>JANAVB010033616.1:20000-85000 GCA_029216955.1 Iris pallida
ATAATTTTAAAATTTTGTGTTTATAATTATTTTAATAATGATATTTAATTCATGATATGATTTTTGGTGATTTTAAATCATTTTAAAATTATTTAAATCAATGACTTGTGGTTTTGACGTTTTGCTAGTGAAACCCTAGAGACTGTTTGACCTAGAGCCTAACCATGTGATTATGATATTTTAATGTCATTTTTGGCCTAAGAATATTTTTTGCATTTGACCTCTTTGAATTATTTTGATATTATTTTATTATTTATGATATTGTTTTGGGGTTATTTGAGTCGGGTTCGAATTTTAACTCAATCCGACTTGAAACGGGGACCCGGAGGTAGTTTGACTCTAGTGGGACCCACACACTAGTTAGACATGGCCCACATGATATTAATTTTAGTCCACATGATAGAAATATTTTAGTTAGAGGTTAGACTAATTATTATGGATAAGGTTAGTGTGATTAGAGACTTTAGAATGACTAATTTAGCCCCAACCAATTAGCCCTTTCCTAATACTCATAGAATAGGTTAGTAGGGGCTTTTAGACTTTTCCTAATAGGACAAAACCACCTTTATGGCCAGCCACAATAAGGATAGGGTTGAGCCTCCCATTTGTCATTATCCATCTATTTTTCTCTCTCTTGTTCTTCCCCAAATTCCTAGAGAGCAATCCCTAGCAATTTCTCCACCAAATCCTTCCATTTCACCACCAAATCTTCTTCTTTCCTTCTCCATTCTAGCCAAGGAGGAAGCTACCCAAGTTTGGGAGGATTCGGAGCTCGTTCGTGTCCTTTTGGAATCTCTACGTGTCGGTGTCGCTCCGGGAAGGCTTTTCTTCGATTCGATCTACCGGGAGGTATAAATCCCTTCTCCTTTTCATTTTCTCATGCATATAGGTCTATTTTGAACCCATAGGAATGACCCCCATGGTTGTATCTCCATTTGTGTCCATTTGGAGGTCATAGGAGTGTCCTTTGTGTTGTGGATGTGTTCATGTTACATATATAGATTTATATATATATATATTGTAATGAGAATGTATCTATATTTATATATGTAATAAATGGTTCATGATGATTATATAATCAAGTTTGTGAGTGTGGTTCCTCATATTATTATTGCTATTATTGTTGTGGATAATTAGGATATATATTGTGTATTCTTTTGGCTCAAACTATCTAAATCCGTCATGATTTTTATCCACATTTTTAATTTCAGCCCTAACTTAGAAATGTCATAACTTCTAGCTCAAAGCTCGGTTTAATCTCCCGTTTTTTTAAAAGAAACGTATTGAAGTTAGCTTTCCAAAAACATGTATTAATAGGCCTAATTCTTTCTGTAACTTTCTAGAGAATTATTTGAGTGTCAGCTGTACGAAAGACAAATGCGTTCTCGGTATTTTTGCGATTCCGGGAGTTTTCGGAAACGAAAATGCGATCCGTTTGAAGTTTCGGAAAGCTAACACATAGATCTATAATATACTTTAATCCTAAATTTTAATTCATGCCGAGATGGTATAGTATTGATTATTAGTAGGAGTTACTATTCGGTATATGCATTTTGTGCACCCTTGTGTGTAATATAATGTTCTATTTGATTTTAACCCATGTTAATGTATATACATTATGTAACTAAATAGAGAATACAAGCATGAGTAAATGGTTAAATAAATGATGTACGAGGTGTAAGTATTCTATCTAATGTAAGCATGTATAAGTATGGCTTGTAATGAATATGTAGGTTCCATAGTATGTAATGTATGGTACATATAGTAGTGCAAGAGAATAAATGAATGATGAATGAATGCAAGCATGAATGTAATATAATAATAGATGTAATGTATGAAATATACAAGTTAATGAGATGTAATGTTCTATGTTAACATAAATCCTATATTACCTCATGTACCCCCTTACACTATGTTGACACTATCACACTTGACACATTGTTCACTTACACTTTGACACTCTTTGATATGTATACACTATGTATGCCCATTTAACCCTCACTTGCCCCTTTGCCATGTTCACATACACACACATAGCCTTTTAAATAAGTATTTATGAATATAGTTAACTTAGCTATGTATGTATATTATATATATGTTAGCATATTGTGTTGTAATATATAAGTTTAAATAACCATTTGAAATGCCATGATTATAGACCTAATGTTGAATACCAATATATGCATGTGTATATATGTGTAGACATATATAGTTTAAAGTAATAGATTACCTAGTGTATATCCAATGTGAATTCTTACCTATTTGAGTATTGAATAATTGCATGCTATATAGAGTTGGGTGTATGTTGGCTTGTATAGCCTTGTATTGATGTGTGCTTGCTAGGATAAGTCTTGGTTAGGCCTAGTAAGACTTGCTGGGTTAGGACATGACCTAGTTTGACCTAGTTTGACTAGTGCAGTTGACCAGAGTTGACCAAGAGTTGACTTTGGCCTAGTTTGACCTAGATTCATATAGAATGCATTGTAGTGCTTTATATTACCCTTCTGGACATGTTGTGACTTGTGCTGTTCTAATTAGGAGCCAGACACCTCTCCTCGGACAGTATCTTTACCTTGGACATTCAGATATCAGGCGAGTACATTCTCTGATCATTTCATATCTTGCTTAAAATTATTTCCTGCAGTAGATTACTTTACTTGTACTGTCACGACGGTCACACGGATTGGTACTATATGGATCCTTTCTTGAGATGTTATCCTTAGGGAGCATCGGGTACTACGTGTTCTGTGCGTTTCACTTACATGGCGTATCACTATGCTTCTTGGTTCACTTGATTACTTGTGACATGTACCCTCATGATCACAGAGTCTCTTGAATCTTACATAGTTGGGTAACCCCCAGACTCCCCATTTATGGGACATCCATGTATCATCCTTCGGAGGCCGTGCATGGAATCATATAACATAACCTGGCTGGATCCTTGTGTATTGATTGGGGGTACGGGGGAGTAGAAGTGGACATGTGAATAATACACCAGTAGTATCTTCATTGAATCATTCCGTAGTGTCTTCATTGAATCATCCCAGGCCATTTACATGTTCATGTTGTACTCTGACTCACTAGTCACTGCTAGTTCTCTATTTATAGTAGATATTTCTATTACAGTTCTCTTTCTGTTTTTTATACTGTACTTCTTTCAGTACTTGTATCTTACTTTACTGCATGTCTATATTTTCTAACCTGCTATGAACTGTTGAGATGTAATGTGCTCGCTCCTGTCCTGACTGGACCTGTTGATAAATTTTACAGATAGCCTGGAGGTTGTCTGCTAGCCTAGAGGAGACAGTAGAGGTTACATAGATAGCTAGGGTTTTTGCTTATAGTTTATTTTCAGTTATCTTGAGTTGTATTTATGGATTACTGTATTTGGGTTTTGAGATGTATCCTGAGTTTGTATCTTAGATACTTAGACTTCTATCTATTGTATCTCTTTTCGATTTCATGTTTTATCTAACTTCCTTTATGCTCTACCTTAGATGTGATTGAGTTTACATTCTGCAATGTCACCCCCATTTGGGGAGTATAAACTGTTTAGTCTTATACTGTTAGATGCATTGAGACCTAGGGCAGTGTTCTACCGCCGACACTGCGGCATAGGCTGGGCGTTGTTACATTCTCGTGCCCTAACTCTAGGGTGCGGGTCGTGACATATAGTTTGACGAGTTTAGAGACCATAGACTCTGGCATGTTTTTCGGTGCAAAGCGGATCCAACGGCGGACACCGTTTTGACCCAAAATTATTGTTTTACCCCTGTGTCCAGAATTGGACTTAAGGACAGGCAATTCTAGCTAATTTGACTATTCTGAGAATGTTGGTAATATTTATTTCAGCATCTAGAGCCTTCTGCATGTGTTGACTGTTGTGGCTCATTGAGTGGTATAGTATTATCGGTTTCACCAGCACAGGACCTCAGACGAGTACATCTCTGATAGTTTTTATATTTGATTATCTCTATGATTCTTGTATGTAGTAGTATTTTACATTGATATCCTGTTGATTCTTGACACGATGTTACACGAGATAGTAGTTATGGATTCTTTACATGTTGTTCGTGACCAATCTATTACCGTGTTCGTGACCTATTTGGATCCATGAGTACTGGTCGGGCCGGCAAATACTCTAGACATGTAAACAAATCCAAAAATATACTTGCCTAATAGCAGCCTCACACATCATGTGCGGGTGCCGGATCTTATTCTT
This sequence comes from Iris pallida, assembly GCA_029216955.1. Lineage (NCBI taxonomy): Eukaryota > Viridiplantae > Streptophyta > Magnoliopsida > Asparagales > Iridaceae > Iris > Iris pallida. The sequence goes on from JANAVB010033616.1 coordinate 24,223, forward strand.
GCCTAATAGCAGTCGTACATTTCATGTGCGGGGTACCGGATTTAGCCTTAGCCGTTTACATGTCGAAGTAGTATTTCAACTCACTAGATAGGTATAATGTCTAGTTCTACAGTATATATTGCTGGCTACAGGTCTTCTCTGTTTTTAGTACTTACTTGTCTTGTTCACCATGCTCAGTTTCTGTCATGATTCTATACTTGTCTTTTCGTCGTGTATTTCATTATTATTTACAGATTTATGGATTTTGTCATTTATTGAATCTATTATGAGATTGTACTCATTCCATTCCTGACTGAAAACCAACATTTTTCAGGTTAGCTATGGCTTCACTTAACCTTGGGGGATACGGGTGTACTTGCAGACAGAAATATAGAAATAGATAGCAGTTGTATCATTTTCATTAATTGTAAGAACTTTGTATTTTTCTTTAATTATAAATGTTGTAAATGTTGTAATAAATTTAGCAATGTGAATGAGCAGTAAATGTTATTTTTGTGATTTTGAGCATCTTGGCCGTGACAACGTTCTACCGCCGACTCTACGGCGTAGGCTGGCTTGGACACGTCTCGTATCCGAAAAAGCGGGTACGGGTCGTGACAGGAAAATGAAGAAAGTGAATGGCTTTCATTGCAATTGATAGATGTTGATTCCAAAAAAAAGCAAAATCAAAATCTAAGACATATTCAAACACATGGTCATCTCAAGTATAGTATATATAAATAATGCCCCGCTTTGAGCGGTGTATTGTGCTAGTTTATTGGATTGATAGGCATAGTTGGACTTGGATTCAAGCAGAGGAATCATTCTAAAATATCTTATGATCGAGAAGGAAAGATAATTCGTCAAATCATGAGTGATTTCAATATTGATTTCATTTATCTTTACACTATAATAAAAAGAATTAGTCTTTATTTCTATATTCCATAAGGTTATTGATGTTAAAGTAAAAGAACCAAGATAAAATCGAGTAATTTTATTGTTGTTAACTTGCTATATAGAAATATGAAATGTTGTGTTGTTGTTACAAAAAAAAATTATGACAAAAAGTTTGGGATATTTGAGTCACCAGTATGGAAATCTCAGGTTTGGAAAGTAAACAAGTATGGTAAATTCCTGGATTGGAAAGTAGAAATTATGAGCGATAGCTCGATAAATGTGGAAATATAAAAAAATATGTTATATAGTTATTTCAAGTTTTTTTTTTATCTTGCATGTTATATTTTAATAGCTAAGTTGCATATGCATGCATGGTCATAGAAACCTTGTGCACAATGTTTAGTTTCTTAAACGGTATTTGCAGCCATGATACCGATTCGACCTAGGAGGAATATGGATAACTGTGCTGACATACAAGCACGAATGTTTTGGGACCTTCAATGGAGCTTGTTGTCATAGCCATATTTCATAATACCTTAAATTATATATATATATATATATATATATATATATATATATATATATATATATATATATATATATATATATATATATATATTATATATATATATATATATATATATATATATATATATATATATATTTCTTAAATAATGAATTTTCTTAAAATAATTTATTTGGATAAAAAAGATTTATGAATAATTATATAAAATAATAATTGCTTTTTCATTCTAGTCCTTGGTTAATTTTAGTATTTTTGAATTATTACATGGACACCTCATAACATATGTGTCATTCATGCATGAAGTAAGGGTATACTAATAAATTCGCCCTTGTCCCTCAGCTATTATGTCTCTAGATTTTAAAAAAAAGAATGCTATATATTGGTTGAGGGGGAAAGAGAGAACCTACATCTCATTCTCTCTCCTCTCCCCCTTATGGCCAAGTACTCCCTTCTTAACCCTTTCCCTTCTCTTCCTCACTTCTTATCTATCCTCCACATTTCCCCATTGTTAGTAGTAGAACATATATTTGTTGTACTACTGCGAGTTCGATACTAGGAAGTGCGCATTCACAATTAGGATTGATTTGATTTTTGGACAATGACTAGGACTGGGTACGTAATAGGAATCTATGATTTAATTTAACTGTTGGGTAGTTAAGGTTGCTATATAGGCCATGTGATTTAGGTAGAGATATAATAAATTTTAAATCCTATTAAATATTTGAAGAATTATCATGGAAGGATATACTATTGTATTTTAATATGATGGTATGTCCAAAGGTGGGTAGACTATTTACTTGGTAAATTAGGCCTTCCTAGGATTCAATCATCAACCTTGATAATTTGTTCAAATTATCTTTTCTGCCCTATCTAAACATTATCATCATATCGTAAGGTCCATATTGCTTATTTATTTCCCATCCATTGACTTTTGAGTCTAACCTGATTCAATTGTCTATATATTAATTCCAAGTTGTCATCGTTCATTTTTCGATCACTACTTACACTTTTTCTATCATAATCATCTTGGAACTAATTTAAATTTCTAGAAGCTCCTTTAAAATTCTTATGGACAAAGTCGAAAGAATATTCGATAAACTTACTATGGCAAGGCAGATGCACACTACAGCCATTTTCTGAATCATGGAGACTGCGGGTTCACTACACCCAGTAGCGCACTGGCGAGACATGACCCCTAAGTTGAAGTAATTTCAGGTAAGCGTAGGTTATCGAATATTATTAAAACTATGTCCTAGTTGCCATATTTTGATCTTTGAGTTGTTATGTCAATAATGGATGGTGTTGATAGAGTATTCAATATATATAATTATTTGAGTTATGAAACCAAAAGTTTACTGCAGCCATATGTATACTGGCGGGGCATGCATTCTTGATAAAATGACTTCAGATATGCATACTGTTTTCGAATACTATAGAGACTATATCCTTTTGGCATATAACTATTGATTTTTCTGGTTCACAAATTCCTGCACTACTCTTTTTATCTTTCTATTTTTGACTCGTCATTTATCTTTCTAGTAATCCTTTAAACCTATTATGGTTTTCTTCCACTAGATTCCTAATCGTACCTAGATTTTTATTCTATAATCGTGTATAAATAATTTTGGTTAAGTAGTCGATCATGCCGAAATAGTTCCAATTTTGATTGTTCCTAATTGATTTTATCATAATAGACCCTTTTAACTATATTTTTGATCGTATTAAACCACATCTTTTCTTAAGTTCGATTCAATTCACGATCATGTCTAACTTATTTTTGATCATTAATTGTATCATTTTCTTAGTCATGCCTAATCGCATCCTTTAAAATTTGAGGACAAATTTTTTCTAAGGTGGGTAGATTTGTAATCCTATTTTCCAAATCTACAATTTATTTTATTTTAGTTTTAAAATATTTTTCTAGTTAGAAAATAAATTTTTATTTGGAATTCTATGAAAGTTATTTTGATTGACAAAAGGATTTGCCAAATTATTTTTTAATTGATTTTTTTATTTATAAAAATATGCTTTAAAATATTACTTAATTTATTGTTATTTATTTTCTAGATTTAAACTTATAAAATCTACTTGATATTATTTTAAATTGTGTTGCCATCAATTAATGGATTGAGATCAATCTTTGGAGAGATTTATTCCCAATCCTTATTTATGTATTAATCTCCACCTATATATACAGAGTCCTCCCTTTGTTTTTCCCCACAAAAATTCCTCAAATGTGCCATCTAGCCATCAAGCCAAACATCCACCATCACAGCAATTTTGTGCCGTGCACCGTGTCCGTACCCATTATTTTCCAATCTACTATTTCTATTATTACAATTACATCATCCTGCCATGTCCGATAACACTAGGACACAATACAATAATCAAATACCCAAATCTCTAACCCTCCATCCACGGCCAACCACCTTTCCCGACCCCGAATTCGGACACCCTGTCCGACCGGCTTAACCACCGTGCCGGATCCACTTCTCCAGTGCTGCTATGGGGTCGACTGACCACTAGCTCCATCGGATCCTCGCGACAATGGCCACCGCAACCCCATCCTCTGCGCAGGGCCCAGACACCGCCTGCCACAGATCTACCCCATTTCCACCCGGTGAGTTCTACTCTTGGCCGAAACACTAGCTAGTTCTACCACTGTCGCACTCGAGTCTGCCCCGCCATTCGATGTCGTGGCTGTGCCCTTTGATTGACATTTCCCAGTCGAACTATTTAGATTTATCGTCGCCGAGATCCTCTCCCATGACCAATGCCCTCGCGTCTCTGCTCGAAAGCACAGCTCGTCGCGTCTCCGCTCGAAAGCCCCGCTCACCGCGTCTCCGCCGCTCTACCACCTCAAAACCCTCTTGAACCCTAGCGGTACCATGTTTTCTTTGCAGTGGCCTTGCCTACCCTCGCCGTCGCTCTGTCTTCTCCAGCCAACCCGATCGAGCACCACCGTGTCAAGCACCCAGTGGATGCCCTTCAGATCTGAACATACATCGCGGTTCCCGCTGCCGAACAGTTCTGTCGCCAGTGCCTAGCTCGAGCGCCCACGGCCTGGTGAGGGAGCTCTTCCTCTCTCGCCCTTCATTTTCTTCCTTCCTCTCATTTTCCCTCCACCTATTCTCTCACTTCTTTCTCTCTCTTCCTTTCCTTTACTCTCCACTCTTTAAATTTCTCTCTCTTCAGTTTCTTAATGGATAAGGAGTCTGTGATTGAGGGGATTATTTGGGCTGATTATATGGGATTAATAGCCTTTGTGGGTTTGGGCTAAACCTTAAAGGCTAACATGAGAATAAGTATGGGTTCGATTTCAAGCGTTATTTTTGGAAAGCATTGATTTTGGGCTGACAATATATATATATGTATTATAAGTAGTGTTATTTATTAACAATATTGTTATTACTATTATTATTACTGTTGTTAATAACATTATTATTTATTTTGAAATTTAGATATTATTTTCCAAAATTGTGTTCTAACAAAAATATAATATTGGATATAGCCTTACATGTAATTTTAAATTGGGTTTAAAGCCCTAAAAGCATATTGTTACATTATTTTTGTGGTATTTAAATATGGTTTTGACCTAAAAATATTATTGTAATATTATCTATCTAAATGAATTATAGTTTTGATATAAATATATTTTTCTTGATTTTCAAGTATTTGCTTAATAATATTTTGACTAGTAAATATAGTTTTCAAGTATTATAAATATTTTCTGAAAAAGTTATATATATTTATTTATACAAATTCTCTTCGATTCCCATCTTGATCGTGACTACTCATGCGCTCATTTTTTTTGTGATTCTGACTTCTTTATATCGACCCTAGGCTAATCGGACTGTCCCGGACTCAATGGCACGGTCTATTCCATCATTAGAGGCCATCTTGCATAGTTTTTGACATCTAAGACTATTTTGTGCCAACATGATCAAGTCACATAACAACTGTAACATAATTAAGGCAAGTACACTACTGCTTTATGTTGTTAGTACATTATAATGCTATTCTTCATTGTGTTTTCATTTACTATCCTGTTGAGACATGATTGTGACACGATAGGACTTGTGTTAGTGCCGAGGCACAATTTTCGATGGAAAATTCTGAAACTGAAACAATTGTAAAGACAACGTTTCAAATGCAACACCTTAAAGAAGATGTGCAACAGAGATCCTGGAGGATTCTGAATTACGAGGATCTAAAAAGATTCTACGTAATACACAAAAAATCTAAAGAGACTTTTGTGCAAGCGACTATCGGCAGTAGAGCTTCTAAAAAGAAGTTACTGTAAAAGGCAACAACAACGATGACAGGCGAGAATGAAATGCTGGGGTGAATGAACCACCGTTGCTCAAAGCTTTATTCGCCCCACACGAGCACGAACAGCTTCCAGGAACCAGCAAGTTCACGAAGAACTTCTGGAACGCTCGTAAGTCAATATTTGAGACTTGAACGGGCTTCCTGGACTTTACAGACTCCCTTCACTCTCTTCTTGGTGCATCTTTCAAAGGAGGCCAAGGGGCTCTATTTATAGAGTGGAGTTGAGACTTCACCTCTTCTCCTATCCGATGTGGGACTAAAATACCAATACTCAAAAATAGAGTTTGATATTTTAGATCATCCCATAATCAGCATAGAAGTGTGCCAGTCCACGCCTACCTCCCGAACACTCCCGTGCATGCACGAGACATCCTGGAGTCCGTGTCCGAGTCCGAGTCCGCACAACAAAAATTAACTTGCATCCTTGTTGGATTTAATCCTTTTTCCTTCTAGAAAAATACTTCTACATGGCACAAACTTGTGCCCCACTACACCTCATGTGCACACCTCAACACAAGCAATGCATTATATTGAGATACTCACCATTTGGTGTAGCCGATGTGGGACTATCTTTTCTAGTCAAAAAGCAAAAACACCAACAATCTCCCACATATCTCAATATATGGGTTGAGCGTTTCCCACAGTGACTGCCCATCATGCATTAGGAGAGATGTCGCTACGACTTGAATCTTCTCGCATAGGTTAAATAACAGCATGATACAAGAATGGACTAAGCCTTGAATTCTGCACCATAACTGCAATTCTTCCTACTCACATAATGACATCAACTATACTTCTGGCTGCACATTGAAGGCCCTGTGCCAGCCTGGTTTCAGTGTATAATTTTGGGCATCTACAAGTTTACCTTCAAGAGACGGCCTGATATCTCTTTCCATACACTATAGGTGAGTTCTTTATTAAAGAGATATGGCATGAAGCCTTGCGCTTCCTTGCGGTGCTACGCCGCTATGACATGGCCTGAAGCCGAGGCATTAACCCTACCTGGGAATCTCATCGTAGTGTCATACTACTGTAGCATGAGGTCACAAGCCTCTTTGTAGTGCCAAACTACCCAGCATGAAGCCTAAGGCTTCCTTGCGGTGTTACGCCGCAACGACATGGCTTGCAATGCCGAGGCTTTACCCCTACCTGGGTACCTCATCGTGGTGTCGTGCCACTGTAACATGGGGCCATCCTTCCCTTTGTAGTGCTGTCTACAACTCTTTAATTACGTCATACAGCATTAGGCTACCTGCCTATTTGCGGTGCTACGCCGCTATGACTTGGCTTGCAAAGCCGAGGCATTACCCCTACCTGGGAACCTCATGGTGGAGTCACCCCGCTATAGCATGGAGTTTCACTCCTTGTAGTGCTGCTCTACCGTGCTTCCTATAAAGCACACCAGGCATTCACTCTGCCTGAGAACTCATTAAGGCGTTTAAGCCAACCTTCCATAGGATCTGTTTTTTCCGCAGAAAATACATAGTAGACAACAGTGGTTATGGGTCCGTATCCCTTTCATATTCCAGAGAACAAGTACCCACTATTACCTGATAGTTTCCCAGTCAGTGATCCTCCTTTGAACCAAAAGTTAGATGCCTAGTAGATTTCTCTTTGAACTAATAGCATAAAACTTTATGGTAGGATTACAAAGACACACTATCAGAATGCCTTCAAGCCCATTTTACAAGCTGTGTCATCGACCAGCTGGCGCTTGAGGCCCTTGGTGAACGGATCCACCAGGTTCTCCTGACTCCGAACATCAATCACTGCAATAACACCTCTCTTGATAAGATCGTGTACTGCTCTGTGCTTCAACCGCACCGTTCTCTTCTTTCCGTTGAAGAGTTCATTTGATGCCACTGCTGCTGCCGCCTGGTTGTCACAGTATATCGGTATTGTCGGTATCTGAGCCCCAACCACCGAAAGATCATACATGAGCTCCCGAAGCCACTCTGCTTCATCTGCAGCAGCATCCAATGCAAAGAATTCAGATTCCATGGAGGAGCGAGATAACATAGTCTGCTTCTTCGACTTCCACGATATAGCAGCTCCGTCTATGACGAATACGAATCCACCTGTGGAATACTCGCTCTCCATATCTGAACACTAGCTAGCATCACTGAAGCCTTCCACTACTGACGGATCTCCGCTGTAGAAAAGTGCATATGTCTGAGTTTTCTTGAGATATCTCATAACACGCTTCACAGCTTTCCAGTGCTCAATGCCTGGATTGCTAGTGAACCGACTTAGCATTCCCACGGTAAAAGCTATGTCAGGCCTTGTGGCAGTAGTAGCGTTCATCAAGCTTCCGATGACGCTAGCGTACTCCAACTGCCTGACGCTTTCCCTCGAATTAGGCTCCAGCTTCTGATCACTCCGGTACAGTGTATCAATTATGGGAAGATCTTGATACCCGTAGCGAGTGAGCATCTTCTCAATATAATGAGATTGTGACAGCGCTATTCCAGTGCCTGTCCGGATGATCTTGAGCCCCAAGATTACGTCGGCATCCCCCAAGTCCTTCATACTGAACTTGGTCGAGAGAAATTTCTTTGTCTCTGTGACGCAGCTTAAATCCATACCTAGGATTAGCATGTCGTCCACGTAAAGACAAACGATTACTCCTCTTCCGTCAGTAAACTTCGTATAGACACACTTGTCTGTTTCATTGACCCTGTAACCATTTGACCTTATCACCTTGTCAAACTTCTCATGCCACATTTTGGGAGCTTGTTTCAAACCATACAAAGACTTCATCAACTTGCAGACTTTGTCTTCCAGACCTCTGACGACAAAACCTTCTGGTTGTTGCATGTAGATCTCTTCGGTCAGCTCGCCATTAAGGAATGCCATTTTCACATCCATCTGATGTATCACCAGCTTGTGTATTGCTGCTAGAGCAATTAACAATCTGATGGTTGTCATCCGAGCTACTGGAGCATAAGTGTCAAAGTAGTCGATCCCCTGCTTCTGAGCAAACCCCTTGGCCACTAGCCTGGCCTTGAACTTGTCAATGGTTCCATCTGCTTTCATCTTCTTCTTGAAGATCCATTTGCATCCGATAGGTCTTGCTCCTTCTGGCAGGTCAACCAATACCCATGTGTTGTTGGAGGTGATTGAGTCAATCTCGTTGTCTATCGCCTCCTTCCAGAATACAGCATCTCTGGTCTTCATCGCCTCATCATAGGTAAGCGAATCTGCTTCCACATGATAGGTGACGAAGTCATCTCCGAAGTCTTTCGGCCTCCTCGTTCGCTTAGTTGATGGCTCAGCGAGTTCTGGTTCAGCTGGTGTCTCCTTGACGACAGCTTCATCTTGGACTACTGGTTCATTAAAGACTTCTGTCTGCTTTGTACCCTCATCATTCTCCGAAAGATCCGCGAGAACAATATTCTTGTGTTTTGCAAACTTGTCTTCAAAGTATTCAGCATCGCGAGATTCGATAATATGGTTTGACTCGATATCAAGGAATCTCCGAGCATCACTCTTCTCGGCATACCCCAAGAAGATCGCCTTCGTAGTCCTTGTCCCCAGCTTCTGAATCTTCAGATCCAGGAGCTTCACATATGCCAGACACCCCCACACTCGAATGACATTCAAGTTAGGTCTGACTTTGAACCAGAGTTCATGAGGAGTTATGTCGGAAGTAGCATATGGCACTATGTTCAGAATGAACGTTGCCGTTAGTTCAGCTTCTCCCCAGTAGCACTTTAGAAGACCCGCAGTCAACAGCATGGAGTTCATCATCTCTGTCAACGTTCTGCTACTCCGTTGGATTGAGGAGAGTATGGAGCCGTTGTCTCATTAATGATTCCATGTTCTTTGCAGAATGATAAGAATTCATGAGACCGATACTCCCCGCCTCGATCACTCCTTAACCTTTTGAGTTGTTGTCCAGTTTGCCGCTCAGCCTCGGCCCTGAACGCCTTGAACTTCTCGAATGCTTCGTCTTTAGACTTGAACAAGTAGACGAAAGCATACTTTGAGAAGTCATCGATGAAAGTAATGAAATACTTCATCCCGGCCTTTGTAGAGAATTGTTTGAAGTCACAAATATCTGAGAGAACCAACTCCAGAAGATCTGTGCTTCGATGGACCCTGTAAAAGGATTTCCTTGTGATCTTTGTCTGAGCACATACTTCGCATTTCTCTACCTTACCCCCACACTTGGAGATAAGTCCTAGACTAGACATTCTGTTAATCCTTTTACAATGAACATGTCCTAGCCTATTATGCCACAACTCAAGAGAATAATCAGAAAAAGTGATTGCATTTATATTATCATGCTGGGTTACAACAAGCTGAATCTTGTACATTCCTTCAGTTTGGAAAGCTTTCCCGAAGAATGTACCCTTCTTGGACATCACCAACTTGCCAGTATTGATGTCCATCCTCAAGCCTGCGTTGCAGAGCAGACTTCCAGAGATCAGGTTCTTAGCAATTACTGGAACATACTTCACACCTTGAAGCGTCAGAGTGTTCCCCGATGTGAGTTTCAGCTCACCGTCCCGATCCCCAATACTTCAGCTTGTGCCTGGTTTGCCATTATGACCTTCTCTGAAGTTGGCTCATAAGAGACGAACCAGTCTTTGTCTGAACAGACATGGTAGGTCGCACCAGTGTCTATCCACCAGTCCAAGTCAGCCCCCACAGTTGCAACCTGTGCTATCATGGCAACTAGATTAGTAATCATAGAAACCTTACTAGGCTCACCTTGTTCTTTGGGCTTGGACTTGCATTCGGATTTGTAGTGGCCCTTCTTGCCACAATTGAAGCAAGTCACATGGGACTTGGACTTCTGCTGCTTGAAAGCAGGACCCTTCACTTTCAGATTCGTAAAGTCCTTCTTTTTGCGATGAGAAGCAGCCTACTTCCCCTGGTATTCTCTGGTTTGGACCAGATTTGCCTTCGCCAGTTGCTTGGACAGAGTATCCATCTTCTGTTGAGAGCGCATCTCGTCCTCAACATGGATCTCTTGCAAGAAATCTTCCAAGCTAATTTCCATCTTCTTTCAATGCATCCTTGCATAGAAGTTGCTTCATCCTGCAGGAAGTTTCGCGACGATCCCTCCAACGACAAACTTGTCGACGAGGGGCATGTTCTCGTCTTCTAGTTTCTGACGCAACTTCAGAAACTCCTTCACTTGGGGCAGCATCGACTTCTCGTCTTCGAAGGTCCACTTATGGTATTTTTCTACCATGAAGATCTTGGACCGGTTCTCGTCATCTTCATAGAGCTTTCCCAAGGAGTCCCATATCTCTTTGACAGATGTCTTCTTGGAGTAGGACTCTGCCAGAGAGTCTTCCATGGAATTGAGTATCAGTAGTTTACATATACTGTTTTCTCTCTTCCACTTCGCTTGCTTGGTTGTAGCAGCGGCCACAGCCGCAGCAGATCCAGTGGTTGGAACGATCGGTTCTTCTTCTGACAGCACGTGATCAACATTCACGAGTTGAAGATTTAAAGTGACCTTTCGTTTCCATATCTGGAAGTGTTCGCCATCGAATTTCTTCAACTTGTTAAAATTGGTATTGATGAGCGAAGCACGAGAGTTATCCATCTTCTCAATAAAGCTTTGAGATTGTTAGTGCTGAGGCACAATTTTTGATGGAAAATTCTGAAACTGAAACAATTATAAAGACAACGTTTCAAATGCAACACCTTAAAAAAGATGTGCAACAGAGATCCTGGAGGATTCTGAATTACGAGGATCTAAAAAGATTCTACGTAATACACAAAAAATCTAAAGAGACTTTTGTGCAAGCGACTATCGGCAGTAGAGCTTCTAAAAAGAAGTTACTGTAAAAGGCAACAGCAACGATGACAGGCGAGAATGAAATGCTGGGGTGAATGAACCACCGTTGCTCAAAGCTTTATTCGCCCCACACGAGCACGAACAGCTTCCAGGAACCAGCAAGTTCACGAAGAACTTCTGGAACGCTCGTAAGTTAATATTTGAGACTTGAACGGGCTTCCTGGACTTTACAGACTCCCTTCACTCTCTTCTTGGTGCATCTTTCAAAGGAGGCCAAGGGGCTCTATTTATAGAGTGGAGTTGAGACTTCACCTCTTCTCCTATCCGATGTGGGACTAAAATACCAATACTCAAAAATAGAGTTTGATATTTTAGATCATCCCACAATCAGCATAGAAGTGTGCCAGTCCACGCCTACCCCCTGAACACTCTCGTGCATGCACGAGACATCCTGGAGTCCGTGTCCGAGTCCGAGTCCGCACAACAAAAATTAACTTGCATCCTTGTTGGATTTAATCCTTTTTCCTTCTAGGAAAATACTTCCACATGGCACAAACTTGTGCCCCACTACACCTCATGTGCACACCTCAACACAAGCAATGCATTATATTGTGATACTCACCATTTGGTGTAGCCGATGTGAGACTATCTTTTCTAGTCCAAAGGCAAAAACACCAACAACTTGTTGTATCATTGCTCGTTTATTGATTGTTAGTGAGTCAGGAGGGGAAATGTTTAATAGGTATGTGAACAAACCCAACTATTGTTATTATGGATAGTTAGATCATACACCCTACGTGTGTGTTAGCCGTACCTTTTTATTGTGGATAGCCATCTATGACATACTGTATTAGCTCAGCCGTTCACATGTCAAAAGGTATTTCAAACGTACTGTCTATTTTATTTGTACATGTTCATTGCTAGTTGTCTTATTCATACTTGTTCTTGCCAGTAGTTCTTGCACATGTTTATTGTTTTCAGTTTATATACATGTTTCCTTTATTCTCTATTGTATCTCTACATGTCTAGCTTATTTTGTATTAATTGCAATATGGTTGTATTTTGCTCCTTTCCTGACTGGATAGTTGTAGGTGACTTGTTGTCTTATGCACTTTGGATCTTTCTAGGGAGATATGGATCTTGGAGGCCGACCTTAGATCCTATATAGATCAAATACTTTTTGAATTTGAACATTTAGTGGGTTTGTTCCCGAGTATCCTTTTTGATGTATTATCAAACTTATAATGGAATAATTATTATGAATGAGCAATAAATATAATTTTGTTGTATTTGAGATTGACATTGATGTCTAGAAAGCATACTACCGTCGATGCTGCGGCGTAGGTCGGACTTGGCTACGTACTCGTATTCCAGAAATCGGGAGCTGATCGTAACAGGAACAACTTGAGTTTTGACTTTTGATACCGTGATGGCAGCAAGAAGACATGAGTACATCTCGTAAAGGATTGTGGATAGAGTCAGAGGTCAGAAGAGGCCTTACATTCAGATGGAATCTTTTTTCCAGTCGTCAGCACTAGCTCCAACAGTTCAAGCTTTGACGATTGGATCTCCGAAGGGACCGGCCAACGGCTTCCTTTCAGTAGTCGTCTCAGCCGCATCCTCAACAGCAGAGATAGTCTTCTACAGTGGGTTGTTTCCATTATGGGAAGGCAGGGCATGTCTTATCTGAGTGTCGTAGGGCACAAGGCTTGTGCCTAGCTTGTGGAGCATCAAACCACATGATATGGGCTTGTCTTAGGAGGAGTTCGACCGGATCATCATCTTTCTACTCAGCAGTTTAGCAAGATCAGGGCACCAATGCCGGTTCAGCGGCAGTAGGCTCAGAGGCCATTACCAACTCAGTCTCAGCAATTCCAGCAGCAGAGGCCTCAGTAGTATGCTCAGGCTCAAGCTCAGATTCAGAGGAAGAGAGGTCAGCAGTAGAGAGGTCCAGCACCAAGGGTCAGGGTCAAGCTTTCACGCTTTCCATTGAGGAGGCACTTGCAGCAGGGGAGGTGGTCGTAGGTACCATTCTCGTTCACTCTCATTCAACATTAGCTTTTGATTCTGGTGCTTCACATTCGTTTATATATGTATGATTTGCGACATAAGTTGGATTGGAGCTCGAATCATTACCTGTACGGTTGAATATACTTACTGGTACCGGTCTCGTAGGAGTATATCTAATTTATGCCTCGTGTCATGTTTTGATGTGGGATAGAGAGTTTTTTGCGAGGCTGATAGAGTTTTCTATGGGCAATTATGATGTCATCCTAGGTATGGTTGGTTGAGTGCTCGACACGCTATAATAGATTGCCATGATGGAAAGGTCATCTTTTGTATCCCGGATGAGGAAGAAATCTCATTCTCTAGAGTTGAGATGGAGTCTTCATCGGTGGTCTTGTGGATGGCAGTGGCCGATGTCATGCCCCAGTTCCAAAAAATATAGGAATCCAAGGCATGATCATGCAAGTTGTACGACTAGAATAAGTATTCCAATTTAATAAACTTATCCTAATCGTATTACGCTGTAAAGTAAACTAATATATTCTAACTAATCTATGTCTCAATCCACAATAATAAACAAAATCAAAAATAAACAATATATGTTATGGTCTGCAGCCCATTAGCATATATGTTTAGAATGGACCCGAAGAATAATAGAGGTCCAGTAAAACTAGGCTATGACAGCAAAGACAGAAATAAATAGTACAAAAGGAGAGAACACGATAATAAGAAATACTGTCAATAGTACCTAAATCCTGCATAATACATCACGATAACTTCATGCCGGAAATCCACTAACACCTGGAGATATCACCAGTTCCTCAGAAGGACGTAACACGATACAACAACTAGCCACAATATGAATAGTAAAAGTAATATAAATAAACATGAATATAATTGACAAGGTAAACTATTCATCTAAGTGTAATACACTTGAAGACTATTTTTATATGTATGAGTAGGTGAATGAATAAACCATAACATCCGCTAGAGGCTTATGTATCTACTAGTATACATTTCGACCGTGTTTTGATGTGCAGTCAGCGACTGCTGCTGGATATATCCTCTAGCAATACACCCATAACCAGAAAACTATAAACCCATAACTGGGCAACTATGAGGCTAAAAGTGGCTATATTATACGTCTACTATTAGTCTTCCCGGCCCACGTCTTGCACCAGTCATATCCATGACTCCAACAATACATATCTCAATACAAGTCACTATCTAGACTCACACTAATTCTATATGAACCGACACACGAACTGCTCATACTGATGATCAGTCAAGTGCATAAGCCCGTGCCAACAGGGGTACAAGTGGTTTCCTAATATAGTAAATGATGTTTGACTTTGGTCAAAGGTGCATGAATTTATACACATGGTTGTGCATAATTCAGATAAATTCAAACTAAAAAATCTAGATTATAGGTTGGCAACCTAGGGTGGTCCCCACTAGGCTAGGTTGGTTAGGGTTGAGCCCCAAAATTATTTCTAGGTCGATTAAGCACCGAAATGGCTAAAAAGGGCCTTAGGTGCCATTTGAAAATAAGTAGTGAATATGAACTGAATTGTATGGCACACCCTTGGCATGTGTGTAGTAGGCTCAAAAATAGCCGAAATCATATATTGGGTCATTTAGGTTGGATCCATGTCGAGTCCGAGAAACAAGTTAAAAGTTAAGACAATTCTCACGGTAGATAACTTCTTGGCCTAAATTGACCCCGAAGTTCTACGAAGCAATTAGAATATAAGAAGACATATATTAGTAGGACATGATATACCAAATCGAAGATAAACTTGTCTAGGTCAAAACTCATGAAGGAAGTTTCTAGAGTTTGGCATTTCTTGTGCTCCAAAAATTAAAGCTATGGAAGAGTACATTTTATGACCATGAATAAAAGTGGAAAAAGATATCTTAATAACTATATTAAACAAAATAATAAAAATAACATCTAAAAATCTAGGGGGCTTACAACATACCCACTTTAGGAAATTTTGTCCTTGAAATTAAACATACAATAATATAACGTTATATAACATTCATAATAACAAATAATCCATGGCATCGTCCTAACTTCTTCTTGCAATCCTTCTGAACATATCCCTTCTTGCCACAAAAGTGACAAGGCGGGAGCTCCTTTGTCTGGTACAAGGCGACCTTCTACTGAAGATGTACTTCTGGCTGTCTGATTGGTCTTACATGCAATCCTCAAAATTAAAACATTAAATATGTTATAAAAGAAACTAATCAAACATGATTTTTAAAGGATACTACTACTGTTGGGATTCTAAGTTTACATAACCTATCATGAAATAGGGTACCCTTAGTTCTAGGTCCATCCTAACTTATGTGATAACAACAACAAAAGTCAATGTCAAGAGCGGTACAACTTCCTACATGGAATACAAAACTTAGGTATTGCTGAATGAAATCAAGAATTTCTAAGGAGTCCTACGTACCGTCATGGTGCTATTGGATAGCAACTCTTATAAGGATAAATTATTACCAACTCAACACTATTTATATATAGGCCAGGTCTTCAATAAAATAGAAGAAAAATAATAGTCTACTCATTCTGAATGTCAATAGGCTATACAATTCTTACAAGTACACATAAAATTTTGCACATATCTGCTAGATAAGGGTCGAGGCTGAGCTGAACAGATACATACACCTATTGGTCAATCTTCTAGTCATGGTTGTTTATAGATCGTTTCAAGGCTAGTCTTACCATATGTAGAGATAGTCGTCTAGCCTAACTCAAACCTTCATACACTATCTAATACTTCTAGGTTGCCTATCATGATATTAGCACTGGATAAAAATCCCTCTAATACTTCTTTTCAAGCTTATATCTTAGGCAAAGGGTAGCATATATTAGTCTATTAATCTTAGGATCTCTCGTTAGGGTCAAATCCTATAATGTACTCTATCCACCTTAGCTATTTACCTACTCCTATCAAGCATGGGTTCCTATGTCCTCTAAGTAGAAATTTCTATCGCAGAAGAATGCTACTTCTACCTACTTACTCCATCTAGTATAGATGTCTATCTCTACCCTAATCGTCTGTGGACAATCACTCCCTATACTATTCTATCCCTCTTACTTCTATCACACAATATAAACAAAATAGTTCATCAAGCACAGATGTTCAATTTTTTGAAACTATAAAAGACAAGAATTCTATACAAGGAGTTCAAGAGGTTAGTTCGATTACAAATACGAGGTTCAAGGGCGATATTAGATATCAAAAGAAATTCAATAGCAGTTGTTGATTGAAATTCTAATACACTATCATATTGCAGGCCCGTTCGGTACAGTAACGTAACCTAAGCAGCTAACTCCACCTACATGGACCACCACAAAAATATGTTACGCTCATGTTCTAAAATATACTGAAACCAAAGGCATGATCATGCCAGCTGTACGACTAAAATAACTATTCTCAATTTAATGGACTTATCCTAATCATAGTACACTGTAAAGTAAACTAACATATGATAACTAATCTATGTCTCAATCCATAATAATGAACAAAATCAAGAAAAAACAATATATATCATGGTCTACAGTCCATTAGCATATATGTTTGGAATGGACCCGAAGAATAATAGAAGTCGAGTAAAACTAGGCTATGGTAGCAAAGACAAAAATAAATAGTATAAAATACAAGAAAATGATAATAAGAAATACTTCCAACAGTACCTGAATCCTGTAGAACACATCACGATAACTTTATGCCGGAAGTCCACTAACACCTGGAGAGATTACTAGGTCCTCAAATGGACGTAGCAAGATACAACAACTAACACAATATGAACAGTAAAAGTAATATACATGAACATGAATATAACTGACAAGGTAAACTATCCATCTAAGTATAATGCACTTGAAGACTATTTTGGTACGTATAAATAGGTAAAGGAATAAAGTATAGCATCCGCTAGAGGCTTATGTTTATACTAGCATACCTTCCAACCGAGTTCTTGTTAGCCTAATGATGGTATCATTTTTTGAATATGGCTAATTGATTAAGTTTAACATAATGATGTCTCTAATATTTATGTAATCACTATTATGTTGCTACTTAAGCTTAGTATTGTCCTATTGTTCATTAAACTTATCATACTATTATACTGTTTTGTTCGCCTAATATGTACTTGCAGACAAATAGTAAGCATGATCAAACCAGGACATATGCAATAAAAAATTAATGATGGGCCAAAGACGGCAATATACAAGAAGATTTCTCTGAACCCGAAAGGTATTCAGATTTCCAGATTTGTTTATCTTTGGACAACTACCGTCAATGAAAAAGGCGTCATCAAAGTGCTCTTAGTTTTTATATTTTGTTCTGCATTTTATCTTTCTTTTATAGGACAAAATGTGCATTGGATCGTGTTGGCACTAGGAAGCCCATACCTCAGCCTAAACCATATTCCTTGTCCACAAAAAGAAACCTGACCAAAACCCAAAATTGTTCTGGTAAGAACTCTGTGGGGAACACTGTCCGCACACTCTGCTAGATTCAAATATCAAGCCAATTGAACCAACTGACCCAAACTATTCTAGAATTGAGGTACCCGAACTCGGTGCGAGTTTGACCTGAACTCGGCCCAAACTCAGTCCCCGTAAACTACCTCCTAGTCAGAATGAAATACCTATTCTCTTGGCTCCAATGGTTCAAAATTTGAACGTTAAGACATCTGAGTTTTGCTCGAACTCTGCCTTAGAAAATGCTATAAATAGGCCTTGAATTCCCCATTGTTATTCACCAATTCATTCTATCTTTACTTGCCTATCTAGCTGAGCTATAAACCTTCTCCATTCCCAAGATCAACTCCCAGCCTTCTAGTTCCAACGCGGTTCCAATTTTAGAAGTTTGATCGAGTTGTAAAAGCTTGGATTTCAAAGTGTTGTCTTCACATTTGTTGTTGTGAAGTCGCGAGTCCTTCGTATAAAAGATCGTGGTTGAAGTCTGTATGTCCACGAGCCCATTTTTTTCCTTTATTATTATTATTTATTATGGCCATATATAGGTAATTACTCTAATATAGTTCTTGATAGGTGAATAGGAAGAAAATAGGGATTTTTTTTTTCAAAAACAATTACAGCAGGGACCTTAACATAAATATTCAAACTCAAATTTGAATCTAGCCGTTAGCTCTGTTCGAACGAGCATGCTCAATGGAATATTTCTCCCCAATCCACAGTCTGATCCGAGATCAATCCAAATCTGATTAAATCAAAACTCCCCTATCTAATCTTCCGAAATATATATATATATATATATATATATATATATATATATATATATATATATATATATATATATATATAGGTAAAAAAAAAAAAAAAAAAAAAATATATATATATATATATATATAGGTAATGATAGCCGACTCTCCCTCTACGAACCCTAAATTCCCAACCCCTTTCTGTCGCAGAAGCAAGGAAGAATCAAGGAGGCCTTAAGAACGGCAACCAATTCGATAGGTTGGTAATCTGCATCTTTGTAATTCCAGTCTCTAATATGTTCACCAAATGTTCGACTAAATGCTGGATAGGGTCGGGGAGCAGGGATACGTGAGGATA
This sequence comes from Iris pallida, assembly GCA_029216955.1. NCBI lineage: Eukaryota > Viridiplantae > Streptophyta > Magnoliopsida > Asparagales > Iridaceae > Iris > Iris pallida. Next base: position 43,321 of record JANAVB010033616.1, read on the forward strand.
GTGATTGTAGTTATGACTTCGTGTATGGGGAAAGGGTTACCTAGGCAATAGCCTACAAGCGGGACACTTCGTGTACCAGTTCACACATGACACCTTCATGTATCAGTTAGTACATGGTGCTTCCATGTATCAGTTTGGTGATAAAGGGCAAGGGATCAGTTCAGAGATAGGTAACACCCAGTACACCCATATAGCTCCCTAGTTGATCCCAAAAAACAGGGATAGCAGGGGTATCTACCTGTGTATCCTACTTTGCATATATCTATGCGGGGTCACACCTATGCCTAGTATGGTTAGCACCATGTATGGGAACCAAGGGAACCCCATTAGAGCCAGATGCGTAGAATAACCCTCTAACTCTATACAAGTCAGGGCATAGAGTTTTCGTGCATAATATTTGTGCGCGTGTACCGGTAGAAGAAATACTCATGTGTATTTTAGCAAGCAACATGTGTCTTTCTCCTACTAGGAATTCCAAATAGGTCGATGTGTTCCACTAATGGTCTATCATTGTTCATGTATCAATAGTCGATTATATGTTCAGGAATTGAGTGGCATAAGTTAGGTATCAGTCTACTTGGGAGGTAGTGGTATGCACCATAGGGTATCCTAGGAACCGAGTACACCTAGGTAAGGAAATTTGGACTTATGTATTAGTCCTTGGAGTGATGTATCGGTAATTGGAATGATGTGCCAATCATTAAACAAGTCGTATCAGTCATGGGAGGGGTATCAAGCCTTATCATCTATATACTATCATCAGTAGTGGACATGGCCGTAGACATGGTTTAACCACAGGAAGTAGGTACACCAAGATTTCACCCAGTAGGTAAATACCTGTAGTAGAAAGTTGAGGATTACTTGGTGACAGGTCAGTTAAGGAGTTGGTCAAAGTATTTGGAGTTAAGGGTTAGCAGCAGTACTGTTGAGTTGCAAGAATTGCATAAGGGCACATTAATGATACCATATACGTGCATGTATCAGTAAACAGTGACTTAAACTGAGATGAGAGTATCACATTAGTGCCTATGTAAACTTGGGTAACATGTAGGTATGTGCAACATGATATGTAGGAAGTAGTGGGGTTTTCTTGAGAGTATGCCATAAAGGTACACTCCGAGATTAACAGAAATAGTCTAAGACAAATGGGGTTCTGTCCTACGAATACTGGGGTAATGAACCTTATTTACAATGGGACCTATGTGCGTGTGTGCATCAACTATTTGTGCCAGTAGCGTGCTACAAGGGTATGTGGATGTATCGGTAATTGCGTGCTAATGCTTCGAATAGGTGTATCAGTTAGGTTGAGGTAAATTTTCATACCTTATATCAGTTTGCATTAATATGCAAATAGCATATCATGTAACAGAGGGATTCCTGTTTAGACCGGTTTTGGCACTAGCCTCAAACCTGTAGGAAATGATGGAATATCCTATGCAGGGAGGTCATTTCCTATAGGTATATGCCAGGTCAGACATGCAAATGAGTGATAGCAGCACTAAGGCTAGTTAAAGTAGGATAGTGTGGCAACAGGTTCCATTAGATAATATAGCTATGTATGTACCAGGTATAAGAGTATGAAGCCAGCCTAGATACAAATATAGGTTAGTACAAGGCATGGGGTAAGGTTCAGAATGAGCAACAACTAAGAAATGGGTGGTCTCTTGAAATAATTGTACATTAGATAGGATCAGTTGAGCTCCTAGTTGTATGCCATTGTAAAGTCAATATTCTTGAATGCACCTGAATGCACAGCAGGACCAAGTACAAGTCTATACACACAGATGCACAAGGCCAGAAGTGTAGCAAGCAGGTGTTGAGATAAAACATGGACATCAGTAAAAACATCTGTACAAAAACCTTTGTAGAAGGGCCTAGGTGATAGGTGTGTGTGTGAAAGTCATGTGGGTGCAGGGAAAATCTGTAAACAGAGTGAATAAACAGGGTGCATGACTATGTTGCAGGGCCAATATATACCAAGGGCATGTACCATAAAGAAATCAATCTTTATATAGGACACACAGATAGTATGGTTTAGGGAACGAGGGTTATAGAGAGTTAAGTCAATGCCTAAGAGTGACAGGGTAAAAAAAGAGTATATATGGATACAAGTTACCCAAGCTAAATCATGTAGGATCAGCTGGGAAGTACGAGGGGTATAGGGTTATACTAGTATAAATATCCCTAGGAATGGCAGCAACCTTGAGATGAACTCATGTGTGAGCCTATATAAGGGAAGGTCACCAATTGCAGTAACAAATTGAGGGAGGTTAGTGTGGCAAAACATATTCAATTAGATAGTATACCTATATATATGCATTACTAATGTAAGCACACACCCAAGAAGTGGATAGTATGGTATTTAAAGGACATAACAAGGTTGGGTAGAATTCAGATCCATATAGGATAAGCTAAGGAGCCAGGTAGCAATAGTAACATATATGGAGAAGTTGTGAAAAGCTATATAGTAAACTTAAAGGGGCAATAGGCATTATCTAAGGGTGATTATAAGTAGGGACCACCCAAGCCATTTAAGGCCATTGGAAACATAAAGGGGTAATTAGCAATGATAAAAGGTAGATTCATTTTGATTAAATCATGTGTTGACTCGAATTAATTCACAAAACAGGTTTTGGAGACTGGGACTCAGCGATTGACCCATTTCCACAGCTCAGGACCACAAGCAAGTATACCTTGTCGAACTTATGCAGTATTTACATATTTCTTTCTATGTTATTTTCTTTTCATATTTTACCTGGTTTATCGTGTTCTGCTTTACTCGTTTTCTCGTTACACGTGCACATGGAATTGTTCTGATTTTCTATTATTGTTTATTCTTGTACATTTCTCAAGGTTGTCATTGTCCAGTACTATGTCGCTATGCCCTTGATTAACTTGACCTGAGTTTGACTTGATCGGATCTTGTATTCCTTTAGGAGAGGAGATTGATACTAGGATTGTCTATTCTCGATTGAGAGTATCTTGTATTGTACTACAATTGAGACATACTATTGATTGGCAGTATCTTGCATTGTACAATAATCTATATGAGTTATTCGATTGATTGTTAGCCAAGTCTAGTATTATATTTCCATATGACATGTCGCTTCTTAGATGTTTTCTTGCACTGTTCTTATCTTCTATACATATTATTTACTGTCATAGTAGTAGGCATGTTTTATGTATCTTGCTAGTCCTTTGAGGACCTGATGATCTCTTCAGATTTAGCCGAGGTTGACCCAAGTGCAGACGAGCAGGTGTAGGAGACGTATCACAGTACCACTGCAGTTGAAGATGTCATTTGATGTTTAGCATAGTTTGGACTCAGTTATTTTATTTCATGTCTTTACTTTACATCCTTCTACTGGTAGTGGATTTGTATCCACCGAATGTGACTTGAATTCTTGATAACTTGAGACTTCATTTTATATATTCCAGTATTTAGTTCTTCAGTATTATTGTTACTTATTGGAGTTAGTTGTATCTTCTGATTTATATGGATGAGATATAGATTGTCTTGACAGTTCTAGATTATGTGACTTGTGTATACTAGACAGCATTCTACCGTCGACACTGCCGTGTAGGCTAGACTTGGACACAGACTCGTATCCAAAAAGCGGGTGCGGGTCATGACAAATTCGTCGTGTCCTTCGGATAAAAGTACGAGGTTGTAAGAGGTCGACGTGCCCTTCGAATGAAAGTACGTGGTGTAACTGCTATTTCAAATAGTGGATTCAATATCAGGTTGAGTACTCGAGACTGGACTAGTCATCTCAGAGGAAAACCAGTATAAACTTTGGTGTTTGTATTTGCTCTTCTCAACTCATTTACTTATATACTGTCTACTTCATGTTAGTTTGATTACTGCCATACATATTTTAAGTAGTGATTTTTATTCCATTGCACACACATGCACTCTATTCACCCCCTCAAGAGGTGCTCAAGGTTCCTATAATTGATATTAGAGCAAGGACTTTATTATTTGGCTTAACATCCTTAGAGTAGATCCTTATTATCAATTGTTACCCTCTGATTCCAATTGGTCCTATAATTGGTATCATAGCGGGTTATATTCAAATATAACACTCTAGAGTGAATACATATGACAGTCGTGAAATCAATATTCACAGGTGAAGGACAATCCACAAATAGAACTCCTCTATTTGATGGGACAAACTACACGTACTGGAAAACACGAATGAGCTTATACTGAAGTCTCTAGACTTTGACTTATGGTCAACTGTTATAAATGGCTACAAAAAGCCTACTATAACCTCTATTCATACTTCCTCTATTATTAACAATCCTTACTATAGTTACACGGAGAAAGAAAAGAAGTTAGCTAGCCTTAGTGCAAAAGCAATATATGCTTTTTACTGTGTTATAGACATAAATGTATTCAATCTTGTTACTACTTGCGCAACATCTTATAAAATTAGGAAATTTCTTGGAGCTATTTATGAGTGCAGGTACGAAAGCAAAGCTAACAACACCAGAGAGGAGGATAGTCCTCATAATGATGCAAATGTATGCATGATGGAATTGGGATTTAACGTACAATACAGTCTCTTATATGAATAAGAGCTTGTATGCCACAACTACAGAAGATCAGGCCATATGATGAAAGATTGTCTTACAACTAAAAAGAAGAATCGCTATGAACGATCGTCGTCACGCAAGTACGCTAATACGAGCATATTGTGTGAAAGCGAAGTAAGCGATTCCGAAGAAGAAGAGAGACCTCGTCTAGCTACAAATATATGCACAATGACATTATCTAATGAGGTACAAAATAATCCCCTTTATGAAGAGAGTGAATTTACTTATGATGCTTTCAGTGATCTATTAGAAGAGCACAAGAAAGTATTAGATAAGTATAATCAGTCTCGAAAAGAGATTAAGATATATCATTTGGAGAATGAAAGGCTGTCCTTTCTTTTTAAGGAGATTAGAGATACTACTGCTGCTAGTAACACAAATGAGTTATCCACGGTTTAGTTGAGTCTGCATGATGCTTAAGAGTGCATTAATAAGATGACACAAGAGCATGCAAAACTCAATGAAGCTTATGAAGCGGAGAAAAAGAAATATAGCATTGCTACATAGAGAATAGACTCATTAACTGCTAAGTATAATAAGGCTTGCACAATCTCTAAAAAATTGGAGATAAAATTGGATAAACAAGTTGTTCAACCTAAGACACAGTCATACACAAGACATGTGATGCAACCCAAGATTCAAAAAGGATCTGGCACATCTAAGGTTAAACATGACCATATTTTTTATTGTAATCAATCACGCAAGACATATTATACCAAATCACATTCTCATACTGCTGCACGTTGCACTAATCTCTATGCTTTTTATCATTATTGTGGTATGAAAGGACATATTTCTAGTCAATGTCAGACTTGGAAGCTTGTTGATATGAACTTGTGCAAATGAGTTCCCAAAACTAACCAATGTGGATCCAAAGTTTACTTGGATATTAAAGTCTTTGCGTAATATTATAGGTGGAGCATCCTGCGCTAAGCCATAGAACCATGGAACTTGTTGGTGATTGCAAAGCTAGAAAGGTCATCTTCCAAGCAATTACACCAACATAAGTGTGGTCACTAGAACCACTTTGGTAATATACTAAATGAATTTTCTTAAATGGATTTATTTACATAATCTAGCATATTTTTATTGATTTCTTGCTATTAGCTCTTATTGATATCATTTAGTTGTTAATTGTTTAAATCAATGTGAGATAAAATCCTAGCATGACTAGCTGTTTCGCTTAAATAATTAGTTCACACTATATAGTCTTCTACTCTTTTTCTATTAGTGTGACACATTTATCTATGTATGCTCTTGACTCTTAGTCTTTATCTAAGAAGCATGCATGCTCTAGTCCATAGGAGCTTAAGTTTTTTTTTTTTGAGTTAATGTATTTTTGACTCTTCGTATTTAATATTTTTTTGAAATAGTTTACTTCTTACTGATTTGTCTTTAACATGTCATATTTACTTCAATCGGTATTTTGTGAATATGTATGTTTAGCACAAGTCTCCTTTTACTTGAAAAGTATATACATACTTTTATATTAACCTTGTGCTTGCATAATATATTTACTATTGATTCTCATATTTTATTTTGATTAACTGCTTATGAATCAATTACATCTTTGCCTGATAAAGCATATTTATACATATTTTTGATCTTGTGATAATTTTTTAATGCCTATTAAAGATACATGAATACTTCATTGTCATTCATATATTGCTCATATATTTGTTGTATTGATATATATATTTTTGTATAAATATCTTTATGGGGGCATATGAGTTTAGCTTAAGTTCTATATTATTTTCAAAAAGTATTTAATTATGCTTGTTATCTTCAAACTTGTACTTACTTTAGCTATTAATTAATTTGACCAAATTTATGTTCTTCTATTTAAATCAATTAGCTTCTTCCTCAAAGCCTTTCCTAATGATTTTTTTTTTTTGCTTTTTGGTTGACATTTGGATACATGACACTTATTTAAATCTATAATATTTGAATTATTTCATGTATGCCATTATATATATATATATATATATATATATATATATATATATATATATATATATATATATATATATATATATATATATATTTTAACGAAACAACATTTTATATAAAACATAAAAGGGGCTCTAGAAGAGCATTACAGACAGGGGCGGGCCAGAAGACAAAAGGGCCCTAAAAACAAGGTAATAACATCCTAAAAAGGTAAATTCGAAAATTCAAAAATTCGAAAATTCGCAATACAACGAAATTTTAAAGATTTTCGAAATTTCGAACACCAAATATTCAAACGTAGTGGGACCGTTGACCACAGCAACGGGAGGCCCTAGGGGGGGGGGGTTGGGGAAACGCAGCCCGAAGAGGAGGGCGCGCATCCCTATGGGAGAAAACACACACACACACACACACACACACACACATATATATATATATATATATATATATATATCATCTGCTCTTTTCTTTTCTTTTTTTTTTTTTTTTGAAACAAAGAGAGAACGTAACGATGCTGACGCGTCCCCCTACGCTCGGGAACCGGGGGGGAAACGCACGCGACACGATGACGCGCGGCTCAAGGGCGCGAGGCCCGAGCGGGGGCACTACCCGAGGCAGGCGCGAGGCACGAGAACCGTCCAGCACGCAGCCCGGAGCGACACCGCCGGGACGGGCACGGTGGCTCCGGCGAGGGGCCGAGCGGCGGATCTCGGAGGCGGAGATCTAAGGAGGAGACGGGGAATGAGGCTGAGAGGGGCGCCGGCGTTGGAGGCCACGCGAGGAGAGGGCGGGAGCGCGATCTACGGGGAGGGGGGAGAGACCTCGGCCATCTGGGCGGACCGGCGCCGGAGGGGTGAGGGAAACTCTGGGGACGGGGAAGAGGGGCCAGGGGAGGCGGAGAACGGAGATCCGGCGACGGGGAAGGGCGGGGGGACCTCCTGGGGGAGGGAGATGAGGTCGGCCTCCGGGCGGAGACGGCCAGGAAGGCCCGCGCGAGAGGCGGCGGCTAACAGACTGGGGGGGAAGGCCCTCCGGCCGGAGACGGAGGGAGCGTCGGAGGGGGGTGGAGAGGCTGGGGGCCACCGTCGACGGCGCCAGCGAGAGATCCGGCGCTCGGGGGGGAAACCGGAGAGGGTGGGCCAGCCCTGGACCTCCGGGAGGCACGGCCAGGGGGGCGATGGTGGAGCTCGCAGAGTTAGGCCACCGCGAGAGGGGGCGGGAGGCCTCGGCTAAGGAGGACGCCGCCGAGAGCGGAAGGGCGACGCCGGCCCAGGCGGCAGGCAAAGAAGGGAGGTGCGTCGCTGGGGCGCCGAGGGGGGGCTGGCGGGGGGGGGGGGGGCAGAGGGGGGGAGGAGCTGGGGGAGGGGCCACGGCTGAAGAAAGGGGTGGCGACGGTGGGAAGGTGAAGCGGACGCCGCCCGTCGCCGAGGAGGGAGGAGTCGCGGCCACCCGAGCCCAGGAGAGAGGGAGGACCGGGGCACCAGGGAGGGGCGAGGCTTGGACCAGTCCGGAAGGGGGACGGAGGAGGGCCGGACAGCGGGGAGCCTACGACCGAGGAGGGGGGTGGAACCACGAGGACGGCGGCGGACGGAGAAGAAGGAGCGGGGGGAGGCAGGCTCGGCGGAGGGCGACCTGGCCTCTGCCCGGAAGCCGCAGCGCCGCCGGCGGCGGGGGCGCCGGGGGACGGCGCCTCGGAGGGAGATGGTGGCGGCAAAGAGGGCAGCAAGGGGGCTGCCACGGCGCGGAGGGGCGGGGAAGGATGCCGGCGGACTCCGGTGCGAGAGGCCAGGGAGCGGCCCACCACGGCGGCGGCCACCAGGGGGCCGGCCACCCCCCGAGCGCTCCCCAGGGAGCTGAACAGCTCCACATCCTTTTTATATATATATATATATATATATATATATATATATATATATATATATATATATATATATATATATATATATATATAGTCCCTAACTTTCAGTATTTATTTGTTTTATTTTTTTAAGTTGGGATTTTGAGAAGAAATATTTATTTATGTCTTGCTCATGATTATTTGTGAGTGTTATTTTAAGAAGCACAAGATCATATGTTGTATCTTGTTTTTAAAATTTACCTCCTTTATTAGTGCACATTTATATATATATCTTTTATATATCTTTTATATATCTCTATAGTGCACTATGAAACTTTTTGAAAAGTAGTTTTTTTAGTATCTTGATCTTATGAATTTTTTCTTTGGGTATTTGCTTTCTTATATTTATTGTTACCCAATAATTTTGTAGCACCTATGGATATATGTATTGATACATCTTATACTGTATGCTATATTGTTTTGAGATTTGCCAAGTCCATAGAATATAATTGATTTCATAAACTATTCTTAAATTATCGATTATTAAAGAAGAGATTTATTTTGGGTACACGTCGAAAGGATCCTTCTGTCAACAAGGCATAAAAGTCTAAGCGACATGGTGCCAAGTATCTTCGGACTACCGCTAGCTAGGAACCGGCCCCTACAACTAACCCAAGATTAATCAACGCTTTATAAACTAAAGATTTATTAAGGTCTAATTTGCATATAACGGACCTTGGATTTTTGCTTTGATGGATAATATTATTTAATGATTATCATCTTTTGATACCTTTATTTTCTGTCACACTATTCTATATTCAGACTTGATTTGATCTTGTGACTAATCATTGAATATTATGTTCTTTTGATTTGTTCTTTATCATTTGTGTAATATTTATGATACTCGTTTTATTAAGTTTTTATTATTCTCTTCTTATCCAAGTTAATAACTGCCTATAGAAGTAATTCTTTGCGGGAGAGAAGTCAGGCAAATTGAATTTCTCTCTCTCAAAGCGTTTCTTTTCTTTAACCCTACGACTATCAGATGGATACTGTGCTAAGGTAAAAAGAAATAAACTTTGATAAGAAGACCTAATATTTTGATGAATTAGTTTCCTACTTCTGGATATATTTCTCTGGAATTTAAATATCCAATACTATTAATTTTGGATATACCCATGTAAAGGGGAAGCAGTTAATTGTTTCAAATCAATTATTCTCCTGACATGCTATATATCGAGAATACTATGTATTTGGGCTATCGAGTCCTGTTTTATTTGTTCAAAATGGGTTTATGATTTATGGATTCTTTTATTAAAGTTGTTTTCGTGATACAAAAATTCAAATCGTCAGCTGTCAGTCTGAGGATCAAAAGTCTTTTGATTTCTCTCTGATATTTTGAATTTGTCCGTTACTCGAATGTTATTATTAAGACAGTTTTCAAAATTTCTTTACTGTCTTGAAGTCATTTTTATTATTTAATTATTTCTTATTTTTTTGGAAGATATTTTGTATGTTCATCTTTAAGCGTTTATTTATTGGATATTTTTTTTTTACTTTCCTAACGATGATATTTTGTTTTAAAGTTTTGAAGTCTATATGCATTGATCAAAGGAAAGAAAGATGCATATCTCAGATATCCCTTAGATCCTGTGATTATTTTATCTATTTTATACATATAAATTTTTTTGAACTAGATACGCATATTTTAAGGGGAAGCAAATTAATTATTTCGATTCAATTATACCCTTAATATATAGTATACCTAGTTCATCATGGACCTATAGACTTTTACTTTATCCTTATCGATTGTGTTCATGATATTTTGATTTATAGAAGGGTTTATGAGAGAATATATGATTCTTCTTGATTCTCTCATTTTATATAGTTTTTTTATCTTGCCAAATAAATTTAATTATCTTTATTGATGATTCTTTTGAGTTTAAATTGATTTGGCTTTTCTTATTGAGGTTTTATCTCAAAGTTCATGATTACCTTATTTAGATTGGTCATACTTTGCGGGGAGAGCATTCAAGTCGACTGAATTTTTCCTTCTCAAGTATTTTATCTCCATTTCCTTCATGTTTATCTAATAGATATCCATATATCATGCTAATGTAATTGAGTTCAAATGCATGAACTTGGGTATGTAGTAGATTCTAGTATATCTATTTTGGTTTTCTTTAAATGATTCTACTCTTTATGGAAGTGATTCATTACATTGTATGGGCAAAGTGTGAATCATATTTTTTGTGATCATTGTTAAAAAGTCTTATTATATTTTCTAATATACTATATTTGGTATTTTATATTGGTATATACTAGATCTGCGAATTTTTAATCCTCACGGATTATTTATGACCAATGATTGATTTTTACTATATTGGTATCTACTTTTAATCAAATCCGTTATATTTGGTCTCTTTCAAATTTTTACCATGATCATTGTTCATGATTCATTCTGTTATGATCGCTTTTCTTTTATATCTTATTACGTGGAAATTTATTTTTTGATCATGTCAACGGGGAAGAAATAATAGTATGTGTTTATTAGTGATATATGCATCTATCGTCTCTATCTTAAACTTAACAGATTTTTCATAATAAAAAAGGGAAGATTATTAGTCCAATATTATATTATATTTTTTGAATATGGCTAATTGAGTAACTTTAACATAATGATGTTACTAATATTCATGTAATCACTATTATGTTGCTACTTAAGCTTAGCATTGTCCTATTGTTCATTAAACTTATCATATTGTTATACTGCTTCATTTGCCTAACATATACTTGCAGACAAGTAGTAAGCATGATCAAACCAGGATATATGCAATGAAAAATTGATGATGGGCCAAAGACGACGTTATACAAGAAGATTTCTCTAAATCCGAAAGGTATTCAGATTTTTAGATCTGTTTATCTTTGGACAACTGTCGTCAAGAAAATAAGGCATCATGAAAGTGCTCTTAGTTTTTATATTTTGTATGTATTTTATCTTTCTTTTATAGGACAAAATGTGCATTGGATCGTGCTGGCACTAGAGGGAGATTGTCAGCTCAATGATTGTATCATATTTTTAAATATAGCTAATTGATTAAGTTTAACATAATGATGTCACTCATATTCATGTAATTACTATTATGTTTCTATTTAAGCTTAACATTGTCCTATTGTTCATTAAACTTATCACACTGTTATACTGCTTTGTTCGCCTAACATATACTTGCAGACAAGCAGTAAGCATGATCAAACCAGAAAATGCAATAAAGAATTAATGATGGGCCAAAGACGATGTTATACAAGAAGATTTTTCTGAACCCGAAAGGTATTCAGATTTTCAGATCTGTTTATCTTTGGACAACTATCATCAAGAAAAAAGGCGTCATCAAAGTGCTATTAGTTTTTATATTTTGTTATGTATTTTATCTTTCTTTTATATGACAAAATGTGCATTGGGTTGTGTTAGCACTATGAAGCCCATACCTCAGCCTAAACCATATTTTCTGTCCACAAAAAGTAACCTGACCTAAACCCAAAACTGTTCTGGTAAAAACTCTGTAAGAACTCAGTGGGAACTCTACCCGAACTCTGCTAGATTCAAACCTTAAGCCAATTGAACCAACTGACCCAAACTATTCCAAAATTGAGGTACCCGAACCCGATCCCCCTAAACTACCTCCTAATCAAAATGAAATACCTATTCTCTTAGGTCCAACGGTTCAAAATTTGAACGTTAAGGCATCCGAGTTCTTCTCGAACTATGCCTTAGAAAATGCTATAAATAGGCCTTGAATTCTCCATTGTTATTCACCAATTCATTCTATCTTCACTTGCCTATCTAGCTGAGCTACAAACCTTCTACCTTTCCAAGATCAACTTCCAGCCTTCTAGTGCCAATGTCGTTCCAATTTTAGAAGTTTGATCGAGTTGTAAAAGCTTGGATTTCAAAGTGTTGTCTCTACACTTGTTGTTGTAAAGTCTCGATTCCTTCATATAAAAGCTCGTGGTTGAAGTCGTCGTGTCCTTTGGATAAAAGCACGAGGTTGTAAGAAGTCGACATGCCCTTCGGATGAAAGCACGGGGTGTACTGCTATTTCAAATAGTGGATTCAATATCGGGTTGAGTACTCGAGACTGGACTAGTCCTCTCAGAGGAAAACTAGTATAAACCTTGGTGTTTGTGTTTGCTTTCTCTACTCATTTACTTTACGCATTTACTTATATACTGCCTGCTTCATATTAGTTTGATTACTGCCATACATATTTTTAAGTGGTAATTTTTATTCCATTGTACACACATGCACTCTATTCACCCCCTCTAGAGGTGCTCAACGTTCCTACAGTTCTGACGCACGGTTAGCGGCCACTGCCAGATATATCCTCTAGCAATACATCCATAACTAGGAATTATGAACCCATAACCGGGCAACTATAAGGCTAAAGGTGGCTATCTCATACGCCTACTAATAGTCTTCTCCGCCCATGTCTTGTGTCTGTCATATCCATGATTCGAACAATGCATATCTCAATGCAAGTCCCTAGCTAGACTCACACTAACTCTATATGAACCGACATACTAACATCTCGCATTGATGATCAGTCAAGTGCATAAGCCCGTGCCAACGCAATGTAACTCACTCAAAGTGTCGTGTCATGAGATGTGTCCAGTCATAGAAGTCATTGAAAAATAACTTCAACAAGAGGAAGTCTACTAGCATGCTAGGTCACACACACACGCACTCACTACTGCACCAAAATCATACTTGGACGCTCTCCCAACACATCTAATCCTAACACAAAACAACACTTCCATGTGTAGAAAAATGAAGTAAGATCACAGTGGCACAATATCTTGCTTGAAATTGTCGCGAAAGAATAAAGTACCAGTCCGGCTTCAACCCTCCGTAGTCACAGTCTCATGAACTCCTATAAATAATTATAATAACTAACATTAATAACCACACTAACCTGATTACTATCATCGATATATATATATATATAATCATCGATATATATATATATATATATATATATATATATATATATATATATATATATATATATATATATATATATATATAACATTAATAACCACATTAATAACCACAATAACTACATTAATATATATATATAATATATATTATATATATATATATATATATATATATATATCTATATATAATATATATATATATATATATATATATATATATATATATATATATATATATATATATAACATTAATACCCACATTAATAACCACAATAACTAACATTAATATATATATATATATATATATATATATATATATATATATATATATATATATATATATATATATATATATATATTAATGTTAGTTATTGTGGTTATTAATGTGGTTATTAATGTCTATATATATATAATATATATAATATATATATATATATATATAGATATATATATATATATATATATATATATATATATAAATATATATATATATATATATATATATATATATATATATATATATATATATATATATATATATATATCGATGATTATAATAACTAACATTAATAACCACACTAACCTGATTACTATCATCGATATATATATATATATATATATATATATATATATATATATATAAAAAAATATATATATATATATATATATATATCGAAGGAGCTACTTACCTCAAAGCCATATCCAGCGCCAAGCTCATCCTTATCCCGAAAAAGGATAACCCGGTCTTCTTTTGCGACTTTCGGCCCATCAGTCTGTGCACATTCACCAACAAAATTATTTTCAAGATCATCGCCATCAGAATGGCTGAAACACTTCCCAAAATCATCTCCGAGGAGCAAAGCGGGTTCGTGCGCGGGAGGAACATCCAGGACAATATCATGCTGGCCCAAGAGCTTATCACCTGCATGAAATTTTCTGCTAGAGGGGGCAACATTGCCATCAAAATAGACATCGAGAAAGCTTATGACAGACTGGACTGGAAATTCATGATCTGGGTCTTCAGGGCATTCGGATTCTCGGAGAATTGGACCAACATCGTGTGGAGATCCATCAGCAACTCATGGTTCTCCACAGTAATCAAAGGCCAATCCGAAGGGTTCTTCAAATCTAGCCGCGGTGTTAGACAGGACGACCCTCTGTTTTCGACTGTTTTCAACATAGCAGCCGATGCCCTCGGCAGAAACCTTAACAACATGGTCAGCATTCCCAACTTTCAGCACTATCACACATCCAGTGGATGCCCTACCATCACCCACCTGGCCTTTGCAGACGATTTACTCATATTCTCATCCGGGGATGTTGCTACGATGGAGGTAGTCAACAACACCCTGAAGAGATACTCAAGTTGCTCAGGGCAGAAGATCTGTAGCACCCACTTTTCTAAAATAAGGGTAAATTTGAACTTTTGTATTTTAAATTATTAAAATATTTGATTTTAGTCATGATATGATTTTTGGTGATTTTCAGTTATTTTAAAACTATTTAATTGAGTGAAATGTGAATTGGTGTTTTGCTAGTGTAACATTAGTCATACATGACCTAGAAGACTAATCATGACCAATGAGACCTAATCATGTGTTTAGGATTTCAAATTTTTACTTTTAAGCCTAGGGGTATTTTAGTCATTTTGACACTTTTGTGAAATTGTGAATTATATTAATTAAATATGTGTTAGTTAAATTGTTGAGTCTTGACCTAGAAGTTAGCCTAATCTAGATTGTTAATCATGACCCTAGAGACTAAGTTAGAGGGTTTCATTAAGTAATTACATTAGTGAAATATCTAGATATTTGTTAAAAGATATTTTAGGCTAAAGGTTAAAGGATGTTACTTTAATTGTGAGCCCTTAGATTAGCTAGAAATTGTTGGAGAAACCTTAGCCCCTCATCCTAAACCCTAACCCTAACTTAATGGCAGCCAACACACATCCCCACCCCCTATAAATACATCCCATTAATCATTTGCACCAAATTTAATTCATTTTATTTGCCTCTTTTGTGTTCTTCCCTAAACTTCTCCCCAAATATCCAAATCAACTCCAAATTGAGCCAAACTTCTTGCATTGGGATCCCCTACCATTGAGGATGCTAAGGGGAGCTAGCTAGCAAGGTTGCACAAGCATTTGGCATCATCATTTGAAGAAGAACCCCCCTTTCCTTGGTTTTTATTGAGTTTTCACTCAATAGGTAAAATGCCTCAAAACCTATTAATATTATGATTTCTCTTCATGAATGCATGCATCTAGGTACCAGGGATCTATAGGCTAAGTTTTGTAGGAATTAGATTTGGTTTGGTGTCCGTATCGGACACGTATCTAGGTTAATATTCAAGTGTTTGATGATTTGTCTCTGAGAATTAAATGTTATTGTTTTCGAAAAAAAATTGCATCATTTTCTAGCCCTATAGGTGTAGATCTAGGAACCCTAGCTCTGAGCACGAATCCGTGCTGTTTTCGTGTCAAAAATCGACACGGACACGCTGCACGACGCTGTCGTGCAGTGTCCTGCTACCACACGGTTCATGCGCATTGCACAGTGCACCTGGACACGAGATATTCGACACACACGATGGGGCAGTCACTGACACGAGGCTCCCCAAGTTGCATGAGTCCTCGTGTCGTATCCGACACGTATTCGTGTGTGCACTGGATTTGCACTATGCACGCACAGTACGATTTCAGGCTCGGATACGGCTTGATAAGTCGGACACGACGACATGTGGGTTCGATTCAGGGTGCTAGGCCCCTAGCCCTACCCTAGGCGAACCCATATGTGTGATCACGAGATCTAATTCGTGTCGTGTCGTGTCCTAGACTCTCTGGAACACGTGTACGACACTGTCTGTTTGCAGACTTGTGTTTTGTGTAATTTAGCTGTTTGGACACGTCTATGTCGTGTTTATTGGACACATTATTTCTTGTGTGACACGTACACATATCCACAATGTACTACCAACCATTAACCATACCTATTAACTGTTAATTCATGTTGTAATGGGCAATTCCCCATTTTTCTGACACTGTGTTCATTTCATGAGAGTTTCAGAGTTAAATTGTTAATTGAATTGTTAAATAATGTAAATTGATACCCAATTATGATGTCTACATGTATGTACATGCCTGAGAATCAATCCTACATTCCTGAGTTTCATATGGGATATGCACTGGGGTTCAATATTGAGTTCGAGCACATACTGAACACAATCTCTGATACCATGTTATTTTTTTCAGTTTCAGAATTCAGGTGATATTCAAATGGTTAATTCAATGTTAATTTTTATGTTAATATATGATTAACATGTCTGAGTGATTATATGCTTGTTTGGTTTGATGTTGACATGAGTTTGGGTTCCAAATTTGCATTGGGACTCTTAATTGAACTGTCAACCTGAGAATTCATTCAGAAACTGAGAATTGAGTTAATATGTGATAAAACTGAGAATTACCTATGGTTAGAAAACTGAGATTGTTTCAAATGTAAAACTGAGTTCAGTTATCTATAATTTCTGAGATTTTCTAATGACATGTAAACTGAGATTCCCTATGTTTTGAAACTGAGAATTTGGGGTGTTAAAAATGAAATTGGATTGGATATCAAAACTGAGATTTTGGGTGTAATAGATAAAATGGTTTTGATTTGAAATAATCAAAACTGAGATTGGTTCACATTTAAATCTGAAAACTGAAATTTGTTTTATTTGCCTGAGATTAACCCCCCACTTGAATGTGTTCCAATATGTACACTGTTATATTTCCAGTTTTACCATTGCTGTATTAAACCTGAGATTAGAATGGATGGTATTTCATTTACAGTTTTCCTTTGCATTCACTGATCTTTTCCCCATTGAACATGCCACATTGTTAATTAGCTCACTGTCCTCTAATAACTACTGTTTCTACTCACTGTTTTCTATATACACTGTTTCACATATGTTCCCATTCACTGAGTTTTCCTAATACTTCACAGTGTCATTGCCACACATTTAACACTTGAACACCCTAACACACAAGCCTCACACACTCTCAAGTCATACTCAACACACCCATGAGCACACATGAATGCACTGATTTCCTAATGCCCTCAACTGTTTTCAGGATGCCATGATCCACACACAAGTGCCTTCACACACTACCTTGACCTCTTAACCCTCTCTCTATATCTCTTTGTATATATGTATATATGTATATGCTATGGTTATAATATAGGATGAGTAGTATATAAATATGCATGTATGTATATCATGTCATATGCACATGAATGTAAGAAGGTTATATACATGATGTATTAGGATAATGAGTGTTTTGGTATTTGTAGTTGAGAGCTTGCCTTAGC
Organism: Iris pallida; assembly: GCA_029216955.1. Lineage (NCBI taxonomy): Eukaryota > Viridiplantae > Streptophyta > Magnoliopsida > Asparagales > Iridaceae > Iris > Iris pallida. Next base: position 61,054 of record JANAVB010033616.1, read on the forward strand.
TCATTTGCTTCTTGGTTCATTGTAACCATACACATGCTCTTCTCTATCTCTCTCTCAATATATATATGTATATATATTATATATGGCTAATGTGTTAATATGGTAAATAGAGATTCCCTATAGTTATATACATATATGTGTGTATAGACATATATATATATGTGGGTATAAGATATATGGCCTAGTGTTGATTTCTCTTTTCATGTACACATCCATGTTCACACACACACATAGCTTACATGTTAGTTCCTTCCTCTTTATATATATATATAATGTTGAACATGCATGAATAGGATGTGCCTTGATATGTGCTTGTGTTTGGCTTGTATAGCCTTGTGATTGGTGTGTGATTGCTAGATTAGGCTTGGTTAGGCCTAGTGGGACTTGTTAGACTTGTTTGGGCTAGGACTTGACCTAGGTTGACTAATGTGGTTGACTAGAGTTGACCAAGTGTCGACTTTAGCCTAGTTTGACATAGACAGCATGTAGATGCATTATACATTTCATATATCACCCTCTGTATACATCTTGACTTGTGTTGCTCTAACTAGGAGTCAGGTACCTCATCTCGGACAGTACGTTTACTTCAGACATTCAGATACGAGGCGAGTACATTCTCTGATCGTTTCATACTTGTCACGATTTATATTCTCGCTCTAGATTACTTTTACTTGATGCTGTCACGTTATCATCACGGATTTGTACTATATGGATCTTTTCTTGGGATGTTATCCCCCTTAGCGGGCGCATCGGATACTTTATGACATGTGTTTCATGTACATCATGTATTCCTTATTTCTGCGTTATTCATGTACACTCATGTTCTCTCATGTTCTTACATGTACGTTCATGTACTCTCATGTTCTTTCATGTACGCTCATGTTTCCTCATGTGTTTTCTGTGTAACCAAAACATCATGTACGTAACGTAACTTGAATAGATCCTTGTGTATTGATTGTGGGTAGGGGTGAGTATAAATGGTCATGTGATTTACCCATCATGTTCATTCTGTTACTTTTCATGTTTTATCATGTACACATCAGCCTTATTGGCTGATGTCCCACATGTTCACTAATGTACATCATGTTCAACCTAAGCCAATTACATGCCATCTCGTACTCTAAATCACTAGTCACTTACAGTTCTTACTTACCATGTATATATTTCCAGTTATCAAATATCTCTCCTGTTTTCATGTACATCTTCTTACAACGTTCTTGTATTTTATTCTATTGCCTGCTTTATATTTCCTGCCATGATATGAACTGCATGAGATGTACTGTGCTCGCTCCCGTCCTGACTGGACCTGTTGAAAATTTTACAGAGGATGATGAGGAACCCTGCACCCCCTTACTTGGAGCTTGCCTAGATGACACTCGCGACGTGGACCCCTGGCGAGGTTCAGGCAGCTGCTCAGGATGATACCTTGTATAGAGTAGATAGCTTAGACTATTTCCTTTCATGTTTAGCTTATGTCTTTGTTTCAGAGTTGTATATTGTAGAGATGTTGAGACTTGTATTTAGTTTCTGTTGTACCTCAGTTGAGGATTTCCTTATCTATTTTATCGTACCATTTTCTATCTATAGATTGTGTTTGAGTTATACCTCTGTGTTGGCCTCCTTATGGAGAGTATTCATATTATGTTAGTTATGGTTCATGACCTAGAACAGCGTTCTACCGCCGACACTGCGGCGTAGGCTGGGCGCTGTTACGTACTCGTACCCTCACGGTGGGTGCGGGTCGTGACAAGATCAATCATTCCAATAGCGTTATCTACGCCCACCACAGCATCAAAAGAGAGAACGCAGTCAGACTCTCCAACATAACTTCCTTTTCGGTGGCGTACCCCACTTTCAACTATCTCGGTTGCTCCCTCGTGTATGGGAAATCTAACGCTGGCATCTTCGAGAACTTGATCACCAGAATAAGAAATAAAATCGAAGGATGGCATAACGCCACTTTATCGCCAGGTGGCAAGATGATCCTCATCAAACATGTGCTTAATTCCATCCCCATCCACACCCTGGCGGCTTGCTCCCCGACTAAGAAGGTCATCGCGTCCATCGAGCAGATCTTGTGTACCTTCTTTTGGGGGCAAAACAAAGGGCAAGACAAACACCACTAGGCTAGCTGGGACACCATGGCCCAACCAACCGAGAATGGGGGGCTGGGTTTCACCAGGCTCAATCACATCGTCAAAGCTTTCTTGATGAAATTATGGTAGAAACTTCGCACAAGTAATAACCTTTGGACCAATTTTATGAAGGCCAGGTATTTTAAACACATCCACCCTGCGATAGCCATATCCAACAGCAGATCGTCAGTGGCGTGGCGTCGTATCCTTAGCGGCCGCGATCTGGCTGAGCCAGCGATGAGACTCCACCTGGGTGATGGGGAGTCGTACCCATTCCTGGAGAGATGGGTTGGTGACAGCTATATCCCGAATATTATGGCGACCCTAGTAACAGTAGGATCAGAGACCTGTGGAACACCACCACCAACGACTGGAACTGGGACAAAATCTACGAGTGGTCCGGTAACGGAACGGTTGACAGCATCCGTATCCACGGTCTTAGCCTCCGGAGCAAAGCCGATGCGCTGACTTGGTCGTTGGAGGCTTCCGGCGCATTCTCAGTGAGGTCGGCGAGACTTGCTATTCAAGGGCCCGGAAGGCCGCATCTTTCCATCGCTCGCTATTGGCATTCCTGCATCCCACAGAAGTAGTCATTCCTCATGTGGAGAGTCATCATGAAGAAACTTACGACCGATGAGATCCTCAACTCCATCGGTATCAGCTTAGCGTCAGCATGCCATTGCTATCCCGACCGTCAGATGGAGACTATAGACCATATCTTCTGGGAGGGGAGCCTTCCAGGCAAGATTTGGAGGACCCTTAACCAAATTTACAACATATCGCGAGGTGGCAGTCGCTTCCACGATCTGCTGGCCAACTGGGGATCTGCTTCCCACGGCCACCAGATCGTCGCAGCGGCCACCACGTGGGTGATGTGGAAGAATCGCAACAAGGCGAGATACGAGGGTCACCAATGCTCAGAAGCACAGCTCCTTAAGGAAATCCATCGGCAATGCTGCAAACGGAGCACCCTATGCTCCCACAGCCCGCCAGCATTCTGGCACTCTAGCCCCAGCTAGCTTTGGAGGACCCTCAGCCCCTTTCCCCCTCTTCTTCTTTTTGCGGTATACTTGTATAGGCTTTCTTTTCAGCCTTGTATACGTATCAGGCTTCGGCATTTTGAGCCTTGATTAATAAATAGAGGGTTTTTTTTCAAATATATATATATATATATATATATATATATATATATATATATATATATATATAAAAATATATATATATATATATATATATATATATATATATATATATATATATATATATATATATATATAGTACATAGGTTTAACTATCTATTTACTAGTCATAACACAAACTAATCGAAATACTACTCATAGGACTAATAAATTTCCAAAAAATTTAAATATAAAATATTCAGTATTAATTCTAAAATAAATTTCTATAATTCTGGAAATATATTTTATATACTTATTATTGCATAAAACTCATTTAGAAATCAATTCATGATCAAACTAATGTCCCCATCGATAAATCAACGATATTATAATTTGTTTAACCATAAATAAACTAACTTTAATATTCTGAAATAAATGGTAAAAAATATTTAAATTATCAAATATTCATGATCATGAGTCAAGAGTTGATAATATGGAGCATTGGATGTACATAAAACTATTTGGGACTCACAATATGGTAATATTGGTAGTTCATTTTATGGCAGAATTTTGTCCTTCAAAGATCGAATGATTCAAGCATAAAAACAGCAAATTATGAAAACTCATTGAATGAGAGTTGTAGGTAATTGAAATACGATCGTTTTTATATATGATATCAATGGTAAAAGTGAAATTAAACAGTTCAAAACTGTCCTGCAATGAACAGTATCAATTCTAGACATACTTTGGTAAAACGTATGCACCGAAAAATCTAGAAAGAATTTCGACATAAAATTTTATAAGAAGATACTAGACACACAGAGAGCCCATCATTTTTGTCTCATAAAGTTTTGATGTCTAGAAGTGGAGAAAATGCATCCGCAAGATGGGCATACCTGCTGAGTGAATTCACCACATCTTCGGTTGAAGTTTTGCCAAGTTATTGGCCTTTGCTCCTTGCTGAAGTGCCCTTAGGGGTTCCTTGAGTTGCTAGGGTGAAATAGAGGGAAGAGAAGGCCTAAAATATGATGTGGTTGCATGCAAAAAGGTGTAGAAAGGGGGTGTGAAGGTGGCGACCATGTAGGGTGGCTAGGGTTTATGGCCGCCCCTTATGCTCTCGGGTTGAAGTCGAGGGGAGGGATGTTGGCGGCTAGGAGAGGGAGTAGATGTTAGGGTTTAGTTGGTTAATATATGAGGAATGTTAGGTTTTAATTTGAGGAGGTTTGAATAAGGTTTGATCCTCCTAATTGCAATTATGGAAAGGGGTGCAAGTGGTTTCCTAATATAGTAAAGATTTTTGACTTTGGTCAAAGGTGCATGAATTTGTGCACATGGTTGTGCATAATTCAAATAAATTCAAAATAAAAATTCTAGATTATAGGTTGGCAACCTAGGGTTGTCCCAACTAGGCTAGGTTTGTTAGGGTTGTGCGCCGAAATTATTTCTAGGTCAATTAAGCACCGACTAAAAAGGGTCTTATGTGCCATTTGAAAATAAGTAGTTCATAGGAACTAAATTGTATAGCACACCCTTGGCATGTTGTAGTAGGCTCAAAAATAGTCAAAATCATATATTGGGTCATTTAAGTTTGATCCATGTCGAGTCCAAAAAATAAGTTGGAAGTTACGACAAGTCTCACGGTAGATAACTTCTTGGCCTAAATTGACCCCAAAGTTGTGCAAAGAAATTAGAATATAAGAAGACATATTTGAGTAGAATATGATATACCAAATCAAAGATAAACTTGTTTAGGTCAAAACTTATGAAGGAAGTTTCTAGAGTTTGACATTTCTTGTACTCCAAAAATTAAAGCTACGGAAGAGTACATTTTATGATCATAAATAAAAGTAGGAAAAATATATTTTGATACCTATATTAAATAAAATAATAAAAACAAATTTAAAAATAACTTCTAAAAATCCAGGGGGCTTACAGCCGAGAAGGTACAATTTCCCAGAGTAATATACGAGTCTTCCGATGTATTTTTCGAGGAGCTTCCGGTATGCATCCAGTTTGGAAGATTGAGTACTATATTTATTTGATTCCGGAAGCAGAGCCAGTATCAGCGAGAGTCTACAAGATGTCTCCTTCAGAGTTGTTGGTGATGTATCAGTCTATCGAGGAGCTTTGGACCAAGGGATTTATTCATCCTAGTAGATCGTCTTGGGGAGCTCCGGTGCTTCTTGTAAAGAAGAAGGATGGTTCATCGTGTATGGTCATTGACTATTGTCAGCTTAATGAAGTGACCGTGAAGAACAATTATCCCTTGCCCAGGGTAGATGACTTGTTCAATCAGCTGAGTGGAGCAGCTGTATTTTCGAAGATCGATTTACGGTCTGGGTACCATCAGATCAGATTCAGAGAGCGTGATATACCCAAGACGACGTTCAAATCTCAGTGTGGCCATTAGGAGTTTCTTGTTATGCCTTTTGGAGCGACCAATGTGCTAGCAATTTTCTTGGATCTCATGAATCGCATCTTCATGTTCCACTTAGACCAGTTTGTGATAGTATTTATTGATGATATCTTGGTCTACAGTCAGACTGAGGCAGAGCATGAGCAACAACTATGCATCGTTTTTCAAATTCTTCGGGACCATCAGCTTTATGCGAAGTTCAGCAAGTGCGATTTCTGGCTTGATTGAGTCTCTTTCTTGGTTGTCGGAGGTAGTTTTGAGGTGGACCCCATGATGTTAGAGGCTATCAAGTGTTGGTTAGTACCTCATACAGCTTCAAATGTACGCAACTTTTTGGGATTAGCAGGTGCCATGACCCGCTCCCGCTTTTTGGAATGCGAGTATGTGGCCAAGTCCAGCCTATGCCGCAAAGTCGACGGTACTACTTTGTCTAAAGCTCAATTATAATCTCAAATCAATATATTCAAACTTTGGTCACAAATAATGTATTTGCTCATTCACAATAATTGAATCATGTTACAACTTCCATAATTTACATTTGTCTAAAATACAAGATCTCTTTAATACATCAAAATTTGGAAACAACTCATTAAACATTTAAGATAGGAAAACTATCTATCAAAGAACTAGGATCGGTCTCAGCATATATCTATATCTCTCTCAAGGTCTAAGTGTGTAGAGTAGCAATTGACTAAGCTGAAAAAAAGAATTTTCAGCCAGGAATGGAACAAGTACATACATGGTAGGTCATTCAAAATATTATAGATATTATAAAACATGAAATAGCATATGTGATATAGAATAACAGGTAAAACTAACATCATGGTGTAGCAAGTAAAAAGAAACAGGTAAACACTATAATCATGACATGACATGACAACTAGAAAGAAACATGTAACATGACAATCATGGCATGTGATGACAAAGGCAAGATGAAACAAGTAAATCGACACATATCTAACTATTTTGAATATCATGTTTGACATGTGAACGACTAAGGGGTAAGAGTCGGCCAACTACACGTGTCATGTGCGGCTGCTATTCGTCATGAAAGACTATGAGATAGAATGGGTAGTTCACATGTCTAATAAGATATTTCTTCGCCCGACTAGTACACATGGATTCAAGACACGGCATAAAAAAATCATGAACATGGTAATCACGTAAACACGATAGTCACAAACATTATATTACGAAACACGATACATGTATGGAATCTATAAACACCAGTCCCGTGTAACAAGCGTGTCAGAAATCAAGTGATGCATATATATAACATGTAATATAGAAATTATCAGGAAATAAAAGAAATTCGTGTAATATACTTACCTCAATTAGTTGGAGTCGACGTATGCGACACGAATGTGTCGACATGGAATAGGTTCTGGTGGTAATATCCATATGTGATCCCAAATGACGATATAAGTAGTCCTGTTGGTTTCAGGATTCCCAAATAGTCGGATTCGATATGAAGAAGTCCTTAAACAGAGATCGACAAGAGTTTGAGATACAAATATCGGGTCCGCAACAGGCTGCAAGGAGACAGAAAATACATAAATTAGCATATGTATGATATAAATTTGGCTAGGAATACTAGTTCTTTGAGTTTCTATTCAATCTATTTGATTTCTTTCATTATTTATTCTTGATCTTATTTATTCCATTCTTATTATTACTAAGCCCAAATTCATATATACATGTAGCCCAACTAAGTTTACTTTAATGCCCAAGAGTTGTCAAATTCTTATTTGGGTAATATGTGTTATGGGGTCCTAATGTTAATCTTTAATAAAGAAATTTCGGTTGTTAAAATTCTTTTATCTTTAAACTTGGATTGCTCTCTTTCCCTTTAACTACTGATATACATGTTCAAGTCTTAATTGATTACTATTATTAAAAAAATAAATTCATTTATTGGTCAAGGATAATTATTCAATATATTTCAAAACAACTTTAATCAAATCCTAACCCAATAATTAGTCACCATAATAATTAAAATTAATATTCGATACCAATAATTAATTTAAAGTATAATTTCATTCATGCAAAATATTATTTAAAAGTAAATTAGCAAATCTTTTTATTGTTCAAAAATACATATAATTTTCTTTTATAGAAATTCAAAAAAAAATTATATGCACAATATTTAAAACTGTCACGACTCGCACCCGCTTTTCAGGATGCGAGTGCGTACGCAAGCCAGCTACGTATCAAGCGAACTCCAGTCCAACTCGAATATGTATACACTGTCCAGAATAGGGTATCATGTCAAATATGGTAAGTTAAACTATATCTTAATCCATGAGAAGAATATAAAACAAGAATTAACATTATGGTTCATAGTCTGCAGCCTACTAGCATATATGTCCGATTAGACTCTAGAAAAATAACATGAGTCTATAAACTAGGCTAACAAGCAGAATATATCATGATAAGGAATATAAAGTACGAGAGGATAACAAAGTAATTTTACTAGCAAATACCTGGATCCTGCTGATTTAAACAACTATCATCATGATCAGCTAACTAACTCGTGCAATCAACTACCTGAAGAGATCATCAGGTCCTCAGGGGACTAGCATGATACATAAAATATGCCTATCTAACAGTTTATCTTGCATAAAGAAATAAACAGGAAAGAGATAGAAACTGACAAGTGACTATGAAACATGGATACGAGAACAACTACGCATAAATGAACAGCTGGAAGAAAACATGTGAACAAGAGATCAACGGATACCAAACCCTCGTCCCGAGTGTGGACTCACAGGTTTGAACAAATCACTAACCCTCGCCCCGAGTGTGGACTCGTAGGTTAGTTCAAGACAGTCACCCTTGTCCCGAGTGTGGACTCGCAGGTGCAAACAGTCAACCCTTGCCCCGAGTGTGGACTCGCAGGTTGAGAAAATCAAAACAAGGAAATAGCAGTTCAGCTATGACGCACTCATCCTATGATACGATACGACTCATTCAAGATACATGTGATAACACGAGACTACTCAGTCAAGGTACATGCGAGAACAAATCCAATATGAACTATAATGTCAAACTATACATGTGATTAAACTGTTAGATAGGCATATTTTTATGTATCTTGCTATGTCCCCTGAGGACCCGATGATCTCTTCAGGTAGCTGATTGCATGGAGTTAGTTAGCGGCTCATGATGGTAGTGATTACACCTGCAGGGATACAGGTATTTGCTTGTGATATTTCTTTATTATCCTCTCGTGCTTTATATTTCATGCCATGATATATTCTGCTTATTTTATAGACTCATATCATTCTTGGAGTCTAATCGGACAATATGCTAATGGGCTACAGACCATGACCCATAATTGTTCATTCTTGTCTTATATATTCTTGGGGATTGAGATATAGTTTAGTTTAGACATAATACCCTTGTTTGCAAAAACAAAAGTATGAAACTTTATTGATACAAACTTTGTAAAGATTACAAGAATTCTGGAAAAGGTACAACTGTAGGAATCCAATCTAGAAGACGATTGCTTTATCCCTTGGACGATGTGAACTTTGAAGACGGTAGCCTTGGAAGTTGACTTGAAGGCAAAAGCCTCGGAGAATTGAAGGCAAAAGCCTCGAAAGAATGCAGCAGCACTTGGGCAAGAACTCCTGAACTCTCTTATATTTCTGAACTTTTTGTCTGATCCCCTTGAATGAAGACTTGAAACTCTATTTATAGAGTTCTGAAAATAACTAACTTTTAGTTATTCTGGATGGCGCAAGTTGGATTGCACAGGAACTGGATTGCGCAGCATCAGACTGCGCAGGCAGTTGTTGGATCGTAGGCCAACTGTCTTGGACACATGGCATCTTTTGATTGAATTGTGCATGATCGTATGCAGACGGTTGCCACGTAGTGAGTTATTGATGGCATGAATGCCACGTGTACTTTTATTAATTTTTATGATGGAGTGCGTAACATGAGTTGTGCTGACTTTGGATTGCGCTAGGATGGACAGCGCTGAGTTGGATTGCACCAGCATGGACCGCGCAACAGACAGGCTGGCAGATTGTACTGCATGTACAGCTGTCCTCGAGCGCTGTGCGGCACAATAAACGAACAGTCTCCTCGTTCTTCGTGCTGTCAGTTGTCAGAAGATTTGATTTTGTCAGGTAATGATGACTTCTGCCACGTCAGCCTGCGCACTTGAGAGTGTTTGCAGTCTGGTGTGCGCAATTTGAATGATGCGCAATCTGATGTCTGCGCAGTTCATTTGAAAGTTGTATTTCTTGATTTTTATGATTTTGTTGATGGGTGCAACTTGATTTTTTAGGACCTACAAGACCCCCTTCAAAGTTTTCGAAAGTTGAATTTATTCAAAATTTTGAAATACTTTGAATTTTGAATTTTAAATCAAGTTGCGCATAAGTCGAGCTGTCTGCGCAATCGGATGAATCAGCCCCTGCTTTTTCGGTACAATCTGTGGCGGTTTGTTTGTTTTGAAAAACTATAAATAGTTCATTCGATCTTTCAACTTATTCTTTACTTGCTTTTGAGAGAGAGAAATCCCGAGCCTACTTCGACTTCAACCTTTCTTCTCCGTCGATCTCATGGCTCCCAAGCGTTCCTCCGCCGCCACCAAGGGCAAGGCCCCCGCCGAGTCTTCGACTCGTGTGGCGCCTCGTCCTTCTCGTCATGAGACTGCCCACCCTGCTTTGCGAGGTTGATAACCCGATCGAAAACTCTTTTTAGAGTTTCTCGACTTTGCTGGATCTTAAAATCCATCTCTTTTTAGAGATGTGATCATACTGCGCCACCCTTTTTAGGATTTTGGTTGCACGAACACATTATTCTTCATTTTTATGAAGAATACCTTCTCGCACAATCGGTTGAATTGCGCTGGCAAAAGGCAGCGCAATCGGCTGATTTGTGCAAGATTGTCAGCACAATCTGATGTTTACGCGATCTGACATCTGCACAATCTGATGCTTGCGCAGTCTGATATCTGCATAATCTGATGCTTGTGCAGTCTGATATCTGCGCAATCTGATGACAAAATTTCTGACTTTGACTTGTACTAAATTCTGCTTTCTTCTGTTGGATGCAGTTGATACCAGAGAAGATCCTGAATATGAAATATTTGTAGGAACTTTATCTGAGCCAGATTTTAAAGAAGATTTATCTCATGTACTATTTCCACAGTATGCCCTTCCATCATCTCGTCAGGCTATTTTGATAGCACAAGATAACGAGACTCTACTAAGCTTGATAAATGGACAGCCTTTGCAATCTGCTGACGCTGTCACTCATAAGAAGCCCATGTTCCTCTTCGGAGACGCCATTGATAAAAGTTCTCAACCAAGACCCAGAGTTGAATTGAGAACTTTCCAATGGAAGGAGAAATTGATTCAGTTGCCAGTCATAGCTAGATGCCTTCCACTAGCAAGATATGCTCATGCTAGCCATCCTAGGAGGATGGAATGGGACATCACTCCTTTGCAACAGGCACGGACCGAAAAAATCTGTGTTAAGAAAGGTCCGAACAACAGGGACATGTTCTACAGTTCTTCCGAATGACACAACACTTTATTGAGAGGGTTGAAGTCAGGTTGCATCCCTCCTGAGAACTCATCTTTATTGCTACCGGTAAGAACACCGATTTTTGCCAATGAGTATGCCAAGGCAGAAGGCCGTTATCCGGATCAAGACATCCAGTTGACAGGTCTAGTAAATCCAGAGATCAAAATATGGAGCTGTATTGCCAACTGGATACTGGTCCAGTTTGAAGATAAACTCAAAGAAATTGAGCTGTATAATGTAGTACACGCCACTGTATACGGCTTCTTTCCAAATCCTCATCTGTTTTTGGCTCTAGCAGAGAGGTACAACTACAGGACAGGGACGTTTATGACGCCCTGTGGGGAGATGGGCTTGGCTCTACATGAGATGAAGTATATCTCATATTTACCAATGGGTGAGTTGCCTTACGAGGAGTACGTCCCGACCAACGACGAGTTAGATAGACTTCGTCAAGAGAATTCAAAGATGGTGGAAGTCTTCGATGAGCTTCTGTGCCATTATAACATCTGCTCTTTGTATTACCACAGTGGCTCTGCTGGCACATGCTATTCGTCCAAATGGTTGACTTATCTTTTTCTCAACCGCATTATCGAAAAAAAGACAAAAGATCATGATTCGTGTAACCCTGATTTCTTCCATCTCCTCAGCAATAGTGAAGTGATGAAGCTGATGGAGGAGAATAACAGAATGGATATCGAAGTTGAGGATGAACACCAATATCCTCCTCTTAAGGCTGGAGAATTTGTGGAGAGCTTTATAAGAATGGGCTACAGGTCCATGTCTAAACACGCCCAGCTGGCAGGATTTCTGACGTACTGGCTACGTCGCTTCGTCATGCCTGGAGCAAGTGCTGTAGACCGCTTTCATCGCGGGGTTCTTTTTACTGCTGTCCGGTTTGTTTTCGGCTACCGGATGGACTTACTATCAGCAATAACCTGTAGGATAAACGTAGGTCTCCGTCTGTATGTTGATTCTATGCTCAAGAACAAGGGTGATAAGGGTGTCTTTCCTAGAGTGGAGTTACCCTATACCTACTTGTTCGGATGGTTGCTCTTGCATCATCCATCCTTGATGAACCCTGCCATGGGAGCAGTTGGGGGCAGTTTTCTGCGCAGATTCTCACGGAGCCGATAGATATACACAAGTTTGAGGGACTGCAGACGAACTCTGAACCTCGACAAAGGATAGAATTTTCTTTGCTCTCCCCCTCCAACTGGTTATGAGCATATGGCAACAAATTTGATTGACCTTGGGAGGCAACCAATAGGTCGAGTATCTTTTGAATGGCTGAAGAAAATCAGACCATCTCATCTAGTACACAGATTTGAAGAGGAATGCTTCCTTGAGGCATATCTGCCGAGCCGCTTCGCTCGTCAGTTTGGATATGACCAGTTCCATGTGGGCAACGCCATAACTTGCCTACAAGGGACGGGGTACCTTATTGACGGTACGAGAGCATGGGCTTACTATAATGCTCGAGACACAAAGACTGTGTTCTCGATGCCAAACAGAACTGATGCTGGTCCTAGAATGCTGTATACTTATTCACAGTTTTACACTGCTGCGAATACTTTTGCCGAAAACTATAGCCTCGTTGATAGTTTTGCAATGGCAAATCGTCTGAGGAAAGGAGCGACTGTCACATCAGCTCCTAATAACGACGAAGAACATGAGCCCGTGGACGACCCATTGGAAGCTTCCAGAGAAATCAATTTCCCTGAGGAAGTTAACCAACCTTTAAGAATTTCTCTGAAGTTGTTAAGTCTCCGGTCAAGGAGAAGAAGAGAAGGAGAGAAGAGCCTTCTTCCCCAGCTATGAAGAAGAAATTGATCTTGGAACATTCTTCAGAGAAAGTTACTACAAGATCCCAATCTCGACAGCAGGCCGAGACAACCCGAGATGAAGCAGCTACACCAACCTCTGTTCAAAAATAGACTGAGGTAATAAATGTAGAGAGCCCTGAGAGGCCACTGCATAGAAAGAAATTGGCCCATAGAAGACAGAAGAGAACAGTTTCTCCTCCAAGGCAAATTTTGTCTTCGGTAGTGATGAACGGTGCGGCTGGAGTCACCATGTCATCTCCCACTCCTGTTTCTGAGTCTGGGCATAGAACTCCCAGTTCAGAACAGAGAGAGGAGATCAAGCAAAGAGAGGAGGCAACAGAGCCCAGAGAAGAAATTGAGCAGAGAGAAGAAGCTGCGGAGCCCCGAGAAGAGGAAGCTGTACGATCACCTTCACCAATGGCAGTAACGACTCATCTTCCTGTTACACCGGGAGCAGCCCGTGAGGAGGAAGATCGTCTCATGATCGAGGCACTGAATGATTGTGACTTCGGTTATCAAGAAGAAACTGATCATGCCACTGCTGCTGCTAGTGAAGAGGTTCCTGAGGACAGTGAGGATGAGGAGAGCACCTCATCAGAAGCTATTGATGAGACACAAAATTCGGAAGAGGATGTTGAGATCCAGCCATCTCCTCGAACTGTTGATGACACTTTAAATCCTAAAAAGGAGGCTGAGGTGCCGATATCTCTAGAGAAGACTGCAGATAAAGAAGTGGCTTTGGAGGAAACTCTAGTTGTTGCTCCCCAAGGTATAGCATGAAATTAGCAGTTTTTTTTAATAGATTGACAGCTAACATTTTTATTCTTATCCATACAGAACCCGGATCTTCTTCCGTTCCTCCAGCATGCATGGATATAGTACTGGCGACGACAATTGCTAGTAGCAGTCGCCATTTATCATGTGGCTCCGAAGCAGGAAGTAGTCAGGCGATAGTGTTTGAGGCTACTTCTGCTCAGCTAGAATCTGTCCCAACAGATGATAGGCCAGTCGCTGGATCAAACCATGGTAAGACTGTTTTCACTTTTGATTCTCTTTGACAATAGCAAATGGGAAGCAAAATGACAATATTTAATTTTGCAGAGGAACAACCAGGAGGGGCCACCAGCTCTACTTTAGTTCCATTATTCAAAGAGCCCTCTGTCCCAATATAAGAGACTGAACGGCCTGCTGCCTCGTCATCAACAGGAGTAGCTGCGACTCCTGGTGCTCTGGCGACCAATCAGTTTGTCATCCAATCATTCATCAAATACTTCTTCGAGTCCTTGGGGCCTCTGATCACTAGAGTGATGGAAAAAGAAGACGCTAATTTTTACACGGTTAGAGGTCCGACCTCTTTCTTAGTAAATGCTATCCGGGAGCAAGGTGACGAGCCTCAGGCCACTTTCCTTGACCATATATTAAATGAGCTGGAGACTTCAATAAAGAACTATAAAGAACTCAATAAAGGGGAAGTATAACCTTTAGTTCAGGCAGAATTTGAACAGATGGCTCAAGCAGCCGCAGTTGAAAGAGCAAATTTCCAGAATCTCATGGATGCTTTTTCTACTAAATCTGCTGAATACAATTCCAAGGTGGAATCGGTGACCTCGACTGCTGAAAGCAAAGAGAGAAGAATTGCTGAATTGAGAGCGGAGATTGCCCGCCTCCAAGAAGAACTAAAAGATGAGGTTACCGAGTATCAGACTGCAACCCAACAACTCAATGCTCTAACTCAAGAAAGAGACGAATATGTGGTAGCTCATAATGCTGAAATCACCCGCCGAATGGTAACCATGCCCACTTTCAATGAAGAATCTGGGATGGATGAGGCCAGGAGGAGAGTGATGGCATCTCGCGAAGAGCGTCTGCAACTTCTGAAGCAACAAATCACCAATCTGATGTCACCTTCGTCTTAATAGAAAGAACGTCTTGTATCTTCTTGTCTTTCTTTATGATATGTTGTAATGTCTTAAATTTTAATCAATAAAAAGACATTTTGTTGTGGCTCTATTATTTATTGCATATCTTGTTCAGATATAAATAATAGCGATAGAAAATATATTCAGAGGTACATGACATGATATATTTCTTGATTTTTTAGAAAATAATTATATTCATTATATCTGCTCAGAGGTAATGTGGACATGGCAGGATATAATTTATTGAATATCATTATTTTAATAGACAACTTAATCAGGGATGACAAGTTGCTGATGTGAATGATGAACGATAATGAATCGTCAAAAATGTGTGAACGAAATAAATCGTCAGGATGAACGGGTGGACCGTCGTATGAGTTGAATGAACGGATGAACCATCAAATGATGGTAATAAATAGGCGAACCGTCAAATGATGGTAATGAACGGGCGAACCGTCAAATGGTAATGAACGGGCAAACTGTCAGATGATAATGAACGGGCAAACCGTCAGATGATAATGAACGGGCGAACCGTCAGATGATAATGAATGGGTGAACCGTTGGATGATAATGAACGGGCAAACCGTCAGATGATAATGAACGGACGAACCGTCAGATGATAATGTGTCGCTTCGTTATTTGGAGAATTTCTGCCTATAAATAGAACAGAAATCTGAAAGGAATGATCATTTCCACTTTTCAACATAAAGATGTCGTCTGGAGATGCATCTAAGAAGGCTGAACTCGTCCCGAAGATTGAAGCGGGCACTGAAGAACATCCTGCCGAACCAGTCCAGCCAACGCAAACAGAAGTAGGCGAAGGTTCGTCTGCACCCAAGCCACCGCGGGATATCCTGGACTTCCTGCTTGAACCAGGAAAGACTGAAGAGGAAGAGGCCATGAGGATGGCTGCTTGCAAGTTCCTGGTGGGTTCTAGCAAGGATGTTATCGGCTCTTTTGCTGATTATGTCTTTGATAAGGACGGCAGTGGCCCGCACCCCAATGTTGAGAAGGATAATAGTGACCTTCCTTAATCTTATGTAACATCATTGATGATGAAATAAAAATCAAACTTTATTTATGAAATGTCTGATCATATTTACATAAAATATCCGTTACATTTATACATAGTACTTCTTGAGGAATTTGCTATTGATAGGCATCATTGCAATTCGATCGTCCAACTCTGAAAGTTGATAGGCTCCATTTGAAAAGACTTTGCTAACAATGTAAGGACCTTCCCACTTCGTGTCGAACTTGCCTTTACTCATGTGAGTCATAGTCTGCAAGATTGGCCAAAGCGTCTGCCTCAGTATTGCAAGCTCAGCGTATATATTCGATGAAGAAAGCTTTGAATGATGTAGCCATGTTGATTGCTGCTTCGAAGTAAGGCACCAGATCTTGATGGCGAACTTCATAGGTTCCTCTAACTTGATTAACAACCAACTTAGAGTCACCATAGACTTCAAGATACTCGACGTCAAGTTGTTTGGCTAGCTGAAGGCCAATGAGTAGAGCATTGTACTCTGCCACGTTGTTGGAGCAAGGTTCATCTAGGGAGTATGCTCTTTGGATAGCTGACCCGTCTGGAGAAATGAGAACAACTCCGACTCCTGCTACAATGGCACCATTTGGTCCGATTCTGGATGTACCGTCAAAGAATAGACGCCAAGTAGGAAATTCTTCAGAGATCATATTTGATTCTAATGTCTCATCTGGAATTTCATCATAGAGTTTGGATGTTTCTGGCACAGGATAAGCCGCTAGGAAATCCGCCAGGGCTTGACCTTTGACAGACTTTTGTGGAACATATACCATGTCATATTGGGCTAGCAGGATGGCCCATGTAGCCAGCCGAGAATTGAGTGTACTGGGCTTCTTCATCAGTACCCGAAGAGGATTAACTCGGGATATGACATGAATAGTTTGGCCAATAATGTAATGCCTTGTCTTTTGAACAACAAACATGAGAGCTAGGCATTCTTTTTCGACTGGACTATAACAGTGTTCAGCACCAATCATAGTACGACTGAGATAATAGATGGCCTGTTCATGGCCTTCTTTGTTCTTTTGGGCAAGTAAAGCACCCAATGAATGATCAATAGCACGGACATACATTAAGAATGGTATGACCGAGATTGGTGGCACCAAGATCGGTGGATTCATGAGGTACCGTTTGATGTCGTCGAATGCTCGTTGACATTCTTCAGTCCAAATGAAAAAGATACCCTTCTTCATGAGTTGAGTGAATGGTCTGCAACGTCCAGACAGATTCGAAATGAAGCTCCTGATGTATGCAAGTCGACCTTGGAATCCTCGTAGCTCTTTTAAGTTGCGTGGAGGACGCATCTCTTGAATGACTTTGATCTTCTCGGGATCCACGTGTATACCTTTAGAGGTAATGACGAAGCTGAGAAATTTGCCACTAGAGACACCCAAGAATGACTTGGTGGGATTCATTTTGAGTTGATGTTGGCGCATCAGATTGAAGATAGTTCTTAAGTCTTGGATGTGATCTTCCTTCAGACGACTCTTGACAGCAATATCGTCAACATAACATTCGACAATTTTGCGCAGATAATCTCGAAAGATGGTACTCATGGCTCGTTGGTAAGTTGCACCAGCATTCTTGGGACCAAATGGCATCACAGTATAGCAGTAAACTCCGCGAGGAGTGCGGAAAGAAGTGTGTTTTTCATCTTCAGGATTCATCCGAATCTGATTGTATCCAGAGAATCCGTCCATGAAGGATATTCGCTCGAACCTACAGGTGTTGTCAATCATGACGTCCGTGATAGGAAGAGGAAATTCATCTTTTGGACATGCTTCATTAAGATCCCGAAAGTCGATGCAGACTTGAACTTTGCCAATTTTCTTTAGAACTGGGATGACATTGGCTACCCAGTCAGGATGTTGTTCTTTTCGGATAAAGCCACAAGCGATGAGCTTTTTGACTTCATCGTCAATTGCATCCATCATTTCTGGCTTGAAACGCCGTTGTTGCTGTTTGACCGATTTTTCATTCGGCAGAATATTCAATTTGTGAGTAGCAACTTTGGGATCTAGGCTTGGCATGTCTTCATAACTCCAGGCAAAGACATCAATGTATTCTTTAATAAGAAAAATTAATTCTTGCTTATCTGTCTCTGGAAGGTTCTTGCTGATGAATATTGGACGAGGTGACCCGCTCTCTCCTACATCAATTTGAACCAATTGATCTTCAGTAGGAGGTTCTTGTTGTTCGAATCGGAGTTCCCATTGATTATCCATTCGTTGAGCCCAAGAATCTGTTTCGGGACTTTCTTCAATGTCCTCGTCATAGCCTTCTGGAAGTTCAGCGGAGACCATGTTGGAAGATACAATCAGCCGATGGACTTCACCAACACTGGTATCAAAATCCTATGATCTGGAATCAGAAGAGTTAGAGCGCTCCTCACTATCGGATTCCGAGACTGCTGGGGATAGTACTGGAGGAGAACCATATCCAAGACCGCTTTTGGTCTTGCTGTAGTACATCTCTGATTTTCCTTCTGGAACAGTCGTACAGATAGGAGTTCGTCTACCCTTGCCGTAGTTGAGGCCACTTTTGAAGTCATAACCCATCTTCTGGATGATATCTTTTGATTGCTGACTCTAACGACAGAGTTGAAGATGCCCCGTATCATTAATTTTGCTATCATCCGTATAGCTGAATTGTTGTTCAGGTCCTTTACTAAAAAGTATTGGACTCTCGCCTTTTTTTCGAGCAGGAACAATACGATATGAATCCTTTGGATCTTCAAATGAGACTTCTGTTTGAAAAGATTATACAACTCCCATTATAAATGATCGAAAGCTATCTAACATATCCAAATAGCATTTAGTATGATAAATGACATCAGTATACTGGAAAGTAGATGCTTTTTCATTGATCTGTACATCTGTATTTACAGCAGGACTTTTAGCCTTAGCAGGCTTAGTCAGATTGATTACAAGAGGAGGAGAAGAAGAACGTGGAGGAGGATTGGCTTTGTTACGACGGAGGTCGATAACAAGCGGCTCAGAGGAGGTGAGCTCCCTTTTGTCCTTGTTATGAGTTAGATCAATAACAAATAGCTCAGAAGAGGTGAGCTACTTTTTGTCCTTGTTACGACGTAAATCGATAACAAGTGGCTCAGAAGAGGTGAGCTCCCTTTTATCATCATCCATCGGTTGTTTCTGGGCTGGCAAGTGAATAGCCAGTGGCTTAGAGGACTGAGGATGAGAGACTCGCCCTTTAACAGGTATGATAAGGGTGTCATTAGGCACTGTTTCTTGCTCTTCTTCAGTGTCCAGGGACAGGACAACTTTTATGAATTCATCCTTGTACAAACGAGCATCATTGCAGTATGCTTCGACGCCTTTGAAAGGATAAAGGTCAGCAACCTTCTTTTGTACCTCTCCATTGTCATCAACATATTTAAAATATTGATGAAGAGTCGAAGGGACAATATTATGTTCATGCATAAATGGTCTTCCCAGCAAAGCATTGTAGGAACAACCATGGTTGTCGATGATGTAGAAGGTAACCTTTGTGCGAAGATTGTCTATTTGGAGTTTTAGACGAATCTTGCCCAAAGGCTCACTCCTTCCCTGATTGAACCCAAGGATAGTGGTGATTGTACTGGAGAGACTATGCACTGGGATCTTCAGCACATCCAACATTGTCTTCAGCATAATGCTGAGAGCAGACCCGGGGTCTATCAGAATACGATCGACTTTTATCGAGTCGACGTATCCCGTATAGTAGAGAGGACGGTCGTGCCTGTTGTCTTCCATCAGCATGTCATCTTGTATGAAAGTTATGTTTGGAATTAACTCTAACACACTATGACAATGGAGACAAGAGACTGGTTCTGCTTCCGGCTTCTTAAGAAGGGCTAGACAAGTTTCAGCTTGCATAAGAGCCTCATTCAGAGTTTCCCGAGTCTCTTTGGAGAGATACAAGAGCTCAAAGATTGACAGCCGAGCCGGTGTATTGGCTAACTGAGCCAAAATATCAAAGTTGTAAGGCTTCTCAAGTCCTGTGGGAGATGACTTCTTTAAGGGCTTGTCAAAGCGGACTTGTTGTTTGCCTTTGTCAGCTGTCGGCTTGGGAGGAATGGGTACCACAACCGGTGTGGGTACAGTAGGAATATCTTCAATAGAAGCATGCTGCACTGGAGCAGGCTCGGAAGGAGAAGCAGGATTCTCTTGAGTTTCAGGGTAATCCTTCAGATAGGCTTTCCCTGATCTGGTGCCCAACAAGATTTCTTCGTCAACTATGGGGTCAAAAGACACCATATTACAAGTCTTTGTCTTACCCTTAGAGCGGTCTTTTTTCTTGGATGAAGAGAGAAGCTCAAACTCTGAAGCAAGATCTGGATGAATCCATATAATCTCGCCATTGTCAAGAGACAAGGGAATGAGACCTTCATTTGGTGGAGGAGGGAGATTTTCAATCTCAAGAGTAGCTTTGGGGATAGGAATGACGCCATGCTGCACCATCTGCGGAGGGAAGTCACCGAATTGAACTGAGACCATGTTTGCAGTCACAGTCTTCTTGTCTTGCTGCAGAGTGACAATACCAGCATTAACCAGCTCTTGTATCTTGCCTTTGAGCACGTAGCATGCTCGAGTAGGATGCCCAATGAACCTGTGATAGACACAATATTTGGGATGATCAGTCTTATCGACTTCATCAGGCTTCTTTGGGTCTGGGAGTTGGATCTTGTTGCTTTTGATTAAACAATCAAAGATGCTTGCAGTGTCATTCTCGTCAAAAGAATACTCTATTTTAGGACGAGGTTCCCTCGATGGAGGTGCTGAAGGAGTAGAAGTGGACGTAGGAGGAGCTACGTTGACCGCCAGAGATTCTTTATTCTTGTTCAAATTGATGTTCAAAGTTTCTTTTGCTTTGCGATTGTTCTGGCGGTTGCCACCACCTGATGTCTGGTGTTCATCACGGTCGGGGTTAGACATTTGTACCCCCAGTTGCTTAAACTTGTCAGCGCTAACTTCAGCAGCTTTAGCATTGACAATGAAGGATGGCCAATCTTGGAACTGAGTTGACCCTGTCCACATACTGATGATAGGCAAAAGATTTGCCTTACAAGTATCAATAGTAACAGCAGCTGGAGTTCCGGGAGGCATCTTCAAGGCTTCTCGGCAGAATCGTTCGATGAAACTCTCAGCGGTTTCATTGTGTTTCTATTTGATTTTGTTGAGAGCCGACATAGTCATGTCGTTCATCCCCTCACAGAACCGTTCCAGGAAGATTTGTTTGAGCCCTGAGAAGGAGGTGATACAACCATCGGACAAACTTCTGTACCAGTCGTATGCTACGCCAGCTAAACAACTGACGAACACTCTGGTAAGAAGAACGTCATTTGGTTGAAGTTGGACAGTCATTACCTCAAAGTGATTGATGAACTGGCTTGGAGAGGTACTGCCATCAAACAGAGAGATTGTTGGGATCTTATACTTAGGAGGAAATGGGACTTCCTTCCATTCAACTGGATATGGTTGCTTGATCCCCAACCTTTGCAAGTTGTCTTTCTCCTTGAAAGTCTCGAACTGAGTGCGTAACAACTTGACAGCTTCAGTGGCATCTTCCACTGATGTAGAAGGAGCAGGTAGAGTCTGAGTATTAGGAGGAGGAACAGCATGATAAGTACTACCCCCAGCACCTGATTGACTGGGTGTAGGTTGAACTTGTACAAGGGGTACTTGAGGAGATACTACCCCCAGTCCTGCGTTGATAGGTACCGACGATGCTATGATTTCAGGATTTGCAGGAGGTATGGTCGGTGGTGTGGTATGTGCCACAATAATAGAATGCATACTGGCGACCATTTCAGCCATGGTCTTCAGCTTGTCTTCTAGTGCAGCGATTCGCTGTTCCTGATTTGCAGAAGTTGAAGCATCTGGATCTTTATTGACAACATAAGCTGTCACTTCTCTTGGTACAGTGGAAGACACCGTCTGTTCCGAGCTTTTACTGTATGCATCATAGTCGGAGAAAGAGTCATCTCTTGACTGAGAAGGAAGAAAATGACCCGAAGGATCTTGAAGATTCCTTTGACCGATTGTATCTCGGCTTCGGGATTGGGTATGTCGAAATACTCCTTCAGAAGATTCCTGGAGTAAATCTAAATACCGTTGACTAGGACGGCAAGGCTTGCCGTGCTTAGAGCACTTCCTACCCCAGTGTCTCGAGAGGTCATGTTGACAGAAGCGTATAACACTTCGTCTTCATCCTCTGACTTAGTTCCAGGATTTGTAAAGTTCAGACGATCAAAGACAGATCATTTTGTTGTTTGACAACAACACGGGATTATGACTTTATGATTGCAATGATGATCAGATGATTGAACTGGAGGTGTCGAGACATTATCCCGCTTTTGCCTGAGATGTTTCCGGAGATCAAAAGATTGAGGGATCTGTTCTTTGACAATATTCGGAACATGGTTCCGGTTCTTCAAATGTTTTGTCCCTTGAGTATATAGGGAAGTGCTCACTTCATTGGCATAGGTGTCGGGGTTTTTGACCCTGAAAGTTTGCTTCGGATGATGTTTGGTCTTCGACATTGGCTGTTTGCGTTTCGCCGAAGTTGGTCTGTTGAGATAAGTTCTTAGATCAGCAAATTCACCCCCAGGGGTTTCTGTTTGAGACACCAACAATTTTCCCTGTTTCGACCGGGATATCTTGAGAGTCGGGAGATCTTGAAATTCTGCTACCGGGGTAGGCAGAATACCTCTCTGATCAGTATAAGTTCTCTTGATATGAAGGGAAGAGGAACCCTTGTTTGAAGGAGTTTTTGTACTGACTGGTGCCAAGGCACGTTCAGGTTGATCTTCTACGGTAAAACCGAGGAAGATTGAGAAAAGACCAAAGGGCCTTTTCTTTTGTTTTGGGAAGAAGGGTTAGCTAAAGAGCGTTTTCCTCTGTTGTCTTCTAAGTCAAGGGACAAAGAAGTTTGAGAAAAGACCAAAGGGCCTTTTCCTTTGTTCTGAGGAGGAGGAATAGCCAAAAGACTACCCCCAGTGGATTGTGCTAGAGTAGCAGAGTGCTTAAGAGGAGGAACTGAGCCTTTGCCTTTGTTGTGAGAGGAAGAAAGATTAGCTAAAGGGCTGTCTCTTTTGGATTGTGCAGGCATAGTTTGCACATGGGTTGATGGCGCACTGGCCACTTGCGCATGAGTAAATCTGGCAGAGGGTGCACTGGTTCTGGCCACAGAGATTGTGGTTTGCGCATCAGGAGTTCTTGCCTCAGAGTGTTTAGGATGCACTCTAGTTGCTGGAATGTTGGTTTACGCAGGAAGAATTGCTGCTAACTGCGCCAGGGGCATAGAAGTCTTATACTTTGACAAGGCAGCATAAGAAGTAGCAGACTGCGCACGAGTAGTTGAGACAGATTGTGTAGCAGTTGAAACAGCAGATTGCGCACCAAACTTGGTGGCAGAATGGACAGACTGCGCAGCAGTCTTGCTGGCAGACTGTGCAACAGTCTTTGAAGCAGACTGCACCACAGATTACGCAGCAGCCTTGGTGGCAGAACTGCCAGACTGTGCAGCAGTCTTGGGGACCCACACTGGGTGCACTTTGCTCGTGGCAGAAGTTGTTGCAGTGCGAGGGGTGGTCTTGGAGTTGATCATGGCTTCGTAGGCCGTCTGGTTGACTTTCACAACCAGAGTCTTCTGCGTCTTCCCGATAGACGCTATGTCACATTGAGTTGTCACTTCCTCGTCGGAGGAGAAAGTCGTCCCCAGCAGAGTCACCATTTTGTTTACAAAAACAAAAGTATGAAACTTTATTGATACAAACTTTGTAAAGATTACAAGAATTCTGGGAAAGGTACAACTGTAGAAATTCAATCTAGAAGACGATTGCTTTATCCCTTGGACGATGTGAACTTTGAAGACGGTAGCCTCGGAAGTTGACTTGAAGGCAAAAGTCTCGGAGAATTGAAGGCAAAAGCCTCGGAAGAATGCAGC
>JANAVB010033616.1:90000-92543 GCA_029216955.1 Iris pallida
GGTGTGTAGAGAGTGGTAGAGGAGAGGATGAGTGGTGGTGTGGTT
Organism: Iris pallida; assembly: GCA_029216955.1. Lineage (NCBI taxonomy): Eukaryota > Viridiplantae > Streptophyta > Magnoliopsida > Asparagales > Iridaceae > Iris > Iris pallida. Next base: position 90,046 of record JANAVB010033616.1, read on the forward strand.
GTGAGTGGTGGTGTATATATGTGTATATGTGTGTGTGTATATATATATGTATAGGTGTGTGTATATATGTATATGTGTGTGTGTGTATATATGTATAGGAGAGTATATATAATATGGTTATAGATAGATAGATAGATAGATAGATAGATAGATAGATAGATAGATAGATATATAAGAGAGGAGAGGAGAGGATTAAGAGAAGGAGAAGAAGAGATAGCAGGAGCAGCAGCAAGCAGGAGCTGCAGCAGCAGCAGCTTGCAGTTGCAGCAGCAGCAAGCAGGAGCTGCAGCAGCAGCAGTTTGCAGTTGCAGCAGCAGCAGCAGAGTAGCAGCAGCAGCTTGCAGCTCTAAACCCCCCCCATTTCACCAATAAACCCCCCCCCCCTATTTAGTATATATATGTAAGTATATATATATAGATATGTATAGGTTTGTATAGAGAGAAATAGATAAGGATTTAGATAGAAGAGGAAAGAAAAGAGTTAGGAATTTAGAAAGAAAGTTTAGGAATTAGAATTAGAGAAGATGAAGAAACTAGAGGAATAAGGAAATTGAAGAAGAATAGGAGGGAGGAGTAAGAAGAGGAATTAGAGAAGAAGAGGGAGATTAGAAGAGTAGAGAAGAGGAAGAACTAGAATCAAGAATCAAAAAGGAAATTTAGAACGAGGGTTAAAACGAGGGGTTTTAGTTAGAAATCGAGTTAGAGGGCGAAATTGAGCCCGGAGCATCGGATCGCGACGAAACTTGACATAGGCCTAGAATACGTGATTTAGATTTTGCGGGTAAGCTCCCGGATGGAAATCGGGGTCATAGGGCGCCGGTATCGCGCCGTGTCAGTGCGTATCTCAAAATATTCGAGATTTCTGCAACGGGCCGTAAGGTGGACTAGACGTCCACTTTATCTAGGTATTATGGTAGATAACGAACCTATAGGACAGTACCCTACTACCCTAGGGAGATCGGGTCATAATAACTAGCGTAGGTAGGCTAACGGGATTATCGCCGAGGGTAGAATTTTATCCTTAAAAAGGGTAAAATAGAGATTTGGCCCACGGCCAAGATTCGAGTTTCCAAGTCCAAGATGGACTTGGATATGGGTTGTAGGGATTGATTATAAGCAGATTTAGCCGTCTAAACCTAGTCTTGGACCCGGTTGACCACGGTTGACTTTTTAGGCTAAAAGTCAACTATGGATCAACACTTTACCCAATTTGGTCCCAAATTCCATCCAACTTGGACCGTTGACTAAAAGTCAACTATTAGTCACCAGTGACCTAGAGTTGACCTAGTGTTGACCTCGAGTTGACCAGAATTGACCCGTTGACCAAAAGTCAACGGTAAGCCAGTTTTCGACCTAGATTGATCCGGTTTAACTTCTAATGTTCTCCCATGACCAAGATTGACCCGACTAGACATGTCTTGACCTAGAATGACTAAATAGGGTTTAATTTGATTTAACTTTACTTCCTAAACTTAGTATTGATACGTCTTGTTCTCTATAGGTCCTCGAGACACTGCAGTTGCTCCAGTCGACGTATTTTATCATCTTACAGGCGAGTACATTCTCTGATACTTATTCCCAATTTATGATAACTGTTATGATTCATGTAATTAGTGTTGATATGCTTATTCCCGACACATGGTTCTCACGGATTGGTATTCTTGGATCCCGACGAGAGATGTTTTCTCCTTCTTAGGTTGGGATATATTGTGCAAGCACCCTTGTAGCTCTTGCTCGATATATGGTCACTGATTCTAGAGAAGGCTAGCTACCTTCTCATTAGAATCCCGTGCAGTGACGTGTCCTGTTTGGATCCATTCTACCAGTTGGGGTAGGGGGAGTAGTAGCGTAGGCCTGTGATCAGATCCATCCCGCATTCCCGAACAGTGTGAGTCATATACCGCACATATGACTTGCCAGGCCGATTCTTGACAGGTACCCAAGCCGATCACAAGCTGAAACTATTACTCACACACATTGGATATAGCTTACCTTGATTTGTGTAACATGCCATGATCCTGTTCTATTTTTCTTGATCTAGCTCCAGTATTACAGTACCATGCCATGATACATACATGTACACTCCATGATCATTGTATATGCTCTTATTTACAGTCTTATGCTTTTATTCTATCTTGAGATCTGTATGAGATATATGTACCGTTCCATCCTGACTGGACTGTTGAAAATATTACAGATTTCGACGAGGGAGATTGCAGTACCTACTACGGTCCGACGACGTAGTGGGCCTAGACTTGGTCCCGCAGGGCGCAGCTCCGCTGACGAGACCATACCACTTGTATAGTTTAGAGTAGGTCTTTGTACTGGACTTTTCTCCAGTTACTTTTTGAGACTTACTACTTTTTGAGACTGTTATATATGGACTGTTTAGAGACTGGACATTGTATATTATTATTTCTGGACTTGACAGGTTATATATTATTGTCGGTTGTCTTTATCTTTCAGTCTTACTTTCGTCTTAGAGTTGTGATTGAGCA
>JANAVB010033616.1:92556-273260 GCA_029216955.1 Iris pallida
CGTTCCACAGCCAACTTCCTAGGCTGCAGCCTTTAGCCAAGCCAACCGAGAGCAAAATTTAGCCCAGCCCGAGCACATGGGTACTCAAAACCCGTCCCTTCCCCCAGAATAATAGAAGTATATATATACCTCTCGTTTCGATCGAGAGAGAAGCAGATGTTTTCATCAAAAACCTTAAACCATCGAACGTCGCTCCCCACAGCGACCGCCCAGCCCCGGCGACCTCTCCCAGCCCTGGGCGTGGCGCCGCCGGCCGGCCAGTTCCGCGCGGAGGCAGCGCGCGGCGGACAGAGGAACGGCAGTGACAGCCGGACGACTCAACTTGCGGTCGAAATACACACCCGTCGCTCAATCATTTTCGAGCTATCTTTTCAGGTAAAATCCCGATATGTACACCCTCCGGAACCAGGTCATTCCCTTGGTTCGCGTTGCATGGAGACACCACTCTCCAGGTGAGTCCACTGGGAGAGGGAGGACGAAATGTGGGAGCGATTCCCATATCTCTTCGAGCTTGAGGTAAAACCTTTCTTTTTCTTCCTGTTCAGTTCATGATTGCTGTGTTAGTCCTCATTCAATTTCGAGGACGAAATTTTTTAAGGGGGGTAGATTTGTCACCCCCAGTTTTCAAATTGGGGGTATTTTATCATTTTCAAGTTTAATAATATTTTAGGAATTTTATATGATTTATATGATTTTAGGAATTTATTGAGTCGGTTTGAATTTTATCCAATTCGGACCCAATTGGAGACCCGGGTAGCCTGGACCATAGTGGGGCCCCCATACTAGCTGGGCTTAGACATTGTCCATCATAAATAGGCTGGAAATTATAACCTAATTTCCATGACTTAATGGTCATTTTAAAGGCTTAATAGTCGTTTAGAATCGAACCGAATAACCGAACCAACCGATTTCAAATTGAACCAAACTTAGGTTATTGGGTGTGGGCTATTATCCCAACCAATAGACCACAAGGGTGGCCGGCCATGACTAAACCCCTCTTTCCTCATTACTTCACACCAAAGTCTTCTCCTTCCACAAAAATTCCTTTCTTTCCAAGCTCTCTCCAAGCTTTTAGGTTTGTCTTTAAACCCTCATTAATTCCTCTCTCAAATTTAGTCATTCACATTAAGTGTAGAGAATATTCTCACACTTTGCCCTATTTTATAGGTTTTTCCCTAGAATCCTAGTTAAGTGGTTGATTAGAGGAATTATAGGTGATGGTATATTATATATATATGTGTGTAGAGATATATATAGGAATATATGTATGTGTGTATTTGTGTGGGTGTGTAGAGAGTGGTAGAGGAGAGGATGAGTGGTGGTGTGGTGTGAGTGGTGGTGTATATATGTATATGTGTGTGTATATATATGTATAGGTGGTGTATATATGTATATGTGGTGTGTGTATATATATGTATAGGAGAGTATATATATATGGTTATAGATAGATAGATAGCATAGATAGATAGATAGATAGATAGTAGATATATAAGAGAGGAGAGGAGAGGATTAAGAAGGAGAAGAGAAGAAGAGATAGCAGGAGCAGCAGCAAGCAGGAGCTGCAGCAGCAGCAGCTTGCAGTTGCAGCAGCAGCAAGCAGGAGCTGCAGCAGCAGCAGTTTGCAGTTGCAGCAGCAGCAGCAGTAGCAGCAGCAGCTTGCAGCTCTAAACCCCCCCATTTCACCAATAAAACCCCCCCCCTATTTAGTATATATATGTAAGTATATATATATAGATATGTATAGTGTATGAGAGATAGATAGGATTTAGATAGAAGAGGAAAGAAAAGAGTTAGGAATTTAGAAAGAAAGTTAGGAATTAGAATTAGAGAAGATGAAGAAACTAGAGGAATAAGGAAATTGAAGAAGAATAGGAGGGAGGAGTAAGAAGAGGAATTAGAGAAGAAGAGGGAGATTAGAAGAGTAGAGAAGAGGAAGAACTAGAATCAAGAATCAAAAAGGAAATTTAACGAGGGGTAAACGAGGGTTTTAGTTAGAAATCGAGTTAGAGGGCGAAATTGAGCCCGGAGCATCGGATCGCGACGAAACTTGACATAGGCCTAGATACGTGATTTAGATTTTGCGGTAAGCTCCCGGATGGAAATCGGGGTCATAGGGCGCCGGTATCGCGCCGTGTCAGTGCGTATCTCAAAATATTCGAGATTTCTGCAACGGGCCGTAAGGTGGACTAGACGTCCACTTTATCTAGGTATTATGGTAGATAACGAACCTATAGGACAGTACCCTACTACCCTAGGGAGATCGGGTCATAATAACTAGCGTAGGTAGGCTAACGGGATTATCGCCGAGGGTAGAATTTTATCCTTAAAAAGGGTAAAATAGAGATTTGGCCCACGGCCAAGATTCGAGTTTCCAAGTCCAAGAGGACTTGGATATGGGTTGTAGGGATGATTATAAGCAGATTAGCGTCTAAACCTAGTCTTGGACCCGGTTGACCACGGTTGACTTTTTGGCTAAAAGTCAACTATGGATCAACACTTTACCCAATTTGGTCCCAAATTCCATCCAACTTGGACCGTTGACTAAAAGTCAACTATTAGTCACCAGTGACCTAGAGTTGACCTAGTGTTGACCTCGAGTTGACCAGAATTGACCCGTTGACCAAAAGTCAACGGTAAGCCAGTTTTCGACCTAGATTGATCCGGTTTAACTTCTAATGTTCTCTCCATGACCAAGATTGACCGACTAGACATGTCTTGACCTAGAATGACTAAATAGGGTTTAATTTGATTTAACTTTACTTCCTAAACTTAGTATTGATACGTCTTGTCTCTATAGGTCCTCGAGACACTGCAGTTGCTCCAGTCGACGTATTTATCATCTTACAGGCGAGTACATTCTCTGATACTTATTCCCAATTTATGATAACTGTTATGATTCATGTAATTAGTGTTGATATGCTTATTCCCGACACATGGTTCTCACGGATTGGTATTCTTGGATCCCGACGAGAGATGTTTTCTCCTTCTTAGGTTGGGATATATTGTGCAAGCACCCTTGTAGCTCTTGCTCGATATATGGTCACTGATTCTAGAGAAGGCTAGCTACCTTCTCATTAGAATCCCGTGCAGTGACGTGTCCTGTTTGGATCCATTCTACCAGTTGGGGTAGGGGGAGTAGTAGCGTAGGCCTGTGATCAGATCCATCCCGCATTCCCGAACAGTGTGAGTCATATACCGCACATATGACTTGCCAGGCCGATTCTTGACAGGTACCCAAGCCGATCACAAGCTGAAACTATTACTCACACACATTGGATATAGCTTACCTTGATTTGTGTACATGCCATGATCCTGTTCTATTTTTCTTGATCTAGCTCCAGTATTACAGCTTACCATGCCATGATACATACATGTACACTCCATGATTCATTGTATATGCTCTATTTACAGTCTTATAGCTTTTATTCTATCTTGAGATCTGTTATGAGATATATGTACTCGTTCCATCCTGACTGGACTGTTGATAAAATATTACAGATTTCGACGAGGGAGATTGCAGTACCTACTACGGTCCGGACGACGTAGTGGGCCTAGACTTGGTCCCGCAGGGCGCAGCTCCGCCTGACGAGACCATACCACTTGTATAGTTTAGAGTAGGTCTTTGTACTGGACTTTGTCTCCAGTTACTTTTTGAGACTGTACTACTTTTTGAGACTGTATTATATATGGACTGTATTTAGAGACTGGACATTGTATATTATTTATATTCTGGACTTGACAGGTTATATATTATTGTCTGGTTGTCTTTATCTTTCAGTCTTTACTTTTCGTCTTAGAGTTGTGATTGAGCACTATATATATTCATTGCTTGTCCTCCGTTCGGAGTTGACTATATTCTCGACAGGTTTTGTTATATATATAAACTGTTGTCAGACTAGAAAATACACAGCGTTCCACGCCGTTTTTCCGGTGAGGGCTGGGCGTTGTCGCGTCACGTGCCCTTGTAGCGGGTGCGGGTCGTGACACGTTTTAGTGGTGGCCCACGCAGGTCCTGAAGTCGCAATTAGTGCGATGTCGTAGCGGCACTCGTCTTAGAGTGTTGACTACGAGCCTGTGTTACCCATAAAAATAGTATGCTAGGAGTGCTCAATCACAGTAGGATCTCTCATTGCTTATCTTGCTTACCGTCTTTGATATTGATTTACTGCTTTCTAGCTGTCCTCCTTTGATATTGCCTTCATGTGCCATATTGATATCTTCTTCTTAATTTGTCTCCAGGATATTGATGACTCATTCTCCTGGCGAGGGGCTCGGGGAGACGGAGAGGTCTGCCACTTCTGGCGGACAGGCTCCGGTTACTTCCCCGGTTGATGGGACTTCTGTTGGGGCTCTTGGGGGTACTCCTCCAGCTACCTCTATGACCGTCCCTGGGGCCATTGCGGGTACTCTTCCCGTAGTGCCAGGGGCTACAGTGGGAGCTGCGGCGGGTATTCTTCCTCCTCAGCAGGGGACTCCTTCGGTGATGATGGGAGCTATTCCTCCATTGCCTCCTCTGCCCACAGATATGGGGCAGATGCTAGCGTTCTTCCACCAGGTGCTTGAGTCCCAGCGGGCTCAGCACGAGGCTCAGCACGAGGCTCAGTTGAGGCAGACAGAGGTTATACGCCAGGGCATGGAGGATGCGCACAGATTGGCTATGGCGGCAGTGGAGCGTCAGGCTCTACAGAGGGAGGTTCAGCAGCAGCAGCAGCAGCCGAAGATCGGGGATATCCATGCTTTCAAGAAGCTTGGTCCGAGGGATTTCAAGGGGACTGAGGGCATTATCTATGCTGATGATTGGCTCGAGGATATCGAGCGCCAGATGGGGGCCTGCCGCCTGGCAGCCGACCTGAGGGTCGAGGCGGTTGGGTTGCAGTTGTTAGATATTGCCCGGACATGGTTCCGGAATGAGCCGGCTCTTGCAGGAGAGGGCCATACTTGGGCAGAGTTCAGGACCTTGTTTAGAGAGAAGTTCTTCTCCCCTACGGACAAGATTGGCCTGGTGCGGCAGTTCCAGAACCTGCAGCAGGGCAGCATGACCGTAGAGGAGTATGTGGCAGAGTTCGGCCGGCTGGGCCGATATGCCGAGTACATGGTGAGTGACCCGGTGATCCGAGCGGAGCGCTTCAGGGAGGGATTGGCTTGGGATATCAAGTTCCAGATCCCTTCTTTCTACGCGACATATGCGGAGGTTTACGCAGAGGCTCGGAAGGTAGAGAGGGACTTGGGCTTGAAGCCGAAGAGGGATCGAGATGCATTTTCTCGGGCCAGTAGCAGTGCAGGGCCTGCTAAGCGCCCTCAGCTTCAGCACCAGTCGTTCCAGCATCACCAGCAGCAGGGGCAGGCCAGAGCGTCTGTCCAGAGGAGTCAGCAGCGTCCGGGGCAGGATGATCCACCGTGCAACTTCTGCAGGAAGCCCGGCCATCTCTTCGAGTTCTGTAGGAGGAGACTGGGGCTATGTCTCTTTTGTGGTGCCGCTGGGCATCAGATGCGGGAGTGTCCCAAGAACCCCCGTGTTACTGGAGCTGCTCAGAGGGCACCAGTTCAGAGGGCACCAGCTAGTGTGCCGGTAGTTCAGCAGAGAGGTCCGCTTCCGACTCAGCAGCAGCAGTTCGTTCAGCACCGCCAGCAGAGGGGTGGTCAGGGTAGAGCCTTTACTCTTGCAGCCGAGGAGGTGGAGCCTATTACGGATGTTGTCGCAGGTTCTATTCTGCTCGATTCTTTTCCAGCTTTGGCCTTATTTGATTCTGGTGCTACGCACAGTTTTGTGTCTGTTTCTTTTGCTCTTAGGCACAATATTATTGCTGAATATCTGGGTAGGACTTGCAAAATTATGACTGGGAATGGCATCATCCTAGTTAATAATGTTTGCAAGGGGCGGAGAGTTTCTTTGAGAGGCCGGGAGCTGAGTACGTGTCTGCTCGTAATGCCACTTCCGAGTTACGATGTGGTACTCGGTATGGATTGGTTGAGCACGTACCACGCTAGCATCGACTGCAGAGGGGGCAGGATTCTGTTTAGGCCGCCGGAAGAGCCGGAGTATGAGTTCACCAGAGGTGCAGTGGAGCAGGGAGATGGTTTCTGCGGAGCGTTGTTGGCGGAGCCAGTGTTGCCACATCCACTCATTGCTGAGTTCTTGGATGTTTTTCCCGAGGAGCTGCCCGGGATGCCGCCTGATCGTGATGTTGAGTTTTCTATAGATCTAGTGCCGGGCGCTGAGCCTATCTCCCAGCATGTCTATAGAATCAACAACAGTGAGTTAGCGGAGCTGAAGAAGCAGGTCGACGAGCTGGAGGACAAGGGCTTTATTCGATCTAGTTCTTCACCTTGGGGCGCGCCAGTTCTTTTCGTCCCCAAGAAGGATGGTACGGTACGTCTGTGTATTGATTACAGGGCGCTCAACAACCTTACCATCAAGAACAAGTATCCTCTGCCGAGGATTGATGACTTGTTCGACCAGTTGAGCGGCGCGAGGGTGTTCTCGAAGATCGACTTGCGTACCGGGTACCATCAGCTGAAGGTGAAGCGGGATGACATTCCGAAGACTGCCTTTCGGACCCGCTATAGCCAGTATGAGTATACCGTCATGCCGTTTGGGTTGACCAACGCCCCGGCGGTATTCATGAACTTGATGAACAAGGTATTTCACCAGTACCTTGACAAGTTCGTGGTGGTCTTCATTGATGACATTCTCATCTATTCGAAGACACCAGAGGAGCACGAGGAGCACCTGAGGATTGTGTTGGACACTCTCAGGAGGGAGCAGCTGTACGGGAAGTTGTCCAAGTGCGAGTTCTTCTTGGATCGCATGGAGTTCCTAAGCCATGTTGTCTCTGGCGAGGGGATTTCAGTGGATCCGAAGAAGATTTCTGCAGTGGAGTCCTGGTCGACGCCGAGCTCAGTAGCAGAGGTTCGGAGTTTTTTGGGTCTGGCAGGTTACTACCGGAGGTTCGTGCAGGACTTTTCCAGGATTGCCCAGCCGATGACCCGCCTTACCAGGAAGGACGAGGAGTTTGTTTGGTCCGATGAGTGCCAGGCCGCCTTCGAGGAGCTGAAGGCGAGGTTGACTACAGCTCCTATCTTGACGCTGCCATCTGGATCTGGTGGTTATACGATCTATAGTGATGCTTCAGGACGGGGTTTGGGTTGTGTGCTTCAGCAGCACGGGAAGGTAATTGCCTATGCATCTAGGCAGTTACGTCCTCATGAGAGGAATTACCCTACCCACGATCTGGAGCTGGCAGCGGTCATCTTTGCTTTGAAGCTATGGAAACACTATCTGTACGGAAAGCGAGTTGAGATCTATACAGATCACAAGAGCTTGAAGTACGTGTTTACCCAGAAGGAGCTGAATATGAGGCAGAGGCGATGGTTAGAGCTGATGAAGGATTTTGATATATCCTTGCAGTACCATCCGGGGAAGGCCAACGTGGTCGCGGATGCTTTGAGCAGGTATCCCGTGGCTATGTGTTTGACGATGGATCGTCACCTTCTGGCAGATCTGGAGAGCTTGGGCATAGAGGTGATAGTTCCTGGGTTCGAGGCGCAGATGTGGGGTCTGCAGGTGCAGTCGGAGCTGATGGACAGAGTCAGGGCAGCTCAGTTTGAGGATGAGGCTCTGAAGGTCATCAGGGAGCAGGTCCAGATGGGGCTGTTGGATGAGTTCTCTTTAGCAGGGGATGGGTCGTTGAGGCATGGTACCAGATTGTGCGTGCCGAGCGGAGGACTTCGGGAGGAGGTTCTTCAGGAGGCGCACCGTTCTCAGTACTCTATGCATCCTGGAGCCAACAAGATGTATAGAGACTTGAGACAGCATGTTTGGTGGTATGGCATGAAACGTGAGGTGGCTCAGTTCGTGTCGAGATGTTTGGTGTGCCAGCAGGTGAAGGCCGGGAGGCAGAGACCCGGTGGATTGCTCCAGCCACTCCCCATTCCTGAGTGGAAGTGGGAGCATATCACTATGGACTTTGTATCTGGGCTTCCGCGCTCTCCAGGAGGGAAGGATGCGATTTGGGTCATTGTTGATCGATTGACCAAATCGGCCCACTTTTTGCCTTTCAAAGTGGGTTTGTCGACGGAGAGGTTGGCCGAGATGTACGTGCGGCAGATAGTCTGATTACACGGGGTGCCAGTGAGTATAGTCTCAGATCGGGACAGCCGATTCACTTCCCACTTCTGGCAGAGTTTGCAGCTTAGCTTGGGCACATCGCTCAAGTTCAGTACAGCATATCACCCCCAGACAGACGGGCAGTCGGAGAGGACGATTCAGACCCTCGAGGATATGCTGCACACTTGTGTCTTGGACTTCGGGGGATCTTGGGAGGACCACCTTCACTTGGTAGAGTTTGCTTACAACAACAGCTACCAAGCCAGTATAGAGATGTCACCTTTCGAGGCTCTATACGGACGGAGGTGCCGTACTCCCTTGTCTTGGGATGATGTCGGTGAGAGGGTTTTGCTTGGCCCTGAGATGGTGGTAGATGCTGCGGAGAAGGTCAGGGTTATCAGAGATAGACTTCGGGTGGCGCAGGATAGGCAGCGGCACTGGGCCGATAGCCACCGGAGACCATTGGAGTTTGAGGTATAGTCTAAGATTTTTTTCTAGTATTTGAGTCTGATTGTGATTGTTTTAGATAAAGCTCTAAGTCTTGTTTTGTTCTTAGGTTGATGATCTTGTCTTTCTGCGAATTTCTCCGACGCGTGGCACGATTCGTTTTGGTGGCGGCGGGAAGCTTAGTCCATGATACATCGGACCATTCCGTATCTTGGGCAGGGTCGGTGCAGTGGCTTACCGACTGGAGTTACCGCCTGCACTAGAGGGAGTGCACAGTGTGTTCCACGTGTCACAGCTGAGACGGTACGTGGCAGATCCCAGTCACGTCTTAGACCACTCAGAAATCGTAGTGGGACCGACACTCAGCTACCCAGAGAAGCCGGTCGAGATCTTGGACCGAAGAGAGAAGGTGCTCCGGAACCAGGTCATTCCCTTGGTTCGCGTTGCATGGAGACACCACTCTCCAGGTGAGTCCACCTGGGAGAGGGAGGACGACATGCGGGAGCGATTCCCATATCTCTTCGAGCCTTGAGGTAAAACTCTTTCTTTTTCTTCCTTGTTCAGTTCATGATTGCTGTGTTAGTCCTCATTCAATTTAGAGGACGAAATTTTTTTAAGGGGGGTAGATTTGTCACCCCCAGTTTTTCAAATTGGGGGTATTTTTGTCATTTCAAGTTTAATAATATTTTAGGAATTTTATATGATTTTATATGATTTTTAGAAATTTATTTGAGTCGGTTTGAATTTTATCCAATTCGGACCCAATTTGGAGACCCGGGTAGCCTGGACCCTAGTGGGACCCCCATACTAGCTGGGCTTAGCCCATGTACCATCATAAATAGGCTGGAAATTATTAACCTAATTTCCATGACTTAATTGGTCATTTTAAAGGCTTAATTAGTCGTTTAGAATCGAACCGAATTGAACCGAACCAACCCGATTTCAAATTGAACCCAAACTTAGGTTATTGGGTTGTGGGCTATTGGATCCCAACCCAATAGCCCACACATGGGTGGTCGGCCATGACTAAACCCCCCTCTTTCCTTCATTACTTCACACCAAAGTCTTCTCCTTCCACAAAAATTCCTTTCTTTTCCAAGCTCTCTCCAAGCTTTTAGGTTTGTCTTTAAACCCTCATTAATTCCTCTCTTCAATTTTAGTCATTCACATTAAGTGTAGAGAATCTCATTCTCTACACTTTGCCCTATTTTATAGGTTTTTCCCTAGAATCCTAGTTTAAGTGGTTGATTAGAGGAATTATAGGTGATGGTATATATATATATATATATGTGTATGTATAGATATATATATAGGAATATATGTATGTGTGTATTTGTGTGGGTGTGTAGAGAGTGGTAGAGGAGAGGATGAGTGGTGGTGTGGTTGTGAGTGGTGGTGTATATATGTGTATATGTGTGTGTGTATATATATATGTATAGGTGTGTGTATATATGTATATGTGTGTGTGTATATATATGTATAGGAGAGTATATATATATATGGTTATAGATAGATAGATAGATAGATAGATAGATATATAAGAGAGGAGAGGAAAGGATTAAGAGGAGGAGAAGAAGAGATAGCAGGAGCAGCAGCAAGCAGGAGCTGCAGCAGCAGCAGCTTGCAGTTGCAGCAGCAGCAGCAGTAGCAGCAGCAGCAGCAGCTTGCAGCTCTAAACCCCCCCCCATTTCACCAATAAACCCCCCCCTATTTAGTATATATATGTAAGTATATATATATAGATATGTATAGGTTTGTATAGAGAGAAATAGATAAGGATTTAGATAGAAGAGGAAAGAAAAGAGTTAGGAATTTAGAAAGAAAGTTTAGGAATTAGAATTAGAGAAGATGAAGAAACTAGAGGAATAAGGAAATTGAAGAAGAATAGGAGGGAGGAGTAAGAAGAGGAATTAGAGAAGAAGAGGGAGATTAGAAGAGTAGAGAAGAGGAAGAACTAGAATCAAGAATCAAAAAGGAAATTTAGAACGAGGGTAAAACGAGGGGTTTTAGTTAGAAATCGAGTTAGAGGGCGAAATTGAGCCCGGAGCATCGGATCGCGACGAAACTTGACATAGGCCTAGCATACGTGATTTAGATTTTGCGGGTAAGCTCCCGGATGGAAATCGGGGTCATAGGGCGCCGGTATCGCGCCGTGTCAGTGCGTATCTCAAAATATTCGAGATTTCTGCAACGGGCCGTAAGGTGGACTAGACGTCCACTTTATCTAGGTATTATGGTAGATAACGAACCTATAGGACAGTACCCTACTACCCTAGGGAGATCGGGTCATAATAACTAGCGTAGGTAGGCTAACGGGATTATCGCCGAGGGTAGAATTTTACCCTTAAAAAGGGTAAAATAGAGATTTGGCCCACGGCCAAGATTCGAGTTTCCAAGTCCAAGATGGACTTGGATATGGGTTGTAGGGATTGGTAATAAGCAGATTTAGCCGTCTAAACCTAGTCTTGGACCCGGTTGACCACGGTTGACTTTTTAGGCTAAAAGTCAACTATGGGTCAACACTTTACCCAATTTGGTCCCAAATTCCATCCAACTTGGACCGTTGACTAAAAGTCAACTATTAGTCACCAGTGACCTAGAGTTGACCTAGTGTTGATCTCGAGTTGACCAGAATTGACCCGTTGACCAAAAGTCAACGGTAAGCCAGTTTTCGACCTAGATTGATCCGGTTTAACTTCTAATGTTCTCCCATGACCAAGATTGACCCGACTAGACATGTCTTGACCTAGAATGACTAAATAGGGTTTAATTTGATTTAACTTTACTTCCTAAACTTAGTATTGATACGTCTTGTTCTCTATAGGTCCTCGAGACACTGCAGTTGCTCCAGTCGACGTATTTTATCATCTTACAGGCGAGTACATTCTCTGATACTTATTCCCAATTTATGATAACTGTTATGATTCATATAATTAGTGTTGATATGCTTATTCCCGACACATGGTTCTCACGGATTGGTATTCTTGGATCCCGACGAGAGATGTTTTCTCCTTCTTAGGTTGGGATATATTGTGCAAGCACCCTTGTAGCTCTTGCTCGATATATGGTCACTGATTCTAGAGAAGGCTAGCTACCTTCTCATTAGAATCCCGTGCAGTGACGTGTCCTGTTTGGATCCATTCTACCAGTTGGGGTAGGGGGAGTAGTAGCGTAGGCCTGTGATCAGATCCATCCCGCATTCCCGAACAGTGTGAGTCATATACCGCACATATGACTTGCCAGGCCGATTCTTGACAGGTACCCAAGCCGATCACAAGCTGAAACTATTACTCACACACATTGGATATAGCTTACCTTGATTTGTGTACATGCCATGATCCTGTTCTATTTTTCTTGATCTAGCTCCAGTATTACAGCTTACCATGCCATGATACATACATGTACACTCCATGATTCATTGTATATGCTCTATTTACAGTCTTATAGCTTTTATTCTATCTTGAGATCTGTTATGAGATATATGTACTCGTTCCATCCTGACTGGACTGTTGATAAAATATTACAGATTTTGACGAGGGAGATTGCAGTACCTACTACGGTCCGGACGACGTAGTGGGCCTAGACTTGGTCCCGCAGGGCGCAGCTCCGCCTGACGAGACCATACCACTTGTATAGTTTAGAGTAGGTCTTTGTACTGGACTTTGTCTCCAGTTACTTTTTGAGACTGTACTACTTTTTGAGACTGTATTATATATGGACTGTATTTAGAGACTGGACATTGTATATTATTTATATTCTGGACTTGACAGGTTATATATTATTGTCTGGTTGTCTTTATCTTTCAGTCTTTACTTTTCGTCTTAGAGTTGTGATTGAGCACTATATATATTCATTGCTTGTCCTCCGTTCGGAGTTGACTATATTCTCGACAGGTTTTGTTATATATATAAACTGTTGTCAGACTAGAAAATACACAGCGTTCCACGCCGTTTTTCCGGTGAGGGCTGGGCGTTGTCGCGTCACGTGCCCTTGTAGCGGGTGCGGGTCGTGACACGTTTGAAGATCGATTTCGATCGATCTAACGCCAGATTTCTATTTGGACACAGTTATAGACGACATATAGGACTTCACGACCCTTTTTGTGGATTTGGAAATCATCGACTACTTGTCGAGAAATCGAATCACGAAGTTGACCGAAAACCTGTTTTAAAAACTAGAAATTTCTTCAATACGACGTGCGTCCCGCCAATCCGGGCAACATGGTCGTGAACCGAAAGCATCGAAAGGTGCGTAATGGCTTCATGGACGTGTGGGCTTTGACGGAATTCAAATTGGTTGCGTGTGCGCGACGAATTTGATGCGTATCCGTCAAAATTTACCGTATCGGCCTCTGTGCAAATTGCTCAATTACTTCGTGCACGTTTGCCATATCGGAACGAAACTTGCGCCAACAGGACCATATCATTTTTCTGGTCCTGTATGCCAAGTTTGGTCCGATTCTGAGACAGATGATCGGATCGCCGTTTCGCGGGCCCCACGATCCGATTCAACGAATGATTTTATGTACGGCCCGTCGGAATCCAACTTTGGACATACGGTTGGGTTCGTATCGGAAAATCAGACCTGTTGACATATAGTTTGACGACTTTAGAGACCATTGACTCTGGCACGCTTTTCGGTGCAAAGCGGATCCAACGGCGGATATCATTTTTGCCCGAAATTACCATTTTTCCCCTGTGTCCAAAATTGGACTTAAGGACAGGCAATCCTAGCTAATTTGACTCTTGTGAGAATGTTGGCAATGTCCATTTCAGCTTTTGGAGACATTTGTGATGATGTGGATTTTATGGCTTATCAATTGATGACATTTTGTTAGATTTGCGTGCAACCTCCAGGCAAGATACCTTGCCTCCCTCTACAGTTCATTTTCATGCTTATAGTTCTTCTGTTTTATTATATTATCAGTTAGTTACTCTTGTTGATATGGATTCATATGTTTTCTACATACTATGTTTCCCAGTTTATTGTCTTGCTTGTATATCAGTATTACCTGACTTGATAGCGTAGTTACACCATGCTTGTCTACATTATGGTTCATGCTAGAGTTGTCCTTACCTGTGTCATAACTGAGTTGTATCGTGTCGTCACCTGTATCTTGACTGTCGTGTCTACAAGTATGTGTGATTGAACTGATATTCCTGTATAGTTCCCACAACTTGCGAGTCCACACACGGGGCGAGGGTTGTCCTTTGCACCTGCGAGTCCACACACGGGGCAAGGGTGACTTGTCTTGAAACAAACCTGCGAGTCCACATTCGGGACGAGGGTTTGGTTTTCCATTGATCTCTTGTTTACTTGTTCTTCCAGCAGTTCAGTTATGCATAGTTGATCCCGTATCCGTGTTCATAGTTACCTGTCAGTAGCCACATGTCAGTCTCATGTCTAGTTCATGTTTATACCCCATTTATATTATTGCATGATTAAACTATTAGATATATATGTTTTTATGTATCTTGCTATGTCCCCTGAGGACCTGATGATCTCTTCAGGTAGCTGATTGCATGGAGTTAGTTAGCGGCTCATGATGGTAGCGATTACACTTGCAGGGATACAGGTATTTGCTTTTGATATTTCTTTATTATCCTCTCGTGCTTTATATTTCATGCCATGATATATTCTGCTTATTTTATAGACTCATATCATTCTTGGAGTCTAATCGGACAATATGCTAATGGGCTGCAGACCATGACCCATAATTGTTCATTCTTGTCTTATATATTCTTGGGGATTGAGATATAGTTTAATTTAGACATAATACCCTATTCTGGACAGCTTATACGTATTCGAGTTGGGCTGGAGTCCGCTCGATACGTAGCCGGCTTGATCACGAGCTCGCGTCCGAAAACCGGGTACGGATCGTGACACCCTTGCCCTGAGTGTGGACTCGCAGGTACAAACAGTCAACCCTCGCCCCGAGTGTGGACTCGCAGGTTGAGAAAATCGGAACAAGGAAATAACAGTTCAGCTATGACGCACTCATCCTACGATACGATACGACTCATTCAAGATACATGTGATAACACGATACTACTCAGTCAAGGTACATGTGAGGACAAATCCAATATGAACTATAATGTCAAACTATGAACAATGACGGTATACAAACGAGACAACTAAACTAATATACATGATATAAAGAAGAGCATATAAACCAAATCAATCCAAGAAAACTAAATGATAACATATCACTAAAGGAGAAAGAATATAAGCATGCGATAAACTGTAAAGAAGGTAAGGTATACTTGCCTGGTTGTAGCGTGTAGGACCAACACTATCTAGTCAATCGACGAGTCACAAAAGTTAAACTCTCACAATAGTCTCCGGAGGATGAAACAGATATTACCAACATTTTTTTAGAATAGTCAAATTAGCTAGGATAGCCTACCCATAAGTCCAATTCTGGACACAGGGATAAAACGGTAATTTAGGGTCAAAACAATATCCGTCGTTGGACCCGCTTTCCACCGAAAAGTGTGCCAACATCTACGGTCTCTAAAGTCATCAAACTATATGTCTACGGGTCCGATTTTACGATACGAAGCCAATCGTATGTCCAAAGTTGGATTCTGGTAGGCCGTGCACAAAATCGTCCGTTGGATTGGGTCGCAGGCCCGCCCAAAATAGCGTTCCGGTCGACCTTCTCAGAATCGGACCAAACTTTGCATACAGGACCAAAACAATGACGCGGTCCTGTTGGCACAAGTTTTATCTCGAGATGACGAACATGCACGAAGTAATTGACATTTTTGTAAAAGGACCGATACGGTGATTTTCGACGGATACGCGTCAAATTCGTCGCGCAAACGCAACCAATTCGACTTCTGTCAAATTTCACATGTCCGCAACATCCGTACGCACCTTTCGATGCTTACAAGTTGCAACCACATCATCCGGTTTGTCGGGACGCACGTCTTATCGGAAGAATTTCTAATTTTTGAAAATAGTTTTTATGTATTTTTTCTAAATTTTAAACAGATTTACACCGATATATAGTCAACTACAAATAAAAGTAATAATGGGGTTTCCATGATGTTAAGCTTGTCTAAAAACTTGTTCAAGTAGATTCCTAGATTTCTCTCAAGATTGACCAAGATCGGCCTTCCAAATAGGTGTCAGGGCAATCATATACTCTGTTCACAAAACAGGTTTTTCTTCGCCTTCGATCGATTTATCGGACAACATGGTGCGTCTAAATATGAAGCGTTTGAAAGGAATTTAAGGTGTATATGTTGTCTGCGTACCAGAAAAGATGGATCACAAAATTGTGGAGCGATCGTCGAGTAATCGTACTACGAAGTTGGCTTCGCAGAGGGTTGTTGCTGCTGATGTTGCTGCTACTGTGTCTCTGCTCCGTGCGTGTCCTGACTTCGCTGTGCTCGTGTCCGATGTTTGCGATCGGCCCCCGATGGTCAGGGAGGTCGCACACGGCGCACTGGGTGGCGTGAAGGTGGCTGGGGTCATAAGTGTAGGTTTAGGGTTTGGATGAGTTTCACTCTTCTCTCTCTCTCTCGATACTTTATGTAAGGGGGTGGATGGCCTGCTGTTGGGCTTTTAGGGGTTGGGCTCCACAGGGTTTCCCATCTCGCGAGATCTCAAGATCTCGCCAGATATTCTTTTCGTTTTCTTATTCTTTTCTATTTCTTTTTCCTTTATATATATATAATATATAATATATAAATATATATATACAACAAATATATACAACAAATATATATATATATATATATATATATATATATATATATATATATATATATATATATATATATATATATATATATATGTATATATATATATATATATGTATATAATTTTATACATAGATGCTCTAAATCTTCTCAATCATTCTTATGATATATCTAAATAATAAGCTCTCAAAATATTTAATAAGAAATTATTTATACAAATAAACTTATACATGATATTTATTTATCTAGGTAAATCATATCATAAATATTTTTACACATTAATACAATAACAATCCAAAACTAATTGTACTGAATTTTATAAGAAGATAACCCTAATAAATCTTAAAGGAACATTCCTAAGAAAATGTTATCATGTACTAAAATAAAATATCAATTCTTTTTATAGCAATTATATATTATATATAACGCTCATAAAACAAAACTTATTTAACCACAACAATAAACACTCTAACTGCATTTACACAATGATCATCCACATGGACATCCTTGGACGTACTACATGTATGCATGGGCTCGGGCTTAGTTCGGGTCCAGTCTGGACTAATTTGGTACAACCGGGCCTTCTACAAGTCAATAAATCTTAATAATAGATAATTGAATTATTTATAGGGTCATGTCATAACTTAGCCTGGTTTTTCTAGTTGGGACACACTTACGACTCTTCCTTCCCTGCCATGGCTAAAACACTAGTCAAGGCACGCAACTATGCTATTCGTGCCATGATTTATAGTCATCTTGCACTCTAAAAGTTAACCATGCCTAAGGCCATATATCATAATAACTATTTAATTAAAATATTTATAAATTCTAAAAATTATCATTTAATTCAAATAAATAAAATAATAAAAATATTTTCAAAATTTTGGGAAGATGGGTCACAAATCTACCTACCTTAAAAGAATTTTGTCCTCAAAATTTAAGGAAAAACTCCATTTGTGATGGTAGAAGACGGGGTCCCACTAGCTATCAATTATTCTCATGGTCATCTCGTAACTACAAATCCTCGAGGACTTCTACCCACCTTTGGTCACACTACCCCTTCAACACATGATGTCATAAAATTTATAACCTTGCACACTAGTTGCAAAATTTACTACCAATATATCTTATGGCATATAGCATCCCTAATCCCCTCCTATCTATCAAGCAACCGAAATTTGATAATCAAACTAACTTACATTATAACTTAAGAATTTCTGATAAATTCTAGACAACATGATCATTCGTCACTCCGAAATAGGAAGGGACGGGAATCAATGGTACGGGAAGGCAAGGAAGAATAATCGAGAACAAATATGAAGTTTCAAGGACGATAGAGAAATTTCTGAAAGAATTTTCAAGACAGTATGGATTAAGATTTCTAAGGATTTAATCATATTCGCAGGCTCATATCAGTACAGTTATGTAACTGATACGATATGCTCTGACCTGCTTGGGCCACCAAAAAAACTAATTAAATAAAATAAATAAAATTTTGAAAATCTAAAAATAGGGGTTACAGTAGGTTACTACAGACGATTTGTGGCAGAATTTGCTAGGATCTCCTCACCTTCGATAAGACTGACATATAAGGATGTGAGTTTCGAGTGCTCAGATGCTTGTCAGGCTTCCTTCGTGAAGCTCAAACGGAGTTTGATTTCGGCTTCTATTTTATATTACCCATCGAACTAGGTGGGTTTATAGTGTATTATGATGCGTTACGCTGGGGACTTGATTGTTTCCTTATGCTATACGATACAGTGATAACTTATGCGTCTCGACAGCTTCGGGACCATGAGAGAAACTATCTGATTAACGATCATGAGTTGGTCGCGGTTGTGTTTGCCTTCAAGCTCTAGAGGCATTATTTGTATGGAGATCGAGTTGAGATTTTTACTGATCATAAGAGCTTGAGGTGTGTGTTCACTCAGAGGTATCTGAACTTACGACAGAGGAGATGGCTTGAGTTACTAAAGGACTATGATGTTGATCTTCAATATTATCTGGAGAAAGCAAACGTCATTATAGATGCTTTGATCATGTCACTACCGTTTTTCGTTATACGTATTTCCAGTATACGTTTACGGATTCTCGACCCATATTTTGACTTGTCTAGCATGGCTTGGTTTGGTCTTAGTTTAGCTTGGCTAGGTTTATTTTGGTTTGGTTTGGGTGAAGATGGTTCATCATGATTGAACCCCTTTATAACCCAAACCCCTTTTCTCTCTCCTTATTTACTTTCATTTATTTCCCTTATCCACATTCTTCTTCATTTATTTCTCCCAACCCTTAAGCAAGTTTAATCTTGCTTCATGAGAGATCTCATGTTTTATGGTTCCAATGTCTTCATTACTTAGTTTTATGACTCTTTAGTACGTAGCACTTTTGGTTTTAGTAGATTAAATCTTGTAGATCTAAGTTTTTCTCAATTCTTAGTTTTCTTGGGTTTTGATCTATCAAAATTCATTATTTTCCAATTTTGATTATTTCATGTTGTAGAGAATTTGATTTTACTCAAAATGGACCTTTGAAAACCCGGATTTCGATTTGTTTTGAGTGATTTATGAACTTGGAAAGTTCATGGGTTCCAAGAACACAAGTTCTCGAATTTGGGGAAGAAGAACAGTGCTGGGCGCATAGCATTTTCATGCGCCCACAGTTGCTTTCCTTTGGGCGCATCGCCATTTGTATGCGTCCAAGGTCCCATGCTCCCTGCTTGGGCGCATAGCCCTATATATGCGCCCAAGGACTCCCCTGCCTGGGCGCATAGCCTTTATATGCGACCAATTGCACCATGTGTTCCCTGCTTGGGCATATAGTTTTCCTTATGCGCCTACTTGCCATGAAGGATAGTCTCCACCCTGTGGGCGCATAGCTTTTGTTATATGCCCACTTGCCATGAAAGATAGTCTCCAGACTTATTTTCCAATGTACCCTGCTTCACTCATGTGGGCGCATGTACTTTTTGGTGCATACCTTCCATAGCATATGCTCCACATGATGCATTTAGCTTTGGGCACATGCATGTGGGCGCATGCTCTCTATGTCACCCCATTGACCCTTTGTGCCATCTCTTGCAATTATCCATGTTTGTTCCCATGGTCCTTAGTGTGAGTTGTGACTTTGCTTGTACTCTTTACTTGACTAGTCCTATAATATTATTTTCCATGATTGCACATGTACTATGAGCTTTAAACACGATCTTGGTATGGCATGTACACTCTCTGATAACTCCTTGATAGTAGCCCGCCGTGGCACACTCTTGGTCAAGTAAATTCTTCGCATACAAGTACCCTTAACATGAACACGACATGAGAATGTGACTTTACATGAAAACACTTAATAGTGACCCATCTTGGTGCACCCTTGACAAATAACATGACATGAATAACTTGATAGTGGCCCGCCGAGGCGCACTCTTGACAGTAATCTTGATAAGTAACCTAACATGATAATCTTGATATGTTGTTGCAATGGCTATCTTGACTTGCTAAGTAACTCTTATCTTGACACCATGGATGTTTGTGCTTGTATAAGCTACATGTCTCGTCTTGCATCATGTCTAGGACAATAATACCCGATTTTCCACGGTCAGGGATTCATACTGAAACTGACTAGGATAATGACTAGATTGATCAAGTAGTTCATGAAAAGATTTTCCAGCTAAGGACAGTCCCGTTATCTGGGCGCTTTAATTGGACTTGTAGCATGCCGTCGAGTTGGGCACATTTCCAGCACACTGTCATGTGTTGCACCCCTAAGTCACCTAATCCAACTCTCTCAACTTGCAACTGGATAACCTGGATTAAGTCTGCAGGACTTGTGGCTGTTGGAACATCTCAATGCATCTTGTTAGTAACTAGGCTTGTGATAACCCTAGTTAGTTAAAGTATCAAGCCGTACTCATTGCTTGGCTGTAATTGATGGATGGAGTCTGGTCTAGTCTAGTCTAGACTAGGCCAGTACATGGTTACTTCAGCACGTTACTGTTTATGCTTTACCTTATCGATAATCGGTCAGAGATTAAGTTCTGTTCAGGTGAAGGATTACAACCTCGGTCCTTGTTTGGTTTACAAGTTGTAACTTGGTTATCAGAGTAGTTTCTTAGTTATCTTATCGTTTATCTCTTGAATTCTTAACTCTAAGTTTTCTTGTCATTATTATGTCGTGTGATCTAACATGCTGGTTTTAGTTCTTAAGTGAAGCCTCCCTTGTGGCACTTGCTCTTTCTGGTTCTGACCCAGCTGGTTTTGTATGGCCAGATTTCGAAGTAGCACCCGAGGATTTTTCAGCTTTCCAGCCATATGGTGAACACTAGACGCAATCTTGGCAACGAGTGGGTTTTATTTTGCTCTCCCACTCCATTGTAAATTATTCTTTTGAGGTGTTTAGCCATCGAGCAAGTATTAGCTCGTGTTGAATTTACATTCCTGTCTGCCTAAGGGCTGTAACATAATTGAAAATCCTAGGGTTGATCATATATGACTTAAGCTCTTGCTAGTCTTCGCATTTTGCATGACTAGCTTCATGATCATCTGAATATGTAATGTATAGGATGCCTTACTTTGTATGTCTGATGATCTACCATCTTGTTACATTTACTTGCTTGCTTGAGATTGAGACACTAGGCTTGCACTTGACCATAAGAGACTGTTGGCTTGTAGATAAACCCTCATACATCTAGACAGCCGTGACCGTATTGTGAGGTGGGATTCACTTCAGCGTATGTAGCTGGCTGTGTCTGTCCCCCGCTCTCCAGTATTCTGGTTCTGGGGCGTGACACGGTTTAAGTGGTGGCCCATGCAGGTCTTGTAAATCAAGGTGTGTGAGGGTTTTTCCAGATAGATATCTCAATCAGTACTGACCCTTGATCTCTACTCATATCTTCTAATCTTTCTAAAATCTTGACCTGATCACATGCTTATATCCTCGATCTATCTTGGTCCTTCCTTATTGCTTTCCATGTCATTTTTTCAGTGGTATTGCTCCTGGTCCTACCGATCAGCAAGGTGGAGCACCTCTAGTGAACCAGCAGCAACCTGGAACCAAGCCCAGCACTCTGGAGCAGCTTTTCGAGTCATGTATTCTGGGAACCCAGAGCCCCCGGTTCAGCAAATCCAGCCTGCAGAGCCTGACAATAGAACCCTGGTGTGACTCATCTGGGAATCGCTTGCATCACAAGATCGTTGGGGCGACGCCCTGTACTAGACAATACAAGATGCCATGGGCATAATTGGTTATCCAGGGAACAACACGGCCAACAGCTTCAAGTGTCTGAACCCTCCCTTCTTTGATGGCAGTGAAGATGCCATTGCTGCCGATGCTTGGCTTCAGGACATACAAGTTATCCTAGAGGCAATTAGGATTACTGAGGAAGAGAAAGTGGCCATTGTACGCCTACAGTTATTAGACTTAGCTCGCAGCTGGTGGACGATGCTAGCAGTTGGTTTAGCAATGCCTGTTTTGTGGGCGGTATTTAGCAACAAGTTCCAGACAAAGTATTTTGATGCGGTAGCTCGGTATGATCTGTAGACGAGATTCACTAATCTTAAGCAGATGGAAAGGACGATCGATGGATATGCGGTCGAGTTTTTTAGGCTTAGTCGGTTTGCTCCCACCTTGGTGGAAACAGAATTGGACCGAGTGCAACAATTCCAGCAGAAATTCCACCTAGAGATCATTATATCAGTGGAGCAGTTTGAGCACCAGACATTTGATGTCGTCTTGTGAGCAGCAAAGAGGCATGAATATAATTTATAGAGGATAGTAGATCGAACCGGAGGAATGAAGAGGTCCCATGGACAGATATCCCAATCATAAGCACCAGCCCCGACCGCTAAGGCTTTGAATATTGGAGTTTCTAGGAGGACGACCACAGTTTCGTCGGTTCAGCACTCGACACCGACGTATCCTCAGCAGCAGAAGCGGAAGCAGTCTTCCGTAATGGGCTGCTCTCATTGTGGGAAGCCAGGACATGTAGTATCAGAGTGTCGCAGAGCACATGGATTGTGCTTGGCTTGTGGGACACCAGACCACAAGATAGGGTCCTGTCCGAATAGAGCCAGTTCATCATCGTCAAACCTAACCAGTCCATAGGTTAGGAGTCCAGCGCTAGTATAGCAGCAGTACCAGCCTCTGAGGCCATTGCCGCCTCAGGCTCAACAGTATGCCCAAGCCCAGATTCAGAATCGGCAAAGAGGTTTCCAGTAGAGGGGACCAGCACCAAGGACAAGGTCAGGCTATGGCTCTGACCGTGGCAGAAGAATTGGCATCAGGTGAGGTGGTGGCAGGTACCATTCTCGTCAACTCTTTTCCAGCATCGGTATTATTTGATTCGGGTGCATCGCATTCATTTATGTCTGCATGATTTGCTACACGAATAGGACTGGAGCCCGAGTCATAATTAGTAAGGCTCAATATACTTACTGGTAACGGTCTTGTGGGAGTAGATAGAGTCTTTTGCCTCGTGTCGAATCATAGTTAGCGGTAGAGAGTTTTCCGCTAGATTGATAGAATTTTCGATGGCCGACTATGATGTGGTCCTAGGAATGGATTGGTTGAAGGATTAATACTAAAGAATAGACTGCCATATTGGCAGGATTATTTTTGGTATTCTAGGCGAACCAGAGTTTTTATTTTCCAAAGGCGAAGTAGAACCTTCTCTACCAGTCTTGCGGATGGCAGTAGCAGTAGCAGTTCAGTTTCTAAGAGTAGTAGAGGAATTTCCTGATGTATTTCCCGAAGAGCTTCCAGACATGCCCTCAGAGAGAGAGAGAGAGAGATAGAGTTCACCATTGATTTGCTTCCAGGGACGACACCAGTGTCAGAAAGAGTCTACAAAATAACACCTTCAGAATTAGAGATCTTGTACAAGATAATTGAAGAACTCAGACCCAAGAGATTCATTCATGCTAGTGGATCGCCTTGGGGAGCCACAATGCTTCTTATGAAAAAGAAGGATGGTACATCAAGATTATATGTTGATTATCGTACCTTGAACTCTGTAACAATCAAGAACAGATATCCTCTACCAAGGATAGATGATTTATTTAATCAACTCAGTGGGACGGCAGTATTCTCGAAGATTGACTTGCGATCAGGGTATCATAAGATCAGAGTCAGAGAGTAAGACATCCCGAAGACAACATTCAGATTTAGATATGGACATTGGGAGTTCCTTGTTATGCCATTTGGAGCGACCAATGCGCCAGCCATATTCATGGACCTCATAAATCGTATCTTTATGCCCTATTTTGACCAGTTCGTGATAGTGTTTATAGACGACATCTTAGTCTATAGCAAGAATAAGGTAGAGCATGAGCAGCATCTCCGTGTAGTTCTTCAGATTCTCAAAGAGCACCAGTTATATGCGAAGTTTAGTAAGTACGAATTTTGGCTGGATCGTATTTCGTACTTAGGTCACATCATCACCAGAGGTGGAGTAGAAGTGGACCACCAGAAGATAGTGGCTATAGAGACATGACCAGTACCCAGAACCGTCGCAGAAGTTTAGAGTTTCCAAGGATTGGCCGGCTATTACCGACGGTTTGTATCAGACTTTGCTCAGATTTCAGCACCATTGACGCAGTTGACCCGCAAGGATGTGTAGTTTGCTTGGACAACAGAGTGTCAGAGTTCATTTGAGAAGTTAAAGTAAGGATTGATGACGGCCCCCATTCTCACGCTTTCAGACTGGAGGATTTTTAGTTTATTGTGATGCTTCCGACAGAGGATTGGGATGCATCTTGATGCAGCATGAAAAGGTAGTGGCTTATGCGTCACGTCAGCTTCGTGATCATGAGAGGAATTACCCAACTCACGACTTGGAATTAGCAGTGGTGGTTTTCGCACTTAAGTTGTCGAGGCATTATTTGTGTGGAGATCGGGTGGAAATTTTTACCGACCACAAGAGTCTTAAGTATGTGTTTACCCAGAAGGATCTTAACATGCGTCAGAGAAGATGGTTAGAGCTACTTGTGGATTATGACATCAACCTGCAGTATCATCCTAGGAAGGCCAACATTGTTGCAGATGCATTGAGCAGAAGAGCCAGAGTTTATTTTCTAACAGCACAGTCAGAGTTATTAGCAGATCTTCAGAAGATGGGTATTGAAGTTGTTCTTCCTACCAATGTGGCATTGATGGCCAGTATGCAAGTTCAGTCTAGTATAGTTGAGAGGATTAAGTTGGCTCAGTCAACGGATTCTAAGCTTCAGCGGCTTATGGCGGAATATGTAGCAGGACGGAGAGCAGAGTTATGTATTCATAAGGATGGTACACTTCGACATAGAAGACGTCTTTGTGTACCCAATGGCGACATCAGGCGAGAGATCATGGCAGAAGCTCACAGTTTACAGTATTCAAATCATCCCGGCGGTACGAAGATATATCGTGATATCCGTCAGCATTTTTGGTAGAGTGGCATGAATAGGGAGATAGCCCGGTTCGTCTCTCGTTGTTTGGTTTGTCAGCAAGTTAAGGCTGAACACCAAAGACCAGCTGGACTTCTTCAACCTTTACCGATCCCAGAATGGAAATAGGAGCACATTACCATAGATTTTGTAACTGGGTTACCTAAATCCCCGGCTAGAAGAGATGTTATCTAGGTTATAGTTGACAGACTCACCAAGGTAGCTCATTTTCTCCCTTTCAGGATTGGTCAGTCGACGGATCAGCTTGCAGAGATGTACCTCAGGCAGATAGTCAGATTGCACGGAGTGCCAGTCAGTATCGTATCCGACAGAGATTCAAGATTTACATCGCAATTTTGGCGGAGTCTTCAGAAGAATTTGGGAACTCGTCTCAAGTTCAGTTCAGCTTATCATCCGCAGACAGATGGTCAGTCAGAACGCACGATCCAGACTCTTGAAGATATGTTGCGGTCTTGTACGCTTGACTTCGGTGGTTCGTGGAAAGATCACCTACATTTAGTAGAGTTCTCATATAATAATAGTTTCCAGGCCAGTATCCATTTGGCACCATTTGAGGCCTTATATGGCAGAAAGTGCAGATCACCTTTAGCTTGGGATGATGTCGGCGATAGGCAGATGCTTGATCCAGAGATGATTATGCAGACTATCGAGGTGGTCAGACATGTTAGAGATCATCTTCGAGTTGCCCAAGATCGTCAGCGTCATTGGGCCGATTTTCATCGGCGTCTCCTTGAATTTTCTATCGACGACCACGTATTCCTTAGGATCTCGCCTACCCGTGTTCGTTTTGGCGTACGGGGAAAGCTTAGACCTAGGTATATAGGGTCGTTCGATATTCTTGAGTGAGTAGGTGATGTGTCCTATCGTCTCGCTCTTCCGCCGTCGTTATGTGAGGTACATGATGTCTTCTATGTATCCCAATTGCAACGGTATATCCCGAATCTTAGTCATATCCTTGATCATTCAGAATTGGTTGTTGTTACCATTGTCACGCCCCAGTCCCAAAATACCAAGGGACAAGCCACGTGGCAATGGCCAGCAGTACAACTCCAATGGGCAAACCCAATTTAATGGACCCGTTAGAGTGCACCTAAGCTGTAAATATAAGTAATAGCCCAGAACATTTGCCATAGTATGTAAATCTAATCTCATCCACAAAGCATAGTCACAATAAAAGATGATAATACAACCAAAATAATAAAACAGATAATGTCCATCAACAAGTCCAAATAGGTAGTGTCTCGGGGAACAACCCGTCACAATAAAGGAAAGAGAAATAACATCAACTACAATTGTTCAGAAATCCAAATATAAATAACACGAAGCATAATAACTAAATAGATAACTGAATACTCAGGAGAAATCCTCTTGCACAACCTCGTCTCCTGGTGCAAGTACGGCTCCCACTTCAGCTCCTGTCCCGTAAACCTCGGGATAAACCTCCTCTGCTATACCTGGGGACATAATCCAAATCCAGGTCCTCAGGGACACAGCAAGGTACAATAAACACTCAAGCCAGAAGTAAACAGTAATGAGCTATGATAGGGATAAACTACCAACTGTGTGTAATGCAAGTGAGAGTATGGTATCGTACCCCGGGCTGGTACTCACGGACTCATCCGTATGCAAGATAGTACCCTCTAGGCTCCGTATGGGAGAACCCAAGGATGGTAAATGTATATATATAGTAAATAATAGAATACACCCAGAGCACGAAAATGACTCTCCCCTTCCAATGTAACCTCGCGTCTCATCTCATGACACGCAAGATTTTGACCTCTATCTATCAGTATAAGTCATAGTAACTATGTGTAACATCACTATATCATGCAACCTGTAGCCTATGCAGAGTCCATGTACCACGAATAAGTCGAGAAAGAACTCTGTAACATGATGGTCGTGTCAAGTGTCCTATGGGCAAATGTGCAAGAATACTTGCACAAATCATGGGATCGTAAGTATGATACTCTAGCTACGATACTCGACTCCTCGGTGGACGTCGGTACCCGAATCTGGTTCGGACACAAAGTATCGTAAATCGGCCCTAGTGTAAACAATTATAATATCCAACCACATAAATATAATATAAATGAAATACACTACACAGCTCAGAATTGTAAACAACTTGGCAAGGTACACTTGCCTGGGTCCTGCGCACTGTCAATAACTCTTGAGAAAGTGGGATCCGCTGGTAAGCCTCCGGATGCTGAAACAAACATCACCATAGGTTTTAGAACATGAAAAATAGCTAGAATTAACTACCTATAAGTCCAATTTGGATACAAGACTAAAATAGTAATTTTGGTCAAAGCAGAGTCTACATGTGGGCCCACTTTGCACCAAAAACGTGTCGGTGTTATTGTTCTCCAAATTGAACCAAACTTGGATCACAGGACCAGCGTAACGCTGTGAATCCAATAACACAAGTTTCGTTGCAAACCAAAAAGTACACACTAAGTTATGGAGAGGTGTTGGAATAAGCCGATACGGCGTTTTTAGACGGATACGCGTTGATTTCGACACGCACACACGTCCGAATCATGTTCCGCAAAAGCCCACATGTCCGCGTTGTCATTACGCACCATGCGGTGAAGTACACATGCGACGACATGGCCTCGTTTGGCGGAATGCATCCCGTATCGAGAATTTTGGGTGTTTACGGAACCAGTTTTATGGCAGTTTTTATTGACAGATTAATCCCAGAATATAGCATTTTAACATAAAGTGTTTGAAAGGTTTCAGTCTCGGTTATGTTGTAGTCAGGTCTGTTCAGGTGTTTTTGAAAAACGTCGAACATGTTGGGAGAAAAATGCTCACAAATACGGGCATTCAAGACAGTTTTCTACTGGTAAAAGCCGGAAGTTTTTCCTCAACTTTCGATTTGTTTTTCTGTAAATACACACCATTTTAACCCAAACTACTTGGAAGATCTTGAAGGGGGTTATGTTGTGATTCAACAGAAACTGATAGATCGAAAATCGGATAAGCGGAGGAGGAGAATTCATACCTCAAAGTAGAGGGGTACGGGCAGCCTGCTGCTGTGATGTGCGGACGCACGTCGCCGTACGACACCTGGGCGGTCTACTGCGACAGTCCGTGGTAGAAGGGGGTCGCCTGAGAAGGTCGCCGGGGACGTCAAGGTGTTGGGGGTTGCTGGACTGTTGGGGAAGGAGAAGAAATGAAGGTGAAGGAAAGGAGAAGAAAATGAAGAAGTAGGTGAGAAGAAAGTCTGCTGCTCACTGGTTTTAGATCTCCAATTTTGTAATGTGCATTTGAGGAAGTGAAGGGACATGCGTTGGGTACATGAATGAATGTGGCTATTGAGTTGCTAGCTGGTTAATGTACATAACCAAGCACCATAATAGTTGCTACAACTAGCTGCCACATATGCAAGCAAACAAAGGAAAAGATTCCTTTTTGCTTCTGTTGCATGAATGCTCCTATGCATGTGTTGCTTTGAAATATGATCCTACGTGAATAGTGGCATGTACCATTATGGGGTGCACTTGTTTGCTCCAAACTAGCAAATTTGTATTTTGTGTAGGTTCTCACAATCTAAAATATAATGACAACATAAAATAATTCAAGTTGGTTGATGCTAAAATTATTACAAAATTTTATAAAAATATTAATATTATTAATAATGATTAACATTTAAATATTCATATAATAGTTTCGAAATTCTAGTTTTGCAAATATTAGCAAAAGATTTATGAGATTAACATTTAAAATAAAATAAATAAAAATTAATTACCATAATAAATCTTTATAAAATTAGAGTGCTCACAATCTACCCTCCTTAAAGGAACTTCGTCCTTGAAATTAAAAGAAAGTTATTCTACAAAGACATGCTAACTAAAGGCAATATTATGGTCATACCTGAACCCTCGAATAAATGTGGATAACGCTCCCGTATGGAATCCTCTCGCTCCCATGTAGATTCGCCTGGGGAATGATGTTTCCAAGCTACCCGAACCAGTCTGATCATCTGGCCTCGCAGTATCTTCTCACTAGTATCCAGTATCCCAACTGGCTGCTCCTCATATCTCAAGCTCGGGCCTAATGTGATCTCAGAATGATCAACTACATGACTTGGGTCAGTCACATACCTCCTCAACTGTGAGACATGGAAAACATCATGCACACCCTCTAGAGATGGGGGTAATGCAAGACGATACGCCACCTCACCAACACGCTCCAAAATATTAAAATGTCCAATGTATCTTGGGCTCAGCTTGCCTCTGCTCCCGAATCGAATAGTGCCCCGATTAGGTCAGATCTTCAGAAATATATGTTCGCCTTCCTTGAACTCCAAAGGTCGGCAGTGTGTATCAGCCTACTGCTTCTGTCTGTCCTGAGCTGCACGAAGATGGCTCTAAATTTGTTTCACCTTTTCAACTGTCTCCATCACCAACTCTGGACCGAGTATCTGACGCTCACCCACGTCACTCCAACATATAGGAGACCGGCATTTTCTGTCGTACAATGCCTCAAAAGGTGTCATCTGGATGCTTGTCTGGTAGCTGTTGTAGGAGAACTCTACCAGATGCAAATGGTCTTCCCAAGATCGTCCAAAATCTAGCATGCATGACCTCAACATATCCTCTAGAATCTGGATCGTGCGTTCTGACTGGCCATCTGTCTGTGGATGATAGGCAATGCTGAACTTGAGTGAAGTTCCCAAACTCTCTTGCATACTCCGCCAGAAATGGGAGGTGAATCGGAAATCTCGATCTGATACTATGCTAACCGGCACACCATGCAGTCTCACAATATGACGCATGTACATGTCAGCTAGTATCTCTGTGGACTGCCCAACTCTGAACGGCAAGAAATGTGCCGACTTAGTGAGTCGATCCACAATAACCCAAACTGTGTCCTTCCCGCTGGGGCTCCTCGGAAATCCTGTGACGAAGTCCATGGTGATATGTTCCCACTTCCATTCAGGAATGGGAAGTGGCTGTAACAAACCCGCGGTCTTTTGATGCTCTGCCTTAACCTGCTGAAAGACTAAACATTTTGCCACAAATCGTGCAATTTCTCTTTTTATCCCATGCCACCAATAGTACTGCCTCAAATCTCGGTACATTTTTGTACCTTCCGGATGAATAGAGTAAATAGAGCTATGAGCCTCAGTCATCAACTCTTGTCTCAAGTCCCCATTCGGAACATATAAGCGATCCCCGTACCTTAACGTCCCATCCTCATGGATCCGAAGTCCCGTCTGCATGCCGGCTTCCGTCCTCTCTTTAAGCCTCCGGAATCTTACATCTGTTGGCAATGCCGCCTTGATCCTTTCTACTAGTGATGATTTAACCTCGAGGTTAGCCAACTGCCCACTCTGTCCTGGCAAAATAACCTTTATCCCGAGTTCCTGAAGGTCTTCTAGTATCCGGGGCTGTGTCGTCAAGAAGTAAGCTGTGGGCTTCCTGCTAAGAGCATCCGCTACAACGTTAGCCTTGCCTGGGTTACACTGCAATTCTATGTCATAATCGACCATCAACTCAAGCCAGCGCCTCTGCCTCATGTTGAGCTCCTTCTGAGTATAAACATACTTCAGACTCTTGTGATTAGTAAAGATCTCAACTCTCTCTCTCCGTAAAGATAGTGCCTCCGTATCTTTAATGCAAATATCACAGCAGCTAACTCAAGGTCATGCGTAGGGTAGTTCTTCTCATGAACTTTCAACTGTCTCGATGCGTAGGCAATGACTTTGCCATGTTGCATCAAGACGCATCCCAATCCACTCCCTGACGCATCACTATACACAACAAACCCTCCTGATCCTGAGGGAAGCGTTAGAATCGGAGCTGTTGTCAATCGCTTCTTCAACTCCTCAAAGGCCTTCCGACATTCCTCCGTCAATAAAAACTCTTGGTCCTTACGCGTTAACCGTATCATAGGCTCTGAAATTTTGAAATTTTTTTACGAACCTTCGATAATATCCGGCAAGTCCGAGAAAACTTCTCACTTCCGCAACAGATGTAGGTGTAGGCCAAGTCTCTATTACAGCAACCTTCTTCGGATCTACTGAAAGTCCTTCTTTCGAGATGATATGTCCCAAGAAAGGCACCCTACCCATACAAAACTCGCATTTACTGAGTTTAGCGTACAGCTTCTCCCTTATCAACGTCTCCAACACAATTCTGAGATGCTCCTCGTGCTCTTCATGACTCTTGGAGTATACCAGGATGTCATCAATAAATACAACCACGAATTTGTCCAAGTACCGGTAAAAGACTTTGTTCATCAAACTCATAAACACAGCTGGTGCGTTGGTTAAACCAAATGGCATGACTAAGAATTCATAGTGCCTATACTTGGTCCTGAAAGCTGTCTTCGGTATATTCTCCTTCCGCACTTTGATCTGATGGTATCCAGATCTGAGATCGATTTTTGAGAATACACAAGCACCACTCAATTGATCAAACAGATCATCAATACGTGGGAAAAGATACCTGTTCTTGATTGTTACAGTATTCAGTGCTCTGTAATCAATACACAGGCACATCGTCCCATCCTTCTTTGGCACAAAAAGAATGGGTGCTCCCCACAGTGAAACACTTGCTCAAATAAAGCCCTTGTCTAGAAGTTCATCAACTTGCTTCTTCAATTCCATTAACTCCTTAGGTGCTAACCGGTACACTGATGATTTGATAGTCTCTGCTCCTAGAGTCAGTTCAATAGTGAATTTTATTTCCCTATCAGGTGGCAAACCTGGAAGGTCATCGGGAAATACATCCACGAACTCTAACACAATCTTCGGGTACTTTGAGTCCCATTCTATAAAGAGTGTCTTAAGTGTAGGCTGGGCACCTTGCTCTTTGGCTCCACGAAGAAATTCAAACTCCCAGTGACCCGGCGGTCTAAAGATAACCCGTCCATGACGGCAATCTAGAGTCGCATGGTACTGACTCATCCAGTCCATACCAAGTACAACATCATAGTCCGGCATGGAGAAGATTAAAAATTGAGCTCGCATCTCCCTCCCACAAACTACTACCGAACAGGATCTATAAGTGTCACTAACTGGGATAATTCTACCTCCTGTAAGAATTCTCATAGTCTTCGAAAGTGGTGGAGTAGCTACTCTATGTGTGGCTACCAAGCTAGCGTCTATGAATGAATGCGACGCTCCAGAATCGAATAATGCTACAGCAGGTAATGAAGCTACTAATATAGTACCTGCGAAGACCTCTCCTGCAGTAGCTTCCTCCTCAATAGTCATGGCAAATGCCTGCCCTCGCCCCTGAGCTGGCGCCCTTTGCTGTTGCTGCTGTGCCTGTTGGAAGAGCACGGCCTGTGTTGCCATGGGTGGCCTCTGCTGATATCCTCCTGGTGGTCTGGCTCCTCCAACTCCAGCCTGTAGTGCTTTCGGTGCTGGATAAGCTGGTCTTTGTGGCTGTTGTATTGGTCTTGGTGCTGGTAAGGCAGAACATTGTACCATCGGTGCTCCTTCATGACGCTCCGGACAATCCCTGGCTGAGTGCTGATCGGATCCGCAAATCAAACATTGTCCCAACCTCCGTCGACACTCCCTCGCAATATGTCCTCTCCGGCCACAGTAGTCACAGGTAGGGGCGGTTGGTGCTGGTGGTAGGGCTACTCGCTGTGGATGGTGCATCTGAGGTCGCTTCACTAGGCCTCCTTGGGGTACTCGTATTGGTGCTACAAATGGACGTTTTAGGCTAGCCTCCCTCCTATTGATGTGCTCCATGCGTCGAGCTGTGACAAGGACGTCCGTATAGGAAGTAGGGGCAACTGAGCCAATTTGTCTCTGTGTCTCAAATCTCAGGCCGTCAAAAAATTTCTCCGCCTTTTCCTCCTCTGTCGGAATCAGGGATGGGGCGAAGCGGCTCAGTCGTATAAATTTCGCATTGTACTCTTCCACGATCTTATTGCCCTGAGTGAGGCGGTTGAATTTTTCTCGAAGCTCTGCTCGGGCAATAGCTGGAATATACATCTCCTGGAAGAGTCTAGAGAACTCCTCCCAAGTAACTCGATCTGGTCCGAGTCGGTTCTCCTCAGTGACCCACCAATGATGGGCATTGTCTGTTAGCTGCATCCTGACGACAGTCGTCCAACGCTCTCTCGGAAGCTCAGTTGCTTCCAATTGATGTTGGATGTTATTGAGCCACTCATGAACCTCCGTAGGCTCCCCCTTGCTAGAGAAAGGACGTGGTTTCAGCTGGCAAAAATCTGAAATGGATCCCGTCGACGGCTACCTGGCTGGTAGAGCCGCCTGCTCTAGTGCGGTCACTATACTGTTCCTCAGATTCTCCGTCTGGTGCTACTGAGCCTCTTACTGAATTTGCTGTTGTGCTTGCATCACTGCATAGAACATCTGAAATAGCTGTTGTCCGTCTATGGGCTGCCCTGGCTGGAAAACTGGCATTGGTGGTATCGGTGGAGTGAATTGCGGTGGTGGTGGAATGTCATTTCTCTGGAACCTAGAGGCATGCTGATCTGTCGGGTTGCTTTGTTGAGTGGAGGGATCTCCACCCAATGGTGTCACCCCATCGTAAGTAACCACAGCACCACGCGGTGTAGTCACGGTAGTCTCATCGCTATTTTGTGAGTCCATTACTCTGCACGACAAAATAAACTGTGAGATTCGGACAATGGATTCAAGCATGATGCAAGTCAAAGAATTAAATTTCGAATTCGATATAAAGGTCAAGGAAGTGTCAATCTTGTGGATGAGATCCTAAAAGTTTATTCTATCTTAGTTGCAGGCTTGCTCGGTTCCACAATTGAAACCGAAGCAATATTTCTAGACCTACATGGGCCACTACAAAAACCATGTCACGCCCCAGTCCTAAAATACCAAGGAACTAGCCATGTGGCAATGGCCAGCAGTACAACTCCAATGGGCAAACCCAATTTAATGGACCCGTTAGAGTGCACCTAAGCTGTAAATATAAATAATAGCCCAGAACATTTGCCACAGTATGTAAATCTAATCTCATCCACAGAGCACAGTCACAATAAAAGATGATAATACAACCAAAATAATAAAACATATAATGTCCATCAACAAGTCCAAATAGGTAGTGTCTCGGGGAACAACCCGTCACAATAAAGGAAAGAGAAATAACATCAACTACAATTGTTCAGAAATCCAAATATAAATAACACGAAGCATAATATCTAAATAGATAACTGAATACTCAGAAGAAATCCTCTTGCACAACCTCGTCTCCAGGTGCAAGTACGGCTCCCACTTCAGCTCCTGTCCCGTAAACCTCGGGATAAACCTCCTCTGCTATACCTGGGGACATAATCCAGATCCAGGTCCTCAGGGACACAACAATGTACAATAAACACTCAAGCCAGAAGTAAACAGTAATGAGCTATGACAGGGATAAACTACCAACTGTGTGTAATGCAAGTGAGAGTATGGTATCGTACCCCGGGCTGGTACTCACGGACTCATCCGTATGCTAGACAGTACCCTCTAGGCTCCGTGTGGGAGAACCAAAGGATGGTAAATGTATATATATAGTAAATAATAGAATGCGTCCAGAGCACGAAAATGACTCTCCCCTCCCAATGTAACCTCACGTCTCATCTCATGACACGCAAGATTTTGACCTCTATCTATCAGTATAAGTTATAGTAACTATGTGTAACATCACTATATCATGCAACCTGTTGCCTATACAGAGTCCATGTACCATGAATAAGTCGAGAAAGAACGCTGTAACATGATGGTCCTATCAAGTGTCCTATGGGCAAATGTGCAAGAATACTTGCACAAGTCATGGGATCGTAAGTATGACACTCTAGCTACGATACTCGACTCCTCGGAGGACGTCGGTACCCGAATCTGGTTCGGACACAAAGTATCGTAAATCGGCCCTAGTGTAAACAGTTATAATATCCAACCACATAAATATAATATAAATAAAATACACTACACAGCTCAGAATTGTAAACAACTTGGCAAGGTACACTTGCCTGGGTCCTGCGCACTGTCAATAGCTCCTGAGAAAGTGGGATCCGCTGGTAAGCCTCCGGATGCTGAAACAAACATCACCATAGGTTTCAAAACATGAAAAATAGCTAGGATTAACTACCCATAAGTCCAATTTGGATACAAGACTAAAATAGTAATTTTGGTCAAAGCATAGTCTACATGTGGGCCCACTTTGCACCAAAAACGTGTCGGTGTTATTGTTCTCCAAATTGAACCAAACTTGGATCACAGGACCAGCGTAAAGCTGTGAATCCAATGACACAAGTTTCGTTGCAAACCAAAAAGTACACACTAAGTTATGGAGAGGTGTTGGAATAAGCCGATACGGCGTTTTTAGACGGATACGCGTTGATTTCGACACGCACACACGTCCGAATCATGTTCCGCAAAAGCCCACATGTCCGCGTTGTCATTACGCACCATGCGGTGAAGTACACATGCGACGACATGGCCTCGTTTGGCGGAATGCATCCCGTATCGAGAATTTTGGGTGTTTACGGAACCAGTTTTATGGCAGTTTTTATTGACAGATTAATCCCAGAATATAGCATTTTAACATAAAGTGTTTGAAAGGTTTCAGTCTCGGTTATGTTGTAGTCAGGTCTGTTCAGGTGTTTTTGAAAAACGTCGAACATGTTGGGAGAAAAATGCTCACAAATACGGGCATTCAAGACAGTTTTCTACTGGTAAAAGCCGGAAGTTTTTCCTCAACTTTCGATTTGTTTTTCTGTAAATACACACCATTTTAACCCAAACTACTTGGAAGATCTTGAAGGGGGTTATGTTGTGATTCAACAGAAACTGATAGATCGAAAATCGGATAAGCGGAGGAGGAGAATTCATACCTCAAAGTAGAGGGGTACGGGCAGCCTGCTGCTGTGATGTGCGGACGCACGTCGCCGTACGACACCTGGGCGGTCTACTGCGACAGTCCGTGGTAGAAGGGGGTCGCCTGAGAAGGTCGCCGGGGACGTCAAGGTGTTGGGGGTTGCTGGACTGTTGGGGAAGGAGAAGAAATGAAGGTGAAGGAAAGGAGAAGAAAATGAAGAAGTAGGTGAGAAGAAAGTCTGCTGCTCACTGGTTTTAGATCTCCAATTTTGTAATGTGCATTTAAGGAAGTGAAGGGACATGCGTTGGGTACATGAATGGATGTGGCTATTGAGTTGCTAGCTGGTTAATGTACATGTAACATAACCAAGCACCATAATAGTTGCTACAACTAGCTGCCACATATGCAAGCAAACAAAGGAAAAGATTCCTTTTTGCTTCTGTTGCATGAATGCTCCTATGCATGTGTTGCTTTGAAATATGATCCTATGTGAATAGTAGCATGCACCATTATGGGGTGCACTTGTTTTCTCCAAACCCTTGTTAGCAATTCGGCAAACGGAAAAAATTCGGGACGGCAAAAGTACAAGTATAAATCGGCTCAGTGAAAATAAAATACGTTTAAAAATTCGGTCAAATGTTCGAAAAATAAAATTATTGAGGTTAGAAACTTTACATTCTTAAATATGTTATCAAATTTGGTTAATTAAACAGGTTCCTAGCATGTTTATTGTACCAAATTTGTCAATAATTTATACAGAACATGTTTAAACATTCGTATGCTTAAAATTTATGTACTGATTTGGATCTGTCAAAAGTACGCAAGTATTATACGTTTATGAAATATACGGAAAAATTCGCGTATAATACGAGTTTTATTCGGGTGATTGCTAACAAGGCTCCAAACTAGCAAATTTGTATTTTGTGTAGGTTCTCACGATCTAAAACATAATGACCAAATAAAATAATTCAAGTTGGTTGAAGCTAAAATAGTTACAAAATTTTATATAAATATTAATATTATTAATATTGATTAACATTTAAATATTCATATAATAGTTTCAAAATTCTAGTTTTGCAAATATTAGCAAAAGATTTATGATATTAACATTTAAAATAAAATAAATAAATATTAATTACCATAATAAATCTTTATAAAATTAGAGTGCTCACATCCAACCTTTCGTATGAGGAAAGATCCGTATCCATACTGGACCGGAGCGAGAAGATACTCAAGAACAAGACTATTAGTCTAGTCCGTGTTGCTTGGGGTCATCACTCTTTGGGTGAGTCAACGTGGGAACGTGAGGATGATATCCGATCATGATATCCGCACCTATTTGACTCATAAGATATAATGTCTTCCTTATGCCTTATGCTTTTAATTCCTTGCTTGTATGAATGATTGCTTGATTGACTGCTAGTCATAGATTGCTCGTGATTAGTATAGCTTACCCCGACATCTCTAGCCTCTTAATTAAATTCTGAGGACATAATTCCTTTAAGGTGGGTAGAGTTGTCACTACCGTTTTTTATTATACGTATTTCCAGTATACGTGTACGGATTCCCGACCCGTATTTTGACTTGTCTAGCATGGCTTGGTTTGGTCTTGGTTTAGCTTGGCTTGGTTTATTTTGGTTTGGTTTGGGTGAAGATGGTTCATCATGATTGAACCCCTATATAACCCAACCCTATTTTCTCTATCCTCCTTTACTTTCATTTATTTCCCTCATCCACTTTCTTCTTTATTTATTTCTCCCAACCCTTAGACAAGTGTAATCTTTCTTCATGAGAGATCTCATGTTTTATGATTCCAATGTCTATATTACTTAGTTTTATGACTCTTTAGTACTTAGCACTTTTGGTTTTGGTGGATTAAAGCATGTTGATCTAAGTTTTTCTCAATTCTTGGTTTTCTTGGGTTTTGATCTATCAAACTTCATTATTTTTAAGTTTTGATTGTTCTATATCGTAGAGAATTTGATTTTACTCAAAATGGACATTTGAAAACCCGGATTTTGATTTGTTTTGAGTGATTTATGAACTTGGGAAGTTCATAGGTTCCATGAACACAAGTTCTCAGATTTGGGGAAGAAGAACAATGCTGGGCGCATAACATTTTCATGCGCCCACAGCTGATTTCCTTTGGGCGCATAACCATTTGTATGCACCCAAGGCCCCATGCTCCCTGCTTGGGTGCATAGCCCTATATATGCGCCCAAGGACTTCCCTGCCTGGGCGCATAGCCTTTATATGCGACCAATTGCACCCTGTGTTCCCTGCTTGGGCGCATAGTTTTCCTTATGCACCCACTTTCCATGAAGGATACTCCACCCTGTGGGCGTATAGCTTTTGTTATATGCCCACTTGCCATGAAAGATAGTCTTCAGACTTATCTTTCAATGCACCCTGTTTCACTCATGTGGGCGCATAGACCATGGGCGCATTGTCACGCCCCAGAACCAGAATACTGGAGAGCGGGGGCGGACATAGCCAGCTACGTATAATGGAATGGAATCCACACCGCTATACGGTCACGGCTGTCTAGATATGTGAGGGTTTATCTACAAGCCATCAGTCTCTTAAGGTCATAAATTATCCTATTGTCTCAATCTCAACCAACTAGTAATAGTTACAAGATATCAGACCACCAAATATACAATTGTAAGGCGTCCCAAACATTACATATCCAGATGATCATGAAGCTAGTCGTACAAAATGTAAGGACTAGCAAGAGTTAAGTCATACATGATCAACCTCGAGTTGCCAATCATGTTTACAGCCCGTAGGCAGACAGTAAGTAAAATATACACGAGCTAACACTTGCTCGGCGGCTAAACGCCTCAAAAGAATAATGTACAATAGAGTGGGAGAGCCAAAAATAACCCACTCGTTGCCAGGATTCCCTCTAGTGGTCACCATCTGGCTGGAAAGCAGGTAGATCCTTTGCTGCTGCTCCGGTATCTGGCCATACAAAACCAGCTGGGTCAGACCCCAGAAAGAGCAAGTGCCACAAAGGAGGCTTCACTTAGGAACTAAAACCAGCAAATTAGCACAAGAATACAATTACATAATAAGAGACAATAATTAAGAAAAGCATGACAGGTGAATATAAAAGACAATCTTGTACAGAATCAATAAAAGACAGGACATAAGGAAAAGCCCGACAGGATGATATACGATGAGATAACCATGGGACTATTCAGATAACCAGGTTATAACCCGTAAACCAAATAAGGACCGGGGTTGTAACCCTTCGTCTGAACAGAACTAGGTTTCTCCCACCATTTATCGGCAAGAAAAATATAAGAAATCTGGTCATGCAATTATTCATGATATAGAATTAAGATAAAGCACGAGTAATCATGTCATGTCAGAAATTGTACAGGATCAGGACGAGACAAAGCTGGACTAGACTCCATCCAATCAATCACGGCCAAGCAATAAATACGGCTTGCTACTTTAACTAACTAGGGTTATCACAGGCCTAGTTACTAGCAAATGCAATGAGAATCCCAAGTCCGGTTACCTGTTTGTTACTACCTGAGTGATCCCAGCAAGAAAAAGAAAAGATAGCAGGATATAGCAGACACACTGTAGTAAGATACATGTGTCCTAAGGTACCATACTCGACGGCGGGCTGGAAGTGCGCTCATCTCAACGGATAGCAACAAATCCTATGTATATATATATAAGGCCGGGACCAAAGGGGCAACAGGTAACTGGAAAATTTTCCATGAACTATTTGATCAATCTAGTCATTAACCTAGCCAGATTCAGTATGAATCCCTGACCGTGGTACTCAGGGATCATGCCCTAGACATGATGCAAGACACACAGGACTCGTAGTTTATACAAGCACAATCATCCACGGTGTCCAGGCCAATGAATAAATTAGTCAAGAGTGCGCCACGACGGGCCACTATCAAGCATGTCAGGGTACTTGTCAAGAGTGCACCACCACGGGTCACTGTCATGTCATGTGTAGCAGGTCAAGTTATCAGGTCAAGTTATCAAGTCAGGAGTGCACCACGGCGGGCCACTATCAAGCATATTCATTTATCATTCCAAACATAATAAATAAATAAATTCAGGATTATCAAGTTCATGACAAAAGGCGTAAGGATATAAAATGGACGTTAAATATCTAATAAAATATCAATAAACAGGGCTATAGAAGAGCCAAGCTTAAGGAAAATAAAACCAAACTGACACGCTGACATAAGACCAAGTCAGCCAAAGGCCATACGCTCAGTACAAAAGTCATACGCTCAGGTCAGCATACGCTCAGGTCAGCCTACGCTCAGGCAGCATACGCTCAGGTAGCATACGCTCAGGTCAGGGTATGCAAGACATACGCTCCAAAAGGCAGCGTATGAGGTCCATACGCTCCTTATCAAGGCAGCGTATGAACTCCATACGACTCCTCCTCACCCAAGTGAGCGTATGCAAGACATACGCTCCCAAAAGGCAGCGTATGGGGTCCATACGACTCCTCATCACCCGAGTGAGCATATATAAGACATACGCTCCCAAAAGGCAGCGTATGGGGTCCAGACTGCGCTGCGCTAAAGAGCGCACACAGCTCAGTGACGCAAGCTAAAAAGCTTGCGCACTGCTCACTGTCTTCTCCAGAACAGCAAGAACTCCATGGTTTGAACCTAAAACTTCAAAAGTCCATAACTTGGTCAAAACAAGTCCAAATCCAACTTTTCAAAGGTCAAAATTGGGTAGAATAAAATTCTCAACAACATGGAACCATCAAAACTCGAAAATAACAAGGTTTAGTAGATCAAAACCCAAGATTTTCGAAAATAATTTAAACTTAGATCTACAAGAATCTAGCCATGAAAAGAGAAAATGTCAAGTACTAAAGTAAGTTAAAATGTTGCAAAGAAGAGAATAGAACAATAAAATCCGGGTTCCTCCATGAAGCAAGATGCACTTGCCTAAGGGGTGTTCTTGGTTGGTGGTGGGTTTAATGGAGAAGGAAGAAGAGATTAATGAAGAGAGAGAAGAAGAATAGGTAATAAATATGAGTAGTGGTGGTAGGTAGGGGGTTCACCCCTTGGTTCATGATGAACCAAGAGCAATCCCAAACCGGACCAAGCCAACCTAACCAAGCCAGGCCAAACCGAGCCAACCCAATCCTCCTCCTATCCAAATAAAACCAAGCTCCACTAATCAGAATTAATCCGTGAACGATAAATGACAATTAAACCACAATGCTAAATATGAAAATAAACTACAACTAACTAATCAAGGAAAAGAGAAATACGGGTCAGAAATACGAACACGTATAAAATACGTATCACAATTTTGGGGCAATACATCATACCCACCTTAAAAGAATTCCGTCCTCGGAATTTAATCAAGAGGCTAGGGATGTTGGGACAGCTATACTATCGCAAGCAATCTACGCTACCAATCAATCATACAATCATACATGCAAGCAAGGAATCGAAGTGCAAGGCATAAGGAAAATAATATACCTCACGAGCCAAACCGATTGGGATAACGTGATCGGGTATCATCCTCACACTCCCACGTTTGACTCCCCCAAGGAACGATGAACTCAAGCAACACGAACTAAACTGATAGCCTTGCGCTTGAGATCTCTCTTTTGTCAAACATGGACACGGGCCTTTCCCCATACGAAAAGGTTAAAGGTTATTGGTACCAACCTTTTCGAATGATCTAGAAAATGGCTCGGGCCCGAGATATACCGTTGTAATTAGGATACATGAAACATGACATGTATCCCGCATGACGACGGTCGGAAAGCAAGATAATAGGACACAGATACCTCTCCGTCGATTCTGGATCTGGGCCTGGGCTAGGGCGAACTACTGAGGCCTCTGTTGCTGGAAGGCCTGGGCCTGAGATGGCAATGGACCTGGGAACGGAAGCTTCTGTGGTTGGTGAACTGGAGCTAGTTCTGGTGCTGGTCCTATAACCGAGGGACTAGTTACTGTCGATGCTGAATCAACTCTGAAAGGGCAGGACCCCACCCTATGGTCCTGTGCTCCACACAGTAAACACAATCCCAACGCCTTGCGACACTCTGCTACCACGTGTCCAGGCTTCCCACAATAAGAACAACCCATGGCGGAAGACTGCACTTGCTTCTGTTTCTGCTGAGAATACGTCGGGGTAGAGTGCTGGACCGACGTAACTGAAGTTGCTCGCCTCGGAGCTCCAATAGTTAAAGTCCTAGCTGCTGGGGGTGGGGCTGAAGACTGATTCATTTGATTATGGGACCGCTTCCGACCTCCGGTCCTGTCCACTATTCTCTGGGAGGTATACTCATGCCTCCTCGCTGCTCGCAACACCGCATCATAGGTCTGATGCTCGAACTGGTCTACTGCCAATATGATCTCCAAGTGGAGCCCCTGCTGAAATCGCTGTGCTCTGTCTAGCTCGGTTGCCACCAAGGTGGGAGCAAACCGACTCAACCTTGAAAACTCGGCCGCATATTCGTCGACCGTCCTGTTCATCTGCCTGAGATTACTAAACCTGGTCTGTAGGTCATATCTAGCCACTGCGCCGAAGTACTTGGTCTGAAACATATCACTGAATACCGCCCATATGACAGGCGTACCTAAACTCGCTGCTTG
Source organism: Iris pallida (assembly GCA_029216955.1). NCBI lineage: Eukaryota > Viridiplantae > Streptophyta > Magnoliopsida > Asparagales > Iridaceae > Iris > Iris pallida. Next base: position 134,677 of record JANAVB010033616.1, read on the forward strand.
CATAGCCCACCAGCTGCGGGCTAGATCTAGTAACTGCAGGCGCACCACAGCCACCTTCTCTGCTTCAGGGGTCCTGGCTGCCTCCAAGATAACTTTAATGTCCTGTAGCCAGGCATCTGCAGCAATAGCATCCTCGCTACCATCGAAGAAGGGAGGGTTCAGGCGCTTGAAATTGTTGACTGCACTATTCCCTCGAGGACCACTTCCGCTCATAGCATCTTGTACTGCTTGCTGCAAGGCATCACCTCGACGATCTTGAGACGCAAGCAACTCACGAATGATCCCTATCAAGACCCCATCCTCTGACCCTGGTGGTTGAACTGGCTGGACTGGAGGTACTGGTTCTCCAGAAGGTATGGCTCGGGAGGCGGCTGCTGAGGACTGATCTTGATCTTCTTGCTGTTGCTGGTCTGCCGGCCGAACTTCTTCTGGCTGATCAACAGGAATGATGCCACTGGAGCAATGACATCGGGAATATTAAGGAAGGACCAGGATAGAACAATGATGCAAGCATGTTATCAAGTCAGAAATCCAAGGAGATAAGAAGATACGAGTGGAGATCAAAGGCGAGTACAGATTGAGACATCTATCCGGTAAACCCTCACATTTCTTGATTGACAAGACCTGCATGGGCCACCACTTAAACCATGTCACGCCCCAGAACCAGAATACTGGAGAGCGGGGGCGGACATAGCCAGCTACGTATAACGGAATGGAATCCACACCGCTATACGGTCACGGCTGTCTAGATATGTGAGGGTTTATCTACAAGCCATCCGTCTCTTAAGGTCATAAATTATCCTATTGTCTCAATCTCAACCAACTAGTAATAGTTACAAGATATCAGACCACCAAATATACAATTGTAAGGCGTCCCAAACATTACATATCCAGATGATCATGAAGCTAGTCGTACAAAATGTAAGGACTAGCAAGAGTTAAGTCATACATGATCAACCTCGAGTTGCCAATCATGTTTACAGCCCGTAGGCAGACAGTAAGTAAAATATACACGAGCTAACATTTGCTCGGCGGCTAAACGTCTCAAAAGAATAATGTACAATAGAGTGGAAGAGCCAAAAATAACCCACTCGTTGCCAGGATTCTCTCTAGTGGTCACCATCTGGCTGGAAAGCAGGTAGATCCTTTGCTGCTGCTCCGGTATCTGGCCATACAAAACCAGCTGGGTCAGACCCCAGAAAGAGCAAGTGCCACAAAGGAGGCTTCACTTAGGAACTAAAACCAGCAAATTAGCACAAGAATACAATTACATAATAAGAGACAGTAATTAAGAAAAGCATGACAAGTGAATATAAAAGACAATCTTGTACAGAATCAATAAAAGACAGGACATAAGAAAAAGCCTGACAGGATGATATACGATGAGATAACCGTGGGACTATTCAGATAACCAGGTTACAATCCGTAAACCAAACAAGGACCGGGATTGTAACCCTTCGTCTGAACAGAACTTGGTTTCTCCCACCATTTATCGGCAAGAAAAATATAAGAAATCTGGTCATGCAATTATTCATGATATAGAATTAAGATAAAGTACGAGTAATCATGTCATGTCAGAAATTGTACAGGATCAGGACGAGACAAAGCTGGACTAGACTCCATCCAATCAATCACGGCCAAGCAATAAATACGGCTTGCTACTTTAACTAACTAGGGTTATCACAGGCCTAGTTACTAGCAAATGCAATGAGAATCCCAAGTCCGGTTACCTGTTTGTTACTACCTGAGTGATCCCAGCAAGAAAAAGAAAAGATAGCAGGATATAGCAGACACACTGTAGTAAGATACATGTGTCCTAAGGTACCACACTCGACGGCGGGCTGGAAGTGCGCTCATCTCAACGGATAGCAACAAATCCCATGTATATATATATATAAGGCCGGGACCAAAGGGGCAACAGGTAACTGGGAAATTCTCCATGAACTATTTGATCAATCTAGTCATTAACCTAGCCAGATTCAGTATGAATCCCTGACCGTGGTACTCAGGGATCATGCCCTAGACATGATGCAAGACACACAGGACTCGTAGTTTATACAAGCACAATCATCCACGGTGTCCAGGCCAATGAATAAATTAGTCAAGAGTGCGCCAAGACGGGCCACTATCAAGCATGTCAGGGTACTTGTCAATAGTGTACCACCACGGGTCACTGTCATGTCATGTGTAGCAGGTCAAGTTATCAGGTCAAGTTATCAAGTCAGGAGTGCACCACGGCGGGCCACTATCAAGCATATTTATTTATCATTCCAAACATAATAAATAAATAAATTCAGGATTATCAAGTTCATGATAAAAGGTGTAAGGATATAAAATGGACGTTAAATATCTAATAAAATATCAATAAACAGGGCTATAGAAGAGCCAAGCTTAAGGAAAATAAAACCAAACTGACACGCTGATATAAGACCAAGTCAGCCAAAGGCCATACGCTCAGTGCAAAAGTCATACGCTCAGGTCAGCCTACGCTCAGGTCAGCCTACGCTCAGGCAGCATACGCTCAGGCAGCATACGCTCAGGTCAGGGTATGCAAGACATACGCTCCAAAAGGCAGCGTATGAGGTCCATACGCTCCTTATCAAGGCAGCGTATGAACTCCATACGACTCCTCCTCACCCAAGTGAGCGTATGTAAGACATACGCTCCCAAAAGGCAGCGTATGGGGTCCATACGACTCCTCATCACCCAAGTGAGCGTATGCAAGACATATGCTCCCAAAAGGCAGCGTATGGGGTCCAGACTGCGCTGCGCTAAAGAGCGCGCACAGCTCAGTGACGCAAGCTAAAAAGCTCACGCACTGCTCACTGTCTTCTCCAGAACAGCAAGAACTCCATGGTTTGAACCTAAAACTTCAAAAGTCCATAACTTGGTCAAAACAAGTCCAAATCCAACTTTTCAAAGGTCAAAATTGGGTAGAATAAAATTCTCAACAACATGGAACCATCAAAACTCGAAAATAACAAGGTTTAGTAGATCAAAACCCAAGATTTTCGAAAATAATTTAAACTTAGATCTACAAGAATGTAGCCATGAAAAGAGAAAATGTCAAGTACTAAAGTAAGTTAAAATGTTGCAAAGAAGAGAATAGAATAATAAAATTCGAGTTCCTCCATGAAGCAAGATGCACTTGCCTAAGGGGTGTTCTTGGTTGGTGGTGGGTTTAATGGAGAAGGAAGAAGAGATTAATGAAGAGAGAGAAGAAGAATAGGTAATAAATATGAGTGGTAGTGGTAGGTAGGGGGTTCACCCCTTTGGTCATGATGAACCAAGAGCAATCCCAAACCGGACCAAGCCAACCCAACCAAGCCAGGCCAAACCGAGCCAACCCAATCCTCCTCCTATCCAAATAAAACCAAGCTCCACTAATCAGAATTAATCCGTGAACGATAAATGACAATTAAACCACAATGCTAAATATGAAAATAAACCACAACTAACTAATCAAGAAAAAGAGAAATACGGGTCAGAAATACGAACACGTATAAAATACGTATCACAATTTTGGGACACTACACGCATGCACTCTTTGGTGCATACCTTCCATAGCATATGCTCTACATGATGCACTTAGCTTTGGGCGCATGCATGTGGGCGCATGCTCTCCATGTTACCCCTATTGACCCTTTGTGCCATCTCTTGCAATTATCCATGTTTGTCCCCATGGTCCTTAATGAGAGTTGTGACTTTTCTTGTACTCTTTACTTGACTGGTCCTATAATGTTATTTTCCATGATTGCACATGTACTCTGAGCTTTAAACACGATATTGGTATGGCACGTACACTCTCTGATAACTCTTTGATAGTGGCCCGCCGTAGCGCACTCTTGGTCAAGTAAATTTTTAGCATATAAGTACCCTTAACATGAACATGACATAACAATGTGACTTTAACATGACATGAATAACTTGATAGTGGCCTGCCGAGGCGCACTCTTGACAGTAATCTTGATAAGTAACCTAACAAGATAATCTTTATATGTTGTTGCAACGACTATCTTGACTTGCTAAGTAACTCTTGTCTTGAGACCGTGGGTGTTTGTGCTTGTATAAGATACATGTCTCGTCTTGCATCATGTCTAGGATATGAATACCTAATTTTCCACGGTTACGAATTCATATTGAATCTGAATAATGACTAGATTGATCAAGTAGTTCATGAAAAGATTTTCCAGCTAAGGGCAGTCCCGTTATCTGGGCACTTTAATTGGACTTGTAGCCTGCTGTCGAGTAGGGCACATTTTCAGCACACTGTCATATGTTGTACCCCGAAGTCACCTAATCTAACTCTCTTAATTTGCAACTGGATAACCTAGATTAAGTCTGCAGGGCTTGTGGCTGTTGGAACATCTCAATGCATCTTGTTAGTAACTAGGCTTGTGATAACCCTAGATAGTTAAAGTATCAAGCGGTACTCATTGCTTGGCCATGATTGATGGATGGAGTCTAGTCTAGTCTAGTCTTATCTAGACTAGGCCAGTAAATGGTTACTTCAGCACGTTACTGTTTATGCTTTACCTTATCGATAATCGGTCAGAGACTTGTAAAGCATGGAATTTCAGGACCAGGAATCCTACGTGCCTAACATCACATGCGCCAGGGAGCTCAGATGAAGTACTTGGCACAACGAGAGAATAGACATTAAAATAGGATTTTTATTTCATATAAAAGTCTATTATATTTCTTTACAAAGGAGAATTTCTACAAAGAAAAGATCCTAAGTCTACAGCTAGACGCAGCAACCTCCATGCGCCTTCAAACAGGCGCATCTCGCCATGCGCCCTCAAATTGGCGCAGCAACCACCATGCGCTTCCAGCAAGGCGCATCTCGCCATGCGCTCTCAGCCAGGCGCATCCCTTCAGCAGCTCGGTTATGTGCATCCCTTCGGCGGCTCAGTTATGTGCATCACTTCAGCAGCTCAGTTATGTGCCGCCCTTCAGTGTCCCACAGGCGCATCAAGCATAGACGCCATCAAATGCTTCGACTAATGAAGCATTTATTGAGCAGAATGAGGGTGGCAATCAACCCTCTAGCTGGAGGAGGAGCTCTTCAAACCAAGGAAGAAAAGAGCACCGCAAATCAACCTGCAGCTAAAGGAGCAGCCTTCGACCCAACCAGAATGGGCAACACCCACTCTAGTAGAAGGAGGAGCTCTCCCAAACTCCAAGGAAGATGATCGGAGCACCACAATTCCGATCTGCGGCTCTTCAGGCATGACGGAGACGGGGCTCGAGCATCCCAATCTTTGGATGCAACAGACACCTTCTGCCTGCCTCAGAAGCCCTCGACTCCGACTTTTGGATGTAACAGTCACCTTTAAGTGCATCAATGAAGACAGTGCGTCGCATCTTCACCCTCGGGAGCATCTCATCAACAGAATGTGCTCGAGCAAACAAATTCATTCCGGAAGGACGTGAGAGAACGAGAAGCAAACTCTCTCCATGATACTACTTATAGGCAGGGCAAATCAAACCCATGTGCCAAGTGGCTGGCTCTCCGAATCCCGTGTAATGAATTTGCCTTAAATGGTGATGAACCTGACACTTCAAATTTAGCCAAGTCGGCTATTTAAAGCACTCGAAGAACGTAACAGTCGGACCAATAAAGACACATCATGCGAAGCAGATATGCCGGTCAGACCGCGCATCATACAGACATGCCCATCAGCTCCAAGCGCCTCACAAGGATGTTCTCTTCAAACATCAAGCGCCTCATAAGGACGCGCCCCCCATGCGTCCCCATGTGCCTAGTGGAACGCCGATCGATGCGCCCACTCAAACAGTCTATCACCCGTCAAAGAACATTAAATGCTAAAGTCTGACAGAGTTGGCAGCACGTCCCCCGAGGACTGAACTTGACAGCTTTTTCAGAAGACGAAGCGTCACCAACGTCAGCATCATCATTACTCTCCTCCGACGGTTACGAGCCACGTGGCCGCCCAACCATCTCGCATGCGCCTCTGCAGCCATGCGCCCAAATCTCTACATGCGCCTCAAAAGTCATGCGCCTCAGACTTTTTTCTGATCCCTAAAGACAGAAGTAAAGTCACTACTGAAGCCCCACATGCACCTCAAAAGCCGTGCGCCCCGACTGGTTCATGACTCTTAAAAGTTATGAGCCAAAGTCTCCTCATGCACCCAATCCCAGGCGCATCCTATCAGAATCACTCCCCATCAAATCTGAGATCTTCGAGCCATGGACCTACGACATGCATCCTTGACTTGATTCAGCCTATAAAGGGGTGCTAATCACCCAAGATCTCAGCAACTGAAAGATATTCTCTATTGCTACGTGTCAGCTCTGCCGCAGCCCACGACAGCAACAAGAAGGGTTCAACTCCTCAATCAGAGCACATCGTCCATGCGCCTCCATCAGCAATTACCACGTGGCGTCCCCACGCACAGGCGCATTTTACATGCGCGCATGAGCAGCCAGCCTGCAAAGCTATAAATAGAGGGATCATCTCCTTCTAACACATACACACGGAGATCTACACACATCATACAAGCACCGACATACATATACAGAGGCAGACCTGCGAGCATACACAGAGAGGCAGATACAGACATTCAACGTCTTCCTCCTCTCCGCAAGCTCCAGCACCCAGAGCAACTCAGACCTTCAGAGAACCGATAACCGTCATCAGATCGTCAACGGAGTCAACGCATTACCACTCGCTCCATCGGCACAAGAGATCCAGATAAACAAAAGTGTACTCCTAGGACTACGTCTAAGTCCTACATTGTAACACTGTTCTGTTTGTATTGAAATTTACAATAACATAATTTTAATGGCAAATAAGCTGGCGACTCTGCTGGGGACTTCTTTCTCCTCTACCGAGAAAGCTGTGTCGCAATCCGACGACGTGAAGGTGGGCTTCTCCCACAAAATGCTGGTCGTACGCCTCAATCAACAGGCGTATGAGGAGTTCATCTCTGAAGGTAGTGCGAGTCCTTCGAAGCGGCTGCCGAAGCCGAAGAAGACTCGTCGAGTCTGGGTGCGCAAGGTCGACGCCTCTGCCGCCACCACCGAAGGGGATGCGCCAATGCAGCCTTCCCTTCCTGCTGACGTCCTTAGCAACCAAGATGCGCCCACCGGTGCAGCGCATCTCTCGGGAAAACGTGCGGCTGACCACATTCCCCAGCCATCTCCCTCTCAGGCGAGGAAGATGTACCGACGGAGCAGGGGCGCAGCTAATGCCCCGTGCATCATCTCTTATGCGCCACTGAAGGTCTCTGTCTTTGACAGACTCACTCGCTGTAGTGGCGAAGAGAATTTGGACTCTGAGTACTATACGCCCCAGCGGGCTGGTACGAAGAAGTCCAAGGCAGCACGGGCCATGCGCCTCAAACGTGCTATGCCGACAGCAAATCAGAAACATGCGCTCACAATCATGCACGCTGCTGATGATAAGATATATAAGGTCGACTCGGGTGCTTCTGCGCCAAAAATGGGTCGACCTTCAAAGTCCTTGTCTCACTTGGGCGCATCTGTTGCGTTCGCAACCAAGTCGAGCAAGGCAAACCCTGTGGTCTTGAACTCCTGCGCCTCCACTGGTTGTGCATTTGAGGTTCATTCAAATCACTGTAAATGTTGTTCTTCCAATACTGATCCGAGCGCCTGTTTGGTGTTGGATCAGGGGGCGCAACATTCACTTAACCACCCTGATGCTTAGCGTTGCCATGCGCCTGATGGGGGTGCGAAGGTGGCACTCTCCTCCAACGATCTACGTAACGTGATCACTCACAAACGCCGATCAGGAGAGTCGACTGACAAGCACAATGCGTCCCTCACAGGGCACACCTGTGCTGTAGTCACCATCAATTGTTGTGGCAAGGCAGCGGTGCTACCAAGACAGTCGGTGTTCCAGCGGCTGCAATCATCAACGCCCCTCCGACGTCGCCTCGGGAAGGTGTCAACAAAAGAGGAGCCAGAACTAAAGGTTGCTTCATGCAATATAATCTCCAACTCCTCGTCAGTCCGAAAGGCGACTGGCAATTCCTCGTCCTCGTCCAAGAGCCAGCCGAGGAAAACCAAGACAACTGTCCCGTCCTCCGGGGTGTTTGAAGGCACTCGGGAGAGAAAGAAGATCTTGGAGGAAGCTGGGGGTAGTCAAGCCCTCGTTGATCCTCCTTCTGGAGACGAAGATGTCCTCCAAAGCACAGCTCGGGTGGACCTTCATCCTGGAGACGAAAGCAGCCTCCCGGATGTAGCTGGGGGTAGTCTATCCCCTGTGGATCTGCGTCTCGAAGACGAGGACCTCCAAGACAGAACATGGGATAATCAGGCCCTTGCGGACGCCCCTGAAGACGAGGGTGTCCTCCAAAACATAGCTGGGGGTAGCCAGGACGAAGCTCCAGGAGAGGCAACTCCCCTACATGAGAGTGAGGCCGAAAGCGAAGCCTCAACTGATCCATCCGACTCCAGCCGTGTCATGACAGTGTACATGACTGGGGGTGACACCGAGCCCGATGCGCCACCAGCAGACCTCGTCCAGCACATGGATACCCTGGAGGGAGGACTCAAAACCCTCTCTGCCTTCATGCAAACACTGACTCAAGCAGTGTTTGAAATACGGTCCGCTTTGGCCAGAGCACCGTCTACTGGTCCTGACCCAGGGGCCAATGGAGAATCAAGTGTACCCCTTCAACGGGTATCCTTGGATACAGATCGCCGCGAAGCACCACGGACGTCGGAGCCCTCAAATGCTCAACTCCAGGTGGTACTACCTTCCCTGACTTCCAGCTCCACGGAAGACGTGGTCGAGATGATCAGGGACTTGCGCGAGCGCTTTGAGTCCAAGAATAGACAAGAGAAGCACCAAGAAGAATGGGAAGATACGAGTCTGTATCGACTTCAGGGATCTCAACACTGCTTGCCCGAAGGATAAATTCTCGCTTCCAATCACCGACGTGATGATCGACAACACATGTGGCTTCGAACGCATGTCTTTCATGGATGGGTATTCGGGCTACAACCAGATTAAGATGTTCCCCGATGACGCAAAACACACGTCATTCAGGACTCCGAAGGGGGTTTTCTGCTACACAGTGATGCCCTTCGGCTTGAAGAACGCTGGTGCAACATACCAACGAGCTATGAGCACCATCTTCCATCAGCATCTTCGCAAGACAGTCGAATGCTATGTTGATGACATCGCAGTCAAGAGCCGTCTCAAAGGAGATCACCTACAAGACCTCAAGACAGTCTTCGATCTCATGCGAGCGCATCAACTCAAGATGAACCCCGCTAAATCCTTCCTAGGGGTTTCTAGCGGAAAGTTCTTAGGCTTTATTATCACGGCGAAAGGCATTCATGTCGATCCCGAGAAGACCAAAGCCATCCTTGACATGGACCCTCCGAAGAACCTTCGAGAACTTCGAGGCCTGCAAGGGCGTCTGGCATACATCCGGAGGTTTATAGCAAACCTTTTCGAAAAATGTTAACCGTTCATCCAGCTCATGAAGAAGGGAGTCTCTTACGTCTGGACAGAGGAATGCCAAAAAGCTCTCGACGATATCAAGGCTTACTTGACGAGCCCGCCAGTCTTGGTAGCACCCGTCGCCGGTAAACCATTTCTCCTCTACGTCCGTACCATGGATCATTCCCTCGGTGCTCTGCTGGCTCAGAACAACGATGCAGGCTATGAGCAAGCTATCTACTACCTCAGTAGAACACTGATCGGGGCCGAACACCGGTACAACCCCGTTGAAAAAAAGTGTTTGGCTTTGGTATTTGCCATCCAGAAGACTCGCCATTATGTCTCGGGTCAGACAATTCATGTCATCTCCCGAGATAATCTACTCAGAGTTCTCATGACGAAGCCAGGTCATTGAAATCCCGGCTAGTTACTTGGGCGATCCTGTTGACGCCGTACAACATGGTGTTCGTCCCACAAAAAGCTGTCAAGGGTCAAGCTTTGGCCGACTTTTTAGCTGCGCACCCCATCCCAGAGTCCTTCAGACTCTATGAAGACATCCCGGACGAGGTCCAAGAATCAAACATCACCGAAAAAAGCTCCGTCTGGCGGATGTTTTTCGATGGTGCTTCAAGAACAGACCCCAAAGGCCAAATCATCGCAGGAGTGGGGGTAGTCTTAGTCTCCCCCGACCAGCTGGTCGTCCAGCGTGCCTACTCCCTTTCAAAGTCGTGCTCCAACAATGTTGCCAAGTACAATGCGCTCATCATGGGACTCCAGCTGGCGCAGCAGCTGGGGGTGAATCATCTGGAAGCCTACGGCGACTCAAAACTTGTCGTTAACCAGATCAAAGGGCAATACGAAGTTCGCCATGAGGATCTGATTCGTTACCATGGGGTTGTTTTGAACATCATTTCAACCTTCACCAAGTTCTTCATCGAACATGTACCTCGTCTACAAAATTTGGAGGCTGACGCTCTGGCTGGCCTCGTAGCCTCATTGGCAGCACTCCTCGGGACTCAACACTACGTCACGGTAGTTGGTCGAGACTTGGTCTGCCCTAAAAATAATCTATGCTCACAAATAGCCCATGCCGTGTCAACAAGTGCTGGTGTTAATGTCCAAGATTGGAGGTTCCCGTTCATCGACTTCGCTGTCTACAGAATTCTCCCAGAGGACCCGAAAGAAGCCGTCTCAGTCAGAAAGCGTTCCGTTCGATTCTATTATGATACAGCTACTAAAATGCTGTACCGACGCTCCTACGATGGACTTCTCCTTCGATGTTTATCCAACGAAGAAGCAGCTGAAGCCCTTCGAGAAGCTCACGACGGAACCTGTGGGGACCATCAACCTGGCCCTAAGTTGCAGGATCGACTGCGACGCATGGGCTACTACTGGCCAACCATGGCGACCGACGCTGCCGACTATGCTAAGAAGTTCCATGCTTGCCAGCTTCATGCCGACTTCATCCATACACCGTCAGAACCACTACACCTACGGTCGCCTCCTGGCCCTTTAAAGCCTGGGGCATGGACATTGTAGGACCAATCACCCCTCCTTCATCAAGGGGACACCGCTTTATCCTAGCCATCACCGACTACTTCTCCAAATGGGCAGAAGCAGTCCCACTGGCGGAAGTGAAGAGTTCCAGGGTGATCAGCTTCATAAAACACCATGTCATCTACCGTTTCAGGGTACCTCGAATGATTATTCACGATAACGGTCCATAATTCATCAGCCATATTTTCAGCAGATTATGTGACAAGAATCGTATTCAGAACGTGGCATCGACCGCCTACAATCCGACAGCAAACGGATTGGTCGAGGCATTCAATAAGACGATCGTCAGGCTACTCAAAAAGGTCGTGTCATCTAACAAACGCGACTGGGACGAAAAGCTCGACGAATGCCTTTGGGCCTACCGCACAACGGTACGGACCCCGACGGGCAATACACTATTCTTCCTGGTCTACGGGAGCGAAGCGGTACTGTCTCTCGAGATCCAGATACCCTCGCTCCGTGTAGCGATCATAAATCAACTCACAGAAGAAGAAAATCAACGTTGCGTCTGCAAGAATTGGAGGCACTTGACGAAAAATGTCTCCTAGCTCAACAACGCATCAAACTCTATCAAGCCCGTATATCACAGGCTTTCAACAAGAAGGTCAAACAGAAGACTTTTCAAGTAGACGACCTGGTTCTGGCACTCAGGAGGCCGATGGTGTCGACTCACAAGACACCTGGAAAGTTCGAGCCCAAGTGGGAGGGACCTTTCATCATAGAGACGGTATACTCAAATGGTGCTTACCGCCTCGCCAAACTCAATGGGGCCTTGTTCATGATGCCCATCAACGGCAAGTTCCTAAAGAAGTACTACTCTTGATATCCTTCAGACATGTACTTCTATCTCCATCCAACAAGGGAGTCTGTGGACCCAATCATCAGGGCTCACATACAATTTCCTTCCACAAAATCTTACGTTTTTAGAACCCAGCTGTTCCGTGGCATTCTATCATCCAGTAGAAGGACAACCACGTCCACATTACCTCTGAGTTGTTCCCCTACACCCTATAAAGCAGGACCTTACGCTCCGTAAGGCTACGCTACCCATCATGTTTACCACGTCCACATTACCTCTGAGTAAACATCCTGTACGGACAACCCCTGCGTTGCCGTACATTGATCGTAGAACTTCCACGTCCACATTACCTCTGAGTAGTTCCGCGTATCTCCAGAGTCATTCCTACCACGTCCATAACACCTCTGAGTAGGAAGATTCCATCATTTGAATCCCATATTTGCCACGTCCATATTACCTCTGAGCAAGCATGTCGATTCTCTTGAACTTATTATCTGTACCTAAAAACCAAGGTACGCAAGAGATAATAGGTCCACACAAATCATCAAGTTCATGACAGCAAAAATGAACACACCACAAAAACTCTGTATTCTTTATTCAAAAATAAAGGATTACATCCCCAGCAAGAGTTGTAAATTACACAAAAAGAAGATATTACAATCCCTAAACATCCCCGGGGTTGGCCGAAAGCTCTTCAATCCGACGCTTTAAGTATGCCGCCCGAGTCTCGATGGTTGCCAGGACCCTGCGTTCGGCTTCTTGATGCATCCTTTCTATGGCCTCAGGAGAAGTGTCATCCTTATGCTTCTTGTCTAACTGTTGCCGCTGCTGAGCCAGGGAAAGAGCCTGGCGGGTGAAAGCCGCTTCCTTCTCCTTAGATTCTACATGTTCAGTTTGGACTCGCTCTATATCTAATAAGAGTTGGGCCCGTTGGTCTTCAAGGAGACAAATCTTAGCATCAACCTCCGCTATACTAGCGTCCAACGTAGCTCGCAGCTCCACCTTTTCCTGCGTGGACTGAGATAACCTCTCCACCGCAGCCTCAGTTTCAGCCACCTCGCGTTCCCAGACACCCACGGTGGCCTAGTAAGAAGACTCAGTCTCAGCGATCAACTTCTCCTTCTCCGTGGCTATTAGAGCGGAGAGATCATTTCGCTGGATACACTGAAACTCAGAAAGCAGCTGGTCCAGCTCAGCCACTGAGGCCTCCAGAATCTCGGCCATATGATCATGGCCCTGGTAGAAACGTATCAGATTGATGTGAGGGAATGCCAAGGTCTTTACCGTCGCGAAGCTTCCGTTGGCATCCATCACCGCCGACACACCCCTCTGCAGCATCTTATACACCGTCTCAATAATGAACTTCACATACTCATCTGCATCCGCCAGCAACTGGGGCGTCATAGCAGGAGTTGGAGGAGCTGCACTAGACAGCGGACCGGAAGAAGGCCTGCCGGCTTCTATTTGTGAGGCTGAAACCTCGGCATCGATGGATTCTTCCTCAGCAGGGGCTTGAGCCTGAGGAGCCAAAAGAACAGGAGGAGCCGATAGAGGCATCGATATCGTGCCCCAAGTAGAAGGAGCAACAGAGGGTTCCAGCAAACCCTTACCCTTCTCAAACACAGAGGGACCACCGACGTCAGCGGCTACCTCATCCGTCCCCAACATGCTATCAGCAGGCTGTACGGGACATTCCCCCTCCGTCAGACAGCAAGATCGGCACTTGTCTCCAGACTCAGCTCCCTTGGAGTCAGGATTGGCGGACAAGTTCCACTTTCACCATCAAATCCCTCCGCAAGGATAGGATCTGTTGCTACCTCCCGGTCAGCAGCCACCTCAGCCTTCGCTGCTGAGTCTGGGGTAGGGCTCGGCAATGCTGCAGTCGACCTCCCCTCATCATGACAAGGAGGGTAATCAACCCTCTCCTCTGTTCCAATCACATCTGTTGCCCCCGCAACAGGCTCACGCATCTCTGGAGGAACGTCATCTGAAGACGACGAACTCCACTCTACTTCCTCATCTGGAAGCCCTGTCTCTGCTGGACCTTCAATGTCTAAGGCCCCTACGGCGGCTTGCACCATCTCGGGAGCTTCTTCAAACTCAGCTTCCCTTCCAACATAATTTGGAGATACTGAAATCTCCGCTGGAACAACATTGTTAGGATTCTCCTTCACAGGGGATATTACAATCGGGGGAATGCGCTCATCAGAAGACCTTGCCACCTCCTTTGGTTTACTGGCACCCGGTTTCGAAACCCGGGTCTTCTTCTTCAACGGTTCCTACAAAAGGAAAGCATATGTCACAAAAATGACAGAAGGAACCAGATTATGGAGAATGTCTTTACCTCAGCAGGAACTGATTCCATTAGCGTGACAGGCGGCACTCCCGTAGCCTTTGGAGTCATCATTTTCCTCGGCCTTTTTGGTACCGACGAACCAGCTTCTGCGTCAGCCCGCCTCTTCCCAGCAAGGGGATCTTCTCGATTTCTCACTGATGCTACAGCAGCAGCCCGATATCCCGCCAACTCCGGTGGACGATATAATCGAGCCGCCACCAACATATTCGTTGTAGCCTCTAGCTGAGTTCCAATGATGAAACTAGTATCCCTATCATAATCAGGAGACACGGTATTCATGGTGCAATACAGCTTAACGGCCGAATACATGATCTGTGCCCGAAGGTTGCGAACTGGCATATTGAAACGAACACCAGTGCACCCGGCATTGTAATATTGCCAACCCCGGGCTCCATCCAGTAAACTCCCAACGAACCCCAGACTGTTACTGGGATTCCATAACATTAGCTGGGTGTAGCCAAACTGGCGAGCAAATCGGCTTGGCAGATATGGCTCCAGATAGCACTTATTTTGGTTGCTGTAGACCAAGTGGGAAGGCCGGATACTTTACAACCAACGAAATCCCCATTTCGGCAGAGTGATCGCATCCTCACCAGAGTCGTCCAAATCTTGGTCAGCCTCAAAATCTTTGAAGATGGGACCGACCTTGACGATCTCCCACACCTGGAGATAAGACAAGACTCTCCTGCAAACGGGGACGCCGGTGTGCAACCACTTTCTTTTGCAGAAGCGGCGGATAAAGGTGTCACCTTCAACGTGATCCTCTTCCGAACCTGGACTTATTAGGTTCGGGTGATGTAGAATCAACCACCCCATCAAATAATGAAACGGCAGTTCGGCCCGGGGAAAGTTGTCATTCCTACCTCTCCTATGGATCACATCATCAGCAAAAGTCCTCAAGCCCCGCAACAGGTTACACACCATCGCGGGGAGAAGATCCAAAGGGAGACCAAAAACTAATTTTACTGCTGGCAAAATGAGGTTCCGATTCACCCTCTCCACAGAACCTGATCCGCCCGAGAACACACAATCCCGGAGCCATATCATCAGGTATGCAGTCAATACTGCTTTGGACGACATCCGGTGCACACAGTGCCAGAAACAGCTGTACGCATCTTTGCCACTCTTATTTGAACGGGGGGCCCTCTCGTCTAGTCGGCTCATTTCGGAAATTACTTCCGCGGGTTTCAGCCCCTGCAAAGTTGTAAACCGGATCTTTGAGGAGTCCGTCAAATCTTGCTTGAAGATGTAATCCCTCCAAGCAGTTACATGGGGCTGAGACTTGCCTTTGTCCTTCCGTTGCATCAGATAATGATGGCTCGTCACCTCTTTGAAAACAGGCACCATCTCCGGGTCCTTCCCTTTCAGAACGACGATCTCTTCGTTTGAGGGAAAATATTCCTCGTACGGTTCCGAGCCCCAGGGAAGCTTGGACACCTCGTACATCTCATGGAGAGCCAATCCCAACTCCCCCACCGGAGTAAAGAAAGTGCCAGTCTGGGTATTGAACATTTCCAAGAGCACAAGGAACATATGCTTATTGAGGTCCACGCCAGCCTGTGTGGCACGGATAGCGGCCGTCAGCCCAATCTCTTTAAGCTCAGCCTTGAACTTCGATAACACCCAAAGGGTCAACTCGTCCCACTTCAGCATGTGGTGGCACCAACCTTCAACCCTAAAGCCACCTTTCGGATACATAACCTTCGATGTTAGCATCCGATTTGCAAAAGCCGAAGCGCCAAAAGCAAATGTATTGATGGGAACATCACTGTAAATGCTCCCAGGACGTAAAGTCCGCCAGGTGAAAGAAGGCCCAGACCGCACGGCGGCCAAAGTATCCCTTTGATCGGAGGTAGAGTCGATCTTGATGATGCCTGCCGCCGCTCCCCCCTGAGATGGGGTTAGCTCCCAAGACATCCTCCTCTTGGAAGCAAGATGACAGAAAGCCGACAAAGGCCATTGACGCTCAAGTTATTTTACAGTCATATGCACTCCCCTTGCTGTAAAGAACCAATCTTCCTTGACCTTCAACACCTTTGCTTCAATAGAAGTAAGGCCATCCCCGAACAGGAACTCAGGCTTCAAGAAAGTCACATTATCAGAAGTGGCAGATTTCAAAATGCCACGCTCCATCATCCGTTTGAGGAATCCATGCGGTTGTTCCCGGATTTGAGTCATTCTTTCGGGATGCTGATCCAGCATAATGGCAGCTTGGGCAGGGTTTATCACCTCCTCATTATAATCCATCCCCATCTGACAGAGGACAGCGTCCATAAGCACTTCATTCAAGAGCGGGACAGTCATCGACACTGGTGGTCAACAAAAGAGGGCAAAGATATGTTAGAAACAATAAAAGAATCTGAACCACGTTCTCATCAAAAGCACATACCCTGAACCAAGGCTCAGGTGCATCTGAAAAGAAGCTTCAGCGCATCATTAGGGTATAAACCCATGCACGACAGTAGTGGAGCTTGGCACATCATCAGGGTGTAAACCCATGTGCGTCAGCAGTAGAGCTTCGGCGCATCATCAGGGTTTAAACCTATGCGCATCGACAGAAAAACCTCAGCACATTATTGGGACTCAAAGTCCATGCGCGTCGGCGTATGTATGGTACAGAAAGATATGGGATGATGAAACTCACCAACCACCGCCGGCCGAACGTCGACAGGCAGACGTGGGACATCACCCACAGCAGCCTCTATAGGCTCCTTCCTTTTGCCTCGTCCTTTGCCAGCACCACCGCGAGGAGTCTTGGGAGCCATTTCTTGAAGGAAGAAAGTTAGGGTTTTTCAAAAGAACTCTAAAAGAAAGAAAGCAAAGAGAGAAAGAACTCTCTCTCTTCATCTCACGCCTATTTATAGGCTCAGTCGCACGCGTGAACCGATAAAGTGTGACCTCAGCCGCCGCCTCGGGTTTTGTGAGGAGATAACTGCAAATAAATCCAAAAGATCATCATTAATCTTCTTGGTTATCGAAGCGTTATCATTTGCTTCTTGGTTATCGAAGCGTTATCATTTGCATTTACTGAAAGGAGCATGTTCCCCATCTCTGATGCGCGGAGTGATCATACGCCCGAACAGTCATGTGCCCTAAGCCACCATGCTTCTTATTCAAAGTATTCTAAAACTTGACAAAAAGTTTTGAAAACTTTGAAGGGGGTCTTGTAGAAGCATGGAATTTCAGGACCAGAAATCCTACACGCCTAACATCACATACGCCAGAGAGCTCAGATGAAGTACTTGGCACAGCGAGAGAATAGACATTAAACTAGGATTTTTATTTCATATAAAAGTCTATTGCATGTCTTTACAAAGGAGAATTTTTACAAAGAAAAGATTCTAAGTCTACAGCTAGGCGCAGCAACCTCTATGCGCCTTCAAACAGGCGCATCTCGCCATGCGCCCTCAAATAGGCACAACAACCACCATGCACTTCCAGCAAGGTGCATCTCGCCATGCGCTCTCAGCCAGGCGCATCCCTTCAGCAGCTCAGTTATGTGCATCCTCAGTTATGTGCATCCCTTTGGCGGTTCAGTTATGTGCATCCCTTCGGCGGCTCAGTTATGTGCATCCCTTCAGCAGCTCAGTTATGTACCGCCCTTCAGCATCCCACAGGCGCATCAAGCATAGGCGCCATCAAATGCTTCGACTAATGAAGCATTTATTGAGCAGAACGAGGGTAAAAATCAACCCTCTAGCTGGAGGAGGAGCTCTTCAAACCAAGGAAGAGAAGAGCACCGCAAATCAATCTGTAGCTAAAGGAGCAGCCTTCGACCCAACCAGAATGGGCAACACCCACTCTAGCAGGAGGAGGACCTCTCCCAAACCCCAAGAAAGATGATCGGAGCACCACAATTCCGATCTACGGCTCCTCCAGCATGACGGAGGGGGGCTCGAGCATCCCGATCTTTGGATGCAACAGGCACCTTCTGCCTGCCTCAGAAGCCCTCGACTCCGACTTTTGGATGTAACAGTCACCTTCAAGTGCATCAATAACGACAGTATGTCGCATATTCACCCTCGGGAGCATCTCATCAACAGAATGTGCTCGAGCAAACAAATTCATTTCGGGAGGACGTGAGAGAACGAGAAGCAAACTCTCTCCATGCCACTATTTATAGGTCGGGCAAATCAAACCCATGTGCCAAGTGGCTGGCTCTCTGAATCCCGTACAATAAATTTGCCTTAAATGGTGATGAACCTGACGCTTCGAATTCAGCCAAGTCGGCTATTTAAAGCACTCGAAGAACGTAACAGTCGGACCAATAAAGACGCATCATGCGAAGCAGATGCGCCGGTCAGACCGCACATCATACAGACGCGCCCATCAGCTCCAAGCACCTCACAAGGATGTGCCCTTTAAACATCAAGCGCCTCATAAGGACGCGCCCCCCATGCGTCCCCATGCGTCTAGTGGAACGCCGATCGATGCACCCACTCAAACAGTCCGTCACCCGTCAAAGAACATTAAATGCTAAAGTCTGACAGAGTTGGCAGCACGTCCTCCGAGGACTGAACTTGACATCTTTTTCAGAAGACGAAGCGTCACCAACGTCAGCATCATCATTACTCTCCTCCGACGGTTACGAGCCACGTAGCCGCCCAACCATCTCGCATGTGCCTCCGTAGCCATGCGTCCAAATCTCTGCATGTGCCTCAAAAGCCATGCGTCTCAGACTTTTCTCTGATCCCTAAAGACAGAAGTAAAGTCACTACTGAAGCCCCGCATGCGCCTCAAAAGCCGTGTGCCCCGACTGGTTCATGACTCTTAAAAGTTATGAGCCAAAGTCTCCTCATGCGCCCAATCCCAGGCGCATGCTATCAGAATCACTCCCTATCAAATCCGAGATCTTCGAGCCATGGACCTACGACACGTGTCCTTTGACTTGATTCAGCCTATGAAGGGGTGCTAATCACCCAAGATCTCAGCAACTGAAAGATCTTCTCCATTGCTATGTGTCAGCTCTGTCGCAGCCTACGACAGCAACAAGAAGGGTTCAACTCCTCAATCAGAGCGCATCGTCCATGCGCCTCCATCAGCAATCACCACGTGGCATCTTCACGCACAGGCGCATCCTACATGCGCGCATAAGCAGCCAGCCTGCAAAGCTATAAATAGAGGGATCATCTTCTTCTAACACATACACACGAAGATCTACACACATCATACAAGCACCGACATACATATATAGAGGCAGACCTGCGAGCATACACAGAGTAGTAGATACAGACATTCAACGTCTTCCTTCTCTCCGTAAGCTCCAGCACCCAGAGCAACTCAGACCTTCAGAGAACCGATAAACGTCGTCAGATCGTCAACGGAGTCAATGCATTACCACTCGCTCCATCGGCACAAGAGACCCAAACAAACAAAAGTGTACTCCTAGGACTACGTCTAAGTCCTACATTGTAATGCTGTTCTGTTTGTATTGAAATTTACAATAACATAATTTTAATGGCAAACAAGACTAAGTTCTGTTCAGGTAAAAGATTACAACCCCGGTCCTTGTTTGATTTACGGGTTGTAACTTGGTTATCGGAGTAGTTTCTTAGTTATCTTATCATTTATCCCCTGAATTCTTAACTCTAAGTTTTCTTGTCATTATTATGTCGTGTGATCTAACATGCTGGTTTTAGTTCTTAAGTGAAGCATCCCTTGTGGCACTTGCTCTTTCTGGGTTCTGACTCAGCTAGTTTTGTATGGCCAAATTTTGGAGTAGTACCGGAGGATCTTCCAGCCTTCCAGCCAGATGGTGAACACTAGAGGCAATCCTGGCAACGAGTAGATTTTATTTTGCTCTCACACTCCATTGTAAATTATTTTTTTAAGACATTTAGCCGCCGAACAAGTGTTAGATCATGTTGAATTTACATTCCTGTCTGCCTAGGGCTGTAACATGATTGACAAATCCTAGGGTTGATCATGTATGACTTAAACTCTTGCTAGTCTTCGCATTTTGTATGACTAGCTTCATGATCATCTGAATATATAATGTATGGGATGCCTTACTTTGTACGTCTGATAATCTACCATCTTGTTATATTTACTTGTTTGCTTGAGATTGAGACACTAGGCTTGTACTTGAGCATAAGAGACTATTGGCTTGTAGATAAACCCTCATACATGTAGACAACCGTGACCGTATTGCGAGATAGGATTTACTTCAATGTACGTAGCTGGCTGTGTCTGTCCTCCGCTCTTAGTATTCTGGTTCTGGGGCGTGACAGATCAGGAGACCCAGAGTCTACTTCTTGATGAAGCAGCATCGTCTTCTGGAGGATCTTCAGGAGATGGACATTGAGGTGGTGCTACAAAGTGAGGCAACTTTGATAGCAGGCTTGAAGGTTCAGTCTACCACTGTGGACATGATCAGTAGAACATAGTCAGAAGATGCTAGACTTCAGTGACTCAGAGCAGAGTGTGTTGCAGGACGTAGAGCAGAGTTGTGCATCCATTAGGATGGGACACTCCGATTTTGGAGATGTCTTTGTATACCGAGCCGAGATATCCAGTACGAGATTATGTCAAAGGCCTACAGTTCTCAGTATTTGTTCATCCAAGTGGGACAAAGATGTACCGTGATATTCGTCAGCACTTCTAGGATAATGGTATGGAGAGGGAGATAGCTCTATTTGTCTCTCAATTGTTAGTTTGTCAGCAGGTCAACGTTGAGCATCAAAGATCGGCCAGACTTCTTCAGCCTTTACCGATTCCAGAGTGGAAGTGGGGGTATATTACTTTGGACTTCATGACTGGTCTTCCTAGAACCCCGACTGGTAGAGATACCATTTGGGTGATAATAGATCGACTCACGAAGGTTATCCACTTTTTATCTTTCAGAGTTGGCTAGTCTACAGAGCAGTTGGTCGAGATGTACATGAAACATACAATTAGATTGCATGGGGTGCTATTTAGTATAGTCTCAGATCGAGATTCCAGATTCATTTTTCATTTATGACAGAGACTTCAGCAGAGTCTGGAAACCCGTTTGAGTTTTAATTTATCATACCATCCTCAGACATATGGTCAGTCAGAGCGTACGATTCAGACATTGGATGTTATTCTTTGGTCATGCACTCTTGACTTTGGTGGTTCTTGGGAGGATTATTTGCACTTGATAGGGTTCTTTTACAACAATAGCTTCCAGTCGAGCATTCAGATGGCACCCTTTGAGTTAATGTATGGCAGAAGATGCAAGTCACCCCTACCGTGGGATGATATTCGGGAGAGGCAGATGCTTGGTCCAAAGTAGATTGTGCAGTCAGTGGGAGTAGTCAGACAGATCAGAGAGCATTTTAGAATGGCTCGGGATCCTCAACATCATTGGACGGATCAGAATCGACATCATCTTGAGTTTTCGGTCGGCGACCACGTATTTATTCGGATTTTGCCTACCCGTGGGGTAATTAGGTTTGGCATACGGGAAAAGCTTAGTCCTAGATTTATTGGGTCGTTCGATATTCTCGAACGATTATGAGAGGTATCATATTGTCTTGCTCTTCCTCGAAGCTGCACGAGGTGCATGACATATTTTATATATCTTAGTTGTATCGGTATGTTCCAGATTCGAGCCATATCCTAGATCATTCTGAGGAGAGGCCCATAACTATTTTGGACCGAAGGGAGAAGGTTCTCAAGAATCGGACTATCTGATTAGTTCGTGTTTCCTGGGGTCACCACTCAGCGGGCAAGTCGACATAGGAGCACGATGATGATATCTGAGCACGTTACCGTATCTGTTTGACTCGTGAGGTATACTTATTCGTTTACCTATACTCTACCTTTTGTTTGAGTATGATTGTAGAAATGTATGATACTTTTGTTGTATGCTAGTTGCTTTTACATTCCTTGTACATTACTCTAGTTAAATTTCATGATTTATGAGTTTTGTGTCTTGATCCTGATAGCATGTTTTACTAGATTTTTTTGCTTGTTTTGCTTGTCTTATAACAATTCCGAGGACAAAAGTTTTCTAAGGAGGGGGAGTTGTGAGACTCGTTTCACAGTATTTGAATTTGTATTAGATACATATTTATATTATATTCTATATTTTCTTGACTTTTGGAGAACTTAGAAAAACTTGATTTTGAGATTTTACTACTTGACCGGCATACCGCCAGTATACCGTTGTGTACCGATGGTATACTGCCCGGAAGATATTTCTACTTATATATTTTTATTTCAAATATTTTTGTGAATAGTGTTCTGATATTTTCGTGAATAGTGTTTAGATATTTTTATGAATAATAAAAATATATTCTATTATCCATTGGTTTTTTGGTTTTCTTCTGAACGGTTGAGACCAATTCAGGAGTTGTGGATCACGATCGTACGGTCACAATTAATTCACCTTCTCTATATATACCCTTTCTTTTCTTTTCAAAATTTCTTTTTACAATCTCTCTCCACTCTTCTTCTCTTCTCGTTTTGTCTCTATTTTTTTCTCGTGAGCTAGGAGCTTGGTCTCAAGTCCTCAGAGTGTGGTTTATAAACCCTACTTAGTGGTGGAGTTAAAGAGTTAGGCTTGGAGCTATATTAAGCAAGTGCACCTTGCCGAACTACTGGACGTATATTATTTTACTGTTGTTTTTGGTTTTCTGTTGCCTTGATAGTCCAATATTATCTAGTACTTGTTTTACTAAATATATTTCTCTCAAGATTCTCGTCATTTTGACCGTATCGAAATTTGATCTGAGCTAGGTTTTGATTTCCTGTAAAATTTTGATATTTTAGTAGAAAAAACTCCGTATCAGAAACGATACCGGAGTACTTGCCATGAGACTTAGTATATATATGATGTACTAGATCTTTCTCTATTTTTTTCCATGGTTATATTTGAATTCTACAACTTTCAGGACAAGATTTGGTTTTCGGAACTTGTTTCAAGTCCTTAGTGTCATTTCTCGGACACAAATGGCATACCGCCGGTATACCGAAGTATACCGTCGGCATACCAAAGTCCTTAGTATTATTTCTCAGACACAAATGTTATAGTACACTTTTGTTTGTCTTGTCCAGTCTTGCATGTCACATGTTTAGGATGGATTCTATGGAATGCCACACCCGAAATTCTGAATGAAAATATTAGGACTAAACAACTAGCTTGATTATCTATATGCATTAGGAGGAGAGAATTTCTCGGTTGCTTGTTAGTTCTTTGTTCCGGCCTTTATCATGGAATTGGCACTATCTGTCATGATGAGCACATTTCCAGCGCACCGTCAAATGTTTGCACCTTTTACATGTCTTTAGGATACACGTCTCTTGGGCGGTGTATCCTCTATATATTCTCTATGTCATCGGCATGGATAAGTTGGATAGTTTGCAGGACGGGCATCCGGATTGGAGTTCTCAAAGTACATATATTAGTAATTAGGATTGTGATAACCCTACTTAGCTAATTATCAAGTCGTACTCATTGCTTGGCCGTGAATTATGGATGGAATGCATTTTTGTCTTGCCTAGTCTAGTCTTGCTCTAGCATATTTTATTTCATCACTTAGGTTTATGTTATTCCTTTATATTTTATTATTCCTTCTATATGCCTTGCTTCACTAGTTGTCTTACATGATCGGCTACACTTACATGTTTACTTGCTCTTCTCCTCCTTACATTATCAAATGCCTGGTTTCACTTAGCATGCTTATATGCCCAGTTTTACTATATGTTTTCTTTCATATTTCTTATTGTACCTTTACATTATTCCTGCTTGCTCTTATTACTTTACTTTAGTGTCGTTATGATTTGCTTGTTGTTTAGTTCATAGTTTGGCTTCCTTTGTGGCACTTGTTATTTGGGGTTCTGACCCCACTGGTTTTGTTTGGCCAGATTTAGTAGAGAAGTCGAGGATCTACCGGACCTTTCACTTGATGGTGACCACCCGGAGCACCAGGTGCCTGAATGGGTGTTCTTTCTCTAACCCACTAGCTTTTTGTATAGTCTTTTGTGGTGTTTAGCCACCGAGCACCTGTTTAGCTCATGTTTTGAACTTGACATTTTGGCCTACGGGCATAGACATGATTTGTATATTCTAGACTACAGCTCGAACTGATTATGTATGACTTATACTCTTGTTAGTTCATCATTTTGCATTACTAGTTTTATATATCATCTATATATTATTAGTTTAGTATGCTTACTGTCTTATATGCCTGATGATCATACTCTTGTACTTTACTTACTTGCCTGTGATTGAGATATCTAGGATGTGCTTGACCTAGGATATGACCATTGGCTTGTAGTTGTAACACCTACATCTACAACTTTAATTGTATTTCAGGGTACTGGAGTACTTTTGTATACGTAGCTAGCCTGGTGTGTCCCTACTTGCCAATATTCTGGTTCTGGGACGTGACACGCTCAGAAGGACGACCAGTACATGAAGAAGATGCGAGAGCTGATTTCAACGGGTAAGGTAGCTAGCTTTGCGGAAGACGAGAGCAAAGCCTTGTCGGTGAAGGGTCGTATGCATTTCGAATGATACATAACTTAGAAAGGAAATAATGTCGGAGGCGCTATACGCGAAGTATTCCTTACATCCAAGCAATACTAAGATGTATAAGGACCTTCGCACGCCATTTTGGTGGCATGGGATGAGAGAGATGTGGCACTCTTTTTGTCGCAATGCATGGCCTGTTAACAAGTAAAAGCTGAGCACCAGAGACCGGACGGAGAGATGCAAAATCTTGCCATTCCGGTGTGGAAGTGGGAGCACATCAGCATGAAGTTTATTGTTGGATTATCGAAGACGATATGTGGAACGATGTCGTCTGGGTCATCGTCGATGACTAACCAAGTCAGAGCATTTTATTGCCATCAAAGTTATTTGGAGTTTCGATCGCCTGGCTCAGATTTACCTTGACGAGATTGTGCGACTGCATGGATTTCCAATATCCATTTCTAAGATCAGGATAGGCAATTTGTTTACATTTCTGGCATGGCGTTCAGTCGGCTATGTGGAAGTTGAAGTTTAGCACTACTTATCATCCCCAAACCGACGACCAAATAGAGCGAGTGAATCAGATTATCGAAGATATGCTACGGCTTTGTGCAATAAACTTGAAGTCAAGCTGCGATGTTCATCTATCGCTAGTAGAATTTGCATACAACAATAGCTACCAATCTATAATTCAGACGGCGCCGTATGATACTTTGTACGGACGGATGTGTAGATCACCCATTTGCTGGGATTAAGTCGAGGAGCGATAAATTCTTAGCCCAGAGCTGGTGGAAATGATCGTGCATATGGTCAGGCTGATTTGGAAGAGATTAAAGGTAGCCCAGAGTCGACAGAAGAGTTATGCCGACACATATTGGCGACCTCTTATGTTTATGGAGGGCGACTATATGTTTCTTAAGGTAATGCCTATGCAGGGAGTCACCAAGTTCGAAGAAAAAGGCAAGCTGAGTCCGAGATTTGTCGGTCCTTTTAAAATACTCAAGCGAGTCGCCCTAGTAGCTTATCCGATCGCATTGCCGCCAGCACTGTCGGATGTGCACGATATCTTTCATTTCTCCAAACTACGAAAATATGTATACGATTCGAGCAATGTGGTAGATTTTGTCAGTTGGATCTAAAGGCAGACTTGTCATAAGTGAAAGAACCTGTGCAGATCTTGGAGCGTAAGGACAAATTGCTTTGGAATCATGCCATCCATGTCGTTCGTGTAATCTAGAGGAACCATTCGATTGAAGAGTCGACCTGGGAACTTGAGTCTGGGATGAAGAAAAGGTTTCCTTCATTATTTTGTTAGAGGTAGGTTCTATTCTTATGTTTCGAGGACGAATGTCACGCCCCTCTTCGAGAATATTAGGGAAAATATAAGGACAGACATGGCCAGCTACTTCGTACAAGGTATAAAATATCATACGGCGGTCACAGCTATTTAGAAGACATATGGGTGGACTCTAACTAGTAATGGCTTCAGTCCTAGGGCTGACATATCCTAGATCTCAATCCAACAACATCAAGTCCCATGAGTAATTCATACATGATAGTAAAAAGGCATCCCATAATACATGTCATATATGATCATGAAGCTAGTGAGTATAAATACAACACTAGCAAGTAGAATATTACATTATCGCTATATCAACCATGTCTAATATATACAATCACAACTGCTTAAGTAGTAAACAGACAAAAAAAGGGCTAACACGTGCCCTGGCTAAAACCACAAAAGCACAATGCTGACAACGAGTGGTATGGAGAAGGAACCCACTCGTGAGCTGCGGTTGCTATCCTACGGGTGAGAGACATCCAATGGAAGGTACGATAGATCTTTGGGCTCCTCTGGTCGATCTGGCCACACAAAACCAGTGGGGCTAGAACCCCAAGCAACAATTACCACAAAGGAAGCCTAAGGTGAATGACCAAAACTTATAACCACAGTAAATACATAAATATGATAAAATAATAAGTGTGGGTCGAGATTTGTGCTGTACCAATGCACGCATCTCAAGAAATAATAAAAAATAGCCACAAAAATTACTAAAGAACAGGATAGGATAGTGAGCGGTCAAAGGGCATCGGAACTACTTTGGAGTAGGACTACAACCCGTAAACCAAACAAGGACCAGGGTTGCAGACCGTTACCCGGGCATGACTTAGCCCTCCAACCATGCACCAAAAACAAAAGCAAGTGCAACCGTAAAGACAAGTCATGCAAGAGAATATGGCTAAGCATTCTTACGGGTTTCCACTTGTTAACTAGAGAGGGTTACCACAAGCCTTATTTAGTAAACATGCAAGTGAGGAACTTCGCTACAACCTGCACAGTAGGAACCCTGATCGCCAAGGAGCGCTTGTCGAGCTATGAGCAAACAACATAACATGAGCAATAATATGAGCATTAGCATAAGCATTAACTGAAAAATATATAACATGTAACAAAATAAGAAGTGCCTCAACACACGAGCTATGGAGGTGATGGGCCTATGCTAATCGGGGTTATCCATACCTCTTGAGCCCGGAGCGACCGGAGTTGCTGGTAGTGCTACTATCCTCACCTCCCAATGTACTATATGAGATTTGCGAGTCAATTATCGTACGAGTTTTTTCGATTCTCGAGTCGTTGACACATCGACCTAGCATGACGAGTCATGAGTACGAGTTATTCACGAGTTATCACTTGTAAACTTATCGTATTTCATAACATGTGATACATAGGACAATGCTCACATTTGATTGCCCTATGCCAAAAATACAGCAGGTTAACATGGAAAGACAATCCACGGTGTCGCATAGGGTATGCACTCGTGTCAAGCATATATGTAAAAAATACAATATTCTAACATCTAACAAAATTACTTCATTATGGTAAAAAAAAATCAAAATAGTTGAAGAAATATCGAAAATAGGCAAAAATAGGCAATAGGCACATGGGCCAGACAATATGCGCGCATGGCACAATAGGCGCATGGCAAGAAATTATCAATGGTACAAATTCGTCAGATAGGCGCATAGGGGTCATAGGCACATATGGTGGTCTAGTCTGGAGGAAAAGTAAGCGCATGAGTAAACAGACGCATAACAACCTGGCCATGACACCAAGACACATATCAACCAACAAGAGAATGATTAACCATAGGCACATGGAGAGATCAGGCGCATGGCGAGATCACGCGCATGGCACCCTTAGGCACATGGAAAGGCAAGCATGCGCTTTCAATCCATGCGCATAGGGAACCTACACACGTAGTGCACATGATGTTAGGGTGTATGTGGCAGGTTCTATGGCCACTTGGCATTCTTTTGCATTGCCACCTGCGTGCATAGAGGTTTGTCTTCTCCAAGCAGTAGCAAAAAAACGAGGATAAGCTACAAAAACCCTAAAACTTCAAATGGCCATAACTTTCTAAAAATAATTCGAAATATGGCAAAACAAAAGCCAAATCTGCATGAAATTCAATTTCTAACAACCTGGGACAACTGGTTGTAAGAAACAATAAGTTTTACTAGATCAATCCCACATGAAACCTTAAAAATCCTAACTTTAAAATTTAGATCTAGGCTCCGAAAATACCAAGTGGTAAACTTGTAGAGAATGTAGAGGTGTATAATATAGAAGAAAAATAAGTAACGGAAATCATGGAAACAAAATTTATGATCACTTTATTATGAAGGACTGTTAGGAAACTCTAAAGAGGGCTGAATAGAGTGCAGCAAAAATATCTATCTAATATAAAATTATTCTAAGTGAAGGCAGAGTGCAACCAACAGAATAAAATTGTGTGTGTATAAGACAACTATTAAAAGCAACAGAGTTTAGACAGCAAATGCAAACACCAAAATTTTATCTTGGTTTCCTAATGATCGTACTAGGCTACGATCTTATGGTAGTCACTCGATCAAGAATAGAGTTGTAGTTTTAGTATAAAGGTTGACCCTCTTTAAGAAGAACCTAGACATAGACTAACCCAACCCATTTAATATCATGACCTATCAGTTGTATAGTTAGGATCAGACAGAATGGTAGGTATCACTTAGCTTAGTCAGGTAAAAAGAGACTTATATAGTAGTGATAGTAATATGGTTAGGAGGGAGGATATAGTTAGACGTTTAGATTAGATGCACAATTTAGAAGTTTTATAAGCTCTACCTAGGAAATCACAATAACATACAAGGATCCCTAGTAGGTAGTTAAGTTGGCAACCTTTCAAATTTTGGAAAGAGTTAGTGGCAATGGATGGTAGAAAAACAATATAGATAGTTAAATTAGTATTAGCTGGCCAGTTATTTTTTTAGGCTAGAGTAGGAAACTTTTAGAGAACATCACTTAAATATTTGAAGACAACATGGATCATTTGTTCGATAGATGAAAAGCGCCTACTTCCTTATCATTATCGAGTGGTTCAAATTTTGAGGACGAAATTCTTTTAAGGTGGGTAGATTGTAAGCACCCTGATTTTTGAATTATTTTTTATTTTTATATGATTTTTATTTACTAGATTATATTTTTTTATTATGACAATAGATGTATTTTTCGTAGCTTTAATTTTTGGAGCACAAGAAATGCCAATCTTCCGAAACGTCCTACATGAGTTTTAAAGTAGACAAGTCCACCTATATTTTGATATATCATGTCCCACCAAAAATTGTTCCCTAACATTCTTTTGACTTCGCACAACTTTGGGTCAATTTCGGCCATTTAACCGTTTACCGTAATTCTTGACCTAACTTCCACGTGAGTTCGGGACTCAACATAGATCAAAACTATTTGACCCAATATATGGTTTTGACCTATTTTGGGCCTAAAATGTGCATGCCAAGGGTGTGCCACTTAATTGAGTTCACATGTGCTATTTATTTTCAAATGGCACACATGTCCCAATCAATAAACCAAATGGCACACAAGTCCCAATCAATAAACCCTTGGAGTCTATTTCGGTTCGATAAACCATACCGCCTCCAAACTAGGTCGACGAGCCTTTGTAGAGTTATGTTAGCTTGTCATAACCTAGTGGAGTCAGTTTAAATTTATTGTTGGGATGTTATACATCCAAATAGGTTTATATACAATTTTGTATATATGATTATATTTATAATAGCCTAATACTATATGTATATATATATATATATATATATATATATATATATATATATATATATATATATATATATATATATACATATATATACATATATAAAAAAATATATATATATATATGTATATATAATATTATATATAAAATATATATATATATTTTTATATATATATATATATATATATATATATATATATATATATATATATATATGGCCTTAGTCATGGTTAAGTTTAGAGAAGCATATCGACTAGGAATTGTGGCGCGGTTAGTGGAGTCGTGTGCCTTGGCTAGTATTTTAGCCATAGTAGGGCAGGCCGAGCCATATGTGTGTTCTTACTAGGAAAACAAGTCAAAGTTGTGACTTGAACACTATAAATGGTTAATTAGTCATGGTTAAGTTTAGAGAAGCATATCGACTAGGAATTGTGGCGCGGATAGTGGAGTCGTGTGCCTTGGCTAGTGTTTTAGCCATAGTAGGGCAGGCCGAGCCATATGTGTGTTCTTACTAGGAAAACAAGTCAAAGTTGTGACTTGAACACTATAAATGGTTAATTAGTATTTATTAGGAATTTTGACTATATAGGAAATCAAGTTGTACCAAACTAGTTTAGAGTTGACCCGAGCCAAACCCAAGCCCATGTAGTCATGCGGTGTCCAAAGGCGTCTGTGTTGATATATTTTATGTGTGTATATCGTATTTTATTTGAATGTTCTACTAAATATATTTGTCTTAAATAATTGTTAAGTCTTATATAAATGTTATTGGTATTAAATTGAAATTATTTTTTAAAGAAAACCATCCCTAAATTTATTGGGATATTTTTCTATTTAAATTTAGATAATAAATTTTTTGGATTTTTACTATTTTAAATCATAGAATTTTATTAGGTTTTACCTTGACTTAGTAAATGTTATGTATAAATTTACTTCCTAAATGCTATTAAATATTGTTAGGTTATTTAATTAGAATAACATATATTCATGAGATTAATATAGATGTGTGTGTGGGTAGATGTAAATTATCATATATAGATATTTTAGATATGGTATATTTTAAAGT
This sequence comes from Iris pallida, assembly GCA_029216955.1. Classification (NCBI taxonomy): domain Eukaryota; kingdom Viridiplantae; phylum Streptophyta; class Magnoliopsida; order Asparagales; family Iridaceae; genus Iris; species Iris pallida. The sequence goes on from JANAVB010033616.1 coordinate 165,441, forward strand.
TAGTTAATAATAGTTAAAAAGAACAAAAAAACCTAGTAGAAATCTCGCGAGATTTTCAAATGAAAATCTCATGAGAACCAAAGCCAGTATAGCCCGGCCCCAGTTATACACAGAACCGACCTAAAGCAAATATAGCAACAACTGCTATATATAAACGAGATCCCCAGCTACCCTCACGACCACCACGTAGCACCACCCTCATGACCCCCCCAAACATCCCCAGCCACCATCGCACGTAGCCACGTCGCCGGAGGCCGGCTGTCGGCCGACAGATGCGTGCAAAGTAGCGGCAAGGCATCACTAAAAGCAGTGGTAGTAGTCTTCGGGGTTGAATTCACAGCGGTGTTTCTTCCTCCATAATCTACCAATTCGCAAACCGCTTGTCTAGGTATGATCACAACCTAACCCACTGCACAAACAATCAAGTCAAATTAGTTAGAATGCCTTAGATTGTCCAGAAAGTCGATCCAAACATCGACAAAAATTGTTTCATAAACAAGGAAGAGTATGGTTCGGACACCCGTTTTGGAAGACTGATTCTAGTCGATCCATTGTCGATTAAGAAAAACCACCCGAGCAGCCTTGTAGACAACCTATAGGACTTTAAAACCTAATTTATGGATTATATTTTCACTTAATAAATACAGAGTTATCTATTTTCAAAAATTAAGAAAATACATAAAAATCTGTTTTAAAAAACATAGAAATTTATCGATACGACATGCACCCTGACAAACCGGACGACCTGGTCGCAAACGAAAGCATCAAAAGGGGCGTATCGACTTTGCAGACATGTAGGATTCTATGAAACTCGATTTTATTGGGTGTAAGCGACGAAATGGAGGCGTATAGGTCGAGATATCCCGTATCAGCTCCTTTGTAAAAACCTTAATTACTTTGTGCATGTTCGTTAGATCATGACGAAACTTGTGCTACTGAGTACTGGACTCATATTATTTTTCTGGTCCTATGAGCAAATTTTGGTTCGATTCTGAAAAGATTGACCGAAACGCTATTTTGGCGAGCCCGCGATCCGACTCAACGGACGATTTTGTGCACGACTCATCGAAATCCAAGTCTGGACATACTGTTGAGTTTGTCTGGAGAAACTGGACTCATAGGTATATAATTTGTCAACTTTAGAGACTATATGTTCTAGCACACTTTTCGGTGCAAAGCGGGTCCAATAGTAGATACTATTTTGGTCCAAAATTATCGTTTTGTCCCTGTATCTAGAATTAGACTTATGGGCAGTCAAACTTAGACATTTTTCTTATACCAAACACGTTAGTGATGTTTGTTTCAGCATCTAGAGACATTTGCGGGAGTTTGACTTTTGTGGCTCACTGAGTGATTGGATATTATTGGTTTTGCGTGCGACCACCAGGCAAGCATACATTGCCGAACTTATACAGTATTTACATGTTTCCTTTACTATTGTTTTCTTTCCATATGGTTCTATTCTTCTCATATTGTACTTGGTTTGTCATCTACTACTTTACTTGTTTTATATATTTACGTGCACGTATACGATATTATTCATTTCCTTTGCTTGTTTATTGACCGTGTCTTGTAATAGAGTTATCAGTTATACACCATATTTTTTTGACTTGACCTGATATTGATTGATTGACTTGACTTGTGACATTCTATAGATTTGGAGTATCTTTCATTGTACTACAGTCTATAGGATTTTACTTGACCTTTGTATTCCTTTAGGAGAGGAGGTTGATACTAGGATTGGCTACTTGACCATTCTCTAATGGGAGTATCTTGCATTGTACTATAGTTGAGACATAATATAGAGTGGGAGTATCTTTCATTATGCTATAATCTATAAATTTTATTTGATTGATTATTAGCCAATGCTAGTATTACACTTTACTATGACATATCGCTTCTTAGATGTCTTTCTTGTACTCCATACATGTTATATACTGTTATAGTAGGCCTGTTTATATGTATATTGCTAGTCCCCTAAGGACCTGGTGATCTATCCTGGTATTAGATAAAGATATCAAGGTTTAGTGCATTGATGGATGATGGTTGCTTCATGTCAGGTATATAGTTGCTGTGACAATCATTCTCTTCCATATTTTATTTGTCCTATATTTGACTCTTGTTGTTATTTTAGCATAGTCTTTTACAAGCTTCAATTTTCTTCTAGCGTGTTCATGATAAATCTGTTATTGGGGATCCACTCTATATTTGTCTATTCTAGAATCAGTGGTATTACGGTATGATTAACCTTAGTGCACTTGATTATTCATTTTATCATTGTTTAGTAGATTGAGATATAGTTGATTTAGAATAATAAGACAACTTATACGTACTCGAGATGGACTAGAGTCCTCTCGATACGTAGCTAGCATGTCTACGATCTCCTAGTCCTACGTATTATGAGACTAGGACGTTACATTTTTTGGTGGCCCATGCAGTCGAGTTAACCCTTTCGGTTATGTTAATATACCGAACGAGCCTGCGAATATGATTAAACACTTAGGAATCTCAATCCACAACTGCTTGACAAATCTTTTAGAAATTTCTCTACCGTCCTTGAACTTCGTATTTGCTCTCGACTATTTTTCCTTTGCTTTCTCATACCATTGCTTTTCGTCCCTTCCTATTTTGGAGTGACGAATGATCATGATTTATAGAAATTATCAAAAATTCTTATGTTATAGTGTAACTTAGTTTGCTTATTGAATTTTGGTTGCTTGATAGAGGGGATTAGAGATGCCATATGTCATAGGTATATAAAGGAATTGACTGAGACCGAATGGGCCCACAATTAGGTAAGGTATACTTGCCTAGAGTTGGTTGAGGAAAATTAAAGAAGAAGTAAATGAATGGAATGAATGAGGAGAGTGTGTAAGATGGTTAATATCTGGTGGAGTGAAATGATCTTGGCCCTTAGATGTGACATGTCACCAATCCAAGCCACTAGGAAAACCAAAGGTCCAATGATCCAAGAGTGAACCAGGTCATGGATGCATTCTACATGTGAATCCTAGTACAGGCTGTAGGCCTCAAAAATGAAAGTCACGCTGAGTTGATCAAGACAGAGTCAAAAGTCACGCTCAGTTGATCCAGACAATATAAACAAATTACGCTGGGAGACAGCTCATCGTTTGTCAAAGAGTAATTATGACTGACAACACGACAGTCGAAGAATATCTCTTCGTATGCCACGTATACACAGAATTCGAGAGATCATCGCCGTCTATTGCGCGATTTTCGAAATCTTCTTCAGCAAGACTCAGCCTTCGTCGAGTTGGCGTACCAAAAGGGTTTCTTGTCATTTAATGCGACTGACAAAGCAATCACTGTCAGAGATTTTGTGTCAGTCAAGACACGCCGAATCAAGACAGCTGGCAGTTCTATCTCAAGTCTGCGTGTATTTGTGATCTTCATCTCAAGTTGCGTGGATTCTGAAGTTTTCTTCCTCAAGTTTGCGTAGATTTTCGAGTTCTTTGCCTCGAAGTTTGCGTGGATCCTGAAGCTTCCTGCCCCAAGTTTGCGTGGATTTTGAAGCTTTCTACACCGAGTTCGCGTGGATTTCGTCTTCAACAAAGTCTGCGTGGATTTTATCAAATTGGAGTACGTGGCAGCCATGCCACTGATCTCTCGCCTGCGTGTCCTGTAACTTGCACACGACTCATGCATGATTGCCATGTGTCCAACAGTTACAGGCCACGTCTAGTAACTACTCACAGCCTTGTGTATGTTAAATCCTGCGTGATTTTTAACTAGGCATAGGCTGTGAAGACAGTTATCTTTTCAGTTATTATTCTTGACTCTATAAATAGAGTTCTTTTTCTCATTCATTGTACAGATACATTAATATCTACTGTCAAAATTTTGAGAGCTTTTCTTCTTCGCATAGTCTAAGGGATAAAGCGATCGTCTTCTAGATCGGATTTCTACAGTTGTAATTTTTCCAGAAACACAACAAATAAAGAGAATTTCTTTATGGAAAACAAATTGGCGACTCTGCTGGAGAAAACCATCTCCTCTTCTGAGATGGTAACAACTCAATGCGACACTTCGTCAATCGGCTCGACGAAGAAGGTGATGACGATCAAATTCGATCAACTCGCCTATGAAGAAATGCAGCAGGCTAAGGGTGGCAAGCCCACTCCAGCCTCCATCATCACTGCCAAGTCGAAGGGACACTCTGTCTATGTCCCTAAGAATCAGTTGGCAGTCAATGGTGAAGTCTCTGCCACAGTATCTACTCCTACCTCTGGCAAGAACTCCACTGCAAGCACGCACACTCTTGTGCGCTCAAAGATGACAGTAATCAAAAGTCACGTTGACAGTACTGGCTCCTTATCCAAATCTGTTCCAGCGTGCAAATTCAACCCTAAAAGTCACGCTGACAGTACTGGCTCCTTAGCCAAATCTGTTCCAGCGTGCAAATTCAACCCTAAAAGTCATGCTGACAGTACTGGCTCCTTAGCCAAATCTGTTCCAGCATGCGAATTCAACCCTAAAAGTCACGCTGACAGTACTGGCTCCTTAGCCAAATCTGTTCCAGCGTGTAATTCTAAAATTAAAAGTCACGCTAACAGTACTGGTTCCTTAGCCAAATCTGTTTCAGCGTGTATTTCATCAGAGAAGAATAACTCCTTAGTTATCTCTTCTTCTTTACCGAGTTCTACTAGAACTGGGGGTGGTCTTCCATACAAAGTTCCTTCGAAAAGGAATAACTCTTTAGTTGTTTCTTCTGCTCCTGTAGTTTTTACTTCAGGAACAGCTTTGACTGATACTTTTGTTAGTCAAAGGAAAGGAGATGGTCTTTTGACTACTCTTCTTTCTGGACATTCTATGTCTCAAAATCTGAATGAGTCTAAGAAGAAATATTCTTTAATATCTTCTTCTTTGACTTCTTCAAATTGGGCACAGAATCTGTCCATTAAAGAGGGTCTGTTACCAACTCCTAATCAAAGGAGTGGTTCAACTCTTCCTTCTCTACAAATATCCAGATCAATGGAAGGAAAACTCCATGTTTCCAAAATTAATGTGTTACCTTCCACTGATTTAAGAACAAAACTCAGCACTTCTGGTGTTAAGAAACCATACCAATTGGATATGAAGATAAAAGATCCAGATGCAGAGTATGCAAGAAATTATGTGGCTCATATTAATCACTCTTTGTATAATCAAGAGCCATCAAGACCCAAGAACAGGAAGTATACTCCTCAATCTTCACAAACAGATTTACGGGAATATCTTCAACAGAAGAGAAGGAGTAATTCTATGTCAAAGGAACATGCTGAATGTGACTTCTATCCAAGAGTCATAATTCAGTGCAGATGTCAATCAACGGTTCAAGACCATGGTGATCATGAATGTGACTTCCAGCCAAGAGCCACAATGCAATGCAGATGTCAAACTAAACGACAGTCTGTCTTCAATAGGATTCAGTATAAACCTATGCCTGATGAAGATGAGCCTTTGTTTGCCTCTGTCAACATGACTTCTCGGGACACCGGGGGTAGAGTTGATAGTCCAGATGGAGTATATAGAAACACCAGAGCAAGAGTCCTGGCTTCTAGTCAAAGAAATTTAATCCCTGAAATTGATTCTGAATTCCTTGGAGAATCTAACTTCCCACCTCTTCCTACTGGGGGTAATTCTCCTATAGTTGACTTTGATGCACGAAGCAATGATTTAGAGCATACAACATCCACTAGTTCATCAATAATCCCTCATACAGTCACGACTTACATGGTTGATGGGAATACTGATGAACCTTCTTCTTCCTTGACTCCTCAAGATCAAAGAATTGCTTCTTTGGAACAGCAAATGAAGTCTATGACTGACACAATGAAGTCGATGTATGAACTCATGACAGCTCAGTTGCAAAATCGACAGACTGTACCAGATGCCATACCAGTTGATACTGATATAAGTCCAGTACAAGTTCCTCCAGCAGTACAATCCAATACTCCTGGACCAGCTCAACCAAATCCTAGTCTCTCTGGAGCTGGGGGTAGTGCTTACAATGCTGTTCCTCCTCCCAACTATTCTTTACAAGCCACAACTCCACAATCTTCGGGAGTTGTTTCTGAAGAATTGAAGAATCTCAAAACTCAATTCGAGGCATTCAAACAGAAGGATGGTTTACAAAGGTTAGGCATCAAGCAGCCTTATCCGATAGAATGGAAGCAAGTATCATATCCTCCTAAATACAAGCCTCCTACTATCTCATTCTATGATGGAACCACTTCTCCAAGTCAGTTTATTAATCACTTTGAAGTGATGAATGATCAACTGCAACCAAGTGATGCCCTCCTTACTCGGGTATTTATTGGATGTCTCAAGGGAACGGCTTATGAATGGTATAGGAGTCTCCCAGATGGGAGCATTACCTCATTTGCTGGTTTCAAACAGATGTTTCTTGAAAGGTTCTATGAAGGGCTTAATGACATGACTATGTCTGCTCTTATTAGAATTAAGCAGAAAAATAATGAATCTACAGAGGAATACATTGAACGGTTTCGAAGAGAAGCTCTAAAGATGCCTCTTGGAACTCCTGATGCTGTCACCATTGACACGTGCAAATCAAACTTGTTGCCAATCATCAGTATGTGGACAGGGTCCACTCAATTTCAAGATTGGCCTTCCTTCATAGTCAGTGCCAAAGCTGCAGAAATTAGTGCTGAAACCTTCAAAGGTTTAGGAGTGCAGATGACTCCTAAAGAAACATGACAAGGTGCTAACAATAAAAATAATGCTCGCAAAGGAAAAGAAACTCTTGAAGTTAATCTTCAGAGCAAAGATGCATCAAATGTTCAAACTCCTGCCTCTACAACTCAACAATCAAGAACACCTCGCCCCAAAGAAGAATATTCTTTTGATGACGACGATGTCCTTGGTATCTTTGAATGTCTGCTGAAAGGTAATAAAATACAATTACCAGAGATCAAGAAACTTGATGAAGCTGGTAAGACAGATCATCCTAAATACCGTCCATACCACAGAAGGCTGGGTCACACAATTCGTACATGTTATGTACTGAAAGGAAAGATCCAAGAAATGATTAAGTCTGGAGCTATCTCTCTTACTCCAAAAGAGAAGACTGTCACTTCTAATGTCGTCTCTATGCAATTTGGAGACTTCCCTCCTCAATTTCTTGAAAGCGGAATTGTTCCTATTCCCAAGGCAACTCTTGAAATAGTAAATATTCCTCCTCCACAGTCTGAAGGATTAGCATCAATTACTTTGGAGACTGGAGAAATTATGTGGATTCATCCTGATCTAATAACAGACTTTGAATCTCCTTCTCCTCAAAAGATTTCTTCTCGAAAGTCCAAGAAGGCTGGAAAGATCAAGTCATGTCATATGACTTCTCTTGGGTCTACCTCTGACACAGAGCCAAAAGACAAAGAAGAAGCACTTGTTAGTGCTACTCGAACGGGGAAACCTTACCTAAAGGATTATTCTAAAAATCCTGAAGATCCTACTGATATCCCTTCAGCTGCTAAAGATGCTCCTAATGTTCCTCCTGAAGAAGAATCATCTACTGCACCTGTTCCTTCAACTACACCAGTTGAACCTGTTCCTCCCAAACCTACAACTCTTGAGAAAGGCAAGCAACAAGCTCAGTTTGATAAACTAATCAAGAAGTCTCTTTCTCTTGGACTTCAGAAGCCTTACAACTTCGACATTTTGGCTCAACTTGCTAATACTCCAGCTAGAATGTCCCTCTTTGAACTTCTACGTCTTTCTAAAGAAACTCGGGAGACGTTAAGTGAAGCACTTCTACAAGCTGACTCTTGTCTTGCACAATTGAAGAAGCCAGATGCGGAACCTGCCACTTGCTTACATTACAACAGTGTACTGGAGATTATCCCAAATATCACCTTTACACAAGACGACATGCTACTGGAGGATAATCGACATGACCGACCTCTCTACTACACTGGTTATATTGATACAATGAAGATAGATCGTATCCTCATTAACCCAGGGTCTGCTATAAGCATAATGCCAAAGAGTTTGTTGGATGAACTAAAAATCCCTCTTCACAAGCTCTCCAAGACGGTTACTACTATCTTGGGATTCAATCAAAGCTGAAGTGAGCCTTTGGGAAAGATTCATCTGAAGCTTCAGATAGGCGATTTCAGATCTAAAGTCACTTTCTATGTGATCGAGATCGCGGGATCCTATAATCTTCTTCTGGGGAGGCCCTTTCTTCATGAAAATAATGTGGTGCCCTCTACTCTTCATCAATGTTTTAAATACATTGATAGCAATGGAAGAGTACAAAAAGAAGTTGCTGATATAAATCCCTTCCATGGGGTTGAAGCTTATTTCAACGATTCCCGAATGTACAAAGAAGAGTATACAAGGATCATACAAGCTATGGAGAAAAAAGATGCACAAAGTGAGACTTTAATAATTCCTGTTAAAGGTCGAACTACTCAGCAACAATCTCCTAAACCCTCTGGAGAAGATTCTTTCATCATTCCAGTGAGTGGACGGATCTCTCCGTTACCTCAGTCATCTACTCAAAATATACTGATCATTCCTGTCAGTGAGCGTACTACAGTTCCTGTATCTTCACAAGATACTCTGGTAATTCCAGTTGGAGGGCAGACTACTCTTCCTACTCAAACTTCAAGGGAGCTCACCTCTTCTGAGCCATTTGTTATCGATCTTAATCGAAACAAAGCTTCTTCTTCTTCTCCTTTAGTCATTGACTTGGCTAAAATCTCTAAGGCTCAGCCTTCTCCCAATGTAAATATTGCTGCTTTTATATTTAATGAAAAGTCTCCACCTTTGCAGTACGTTGATGTGTGTAATTATGTTCATAGTTATTTACATCTGTTAGATGACTTGAACACAATAACCATAGGAGTTGTACAGACTGTTCATACAGATGTATCTCTAGAACCTGTACAATCTTTATACTTTCTAGTTCCCAGCAGAAAGCCAGGAGACATTCCAATATTCTTCTACAAAGGGCCTCAAAATCCTTCTGATCTTGAAGATGATGACAAAAATGATGATACTGGAAGATTACAACTACGTCATTATAGTCAGCAATCTAGAGACATCATCAAAAATATGGGCTATGACTTCAGGACTGGCCTCAATGATGGAAAAGGAAGAAAAATACCTGTCCGGATTCCTCCTTTGAAATATAGAAGGACGAAATGCGGATTGGATTATACTGCTCCTACTCCTTTCATCAATATTATCCATGAAGATCCCGAGTCTGACGAAGATAAGAGATCTGATTCTTCTAGTACCACTTCTTGGGATTCCGATACGAGTGACTTCTATTGCAACCTTCTGTCTTCCAATATGGTTTCTATTGACTGTTTTGAAAAAATGATTCATACTTGACGGTTCATCCGTTCATCTGACGGTTTGACCGTTCATTAATACCTGACGGTTCGTCCGTTCATTATAATCTGACGGTTAACCCGTTCATTCATCTAGTCTTTTGATTTCCGAGTCTAAAGATCATGAAAAATTGAGTTCAAAGATATTTTTATGTCTGAATTCTATTTTTTCCAATCAGTATTAAACTAAGATCATTTCTGGTTTAATATCATTTGATAGAATTACAAAGTTCGTTTGTATATTCTATTCTACTGAAATATGTCATGTATTATTTACCTCTGAACATATTTTCTATGAATCTATCATTTTCAAAACAGCAAAACCAAAAGTCAGATCAAGGATTTTCATTTACTCTCATTCCAGAATCAAAACATGAAATACAAGTGAAAGTGAAAATAAAAGAGGTTCACTCATTTGGAGTTATCAGCTCCCTAATACGATCTAGAACAGCAATCAGTTTCTCTTTATGAGTTTTTCTAACTCGTTCTGCTGCTACAATTGAAACATTCTGTTCATCAAAAGTAATGATGGTAGACTGGCGACGGCTAACTTCTTCAATCTGTTCCGCCTGCATCTGTTCTCGTTCCTTCTGAAGAGTCTTACAACGCTCAACTTCAGAGATATAAGCAGTAGCAACCTCAGCTTGATCTGTTTCCATGACAGCAATGCACTCTTGAAGACGAGCTAATTCCTCTTTCAATTTCTTCAGCTCTTCAGTCTTGGACGCTTTATCCTTCTCCAGAAGCTCTACTCTTTGACGAGTAGCTAATATTTCTTTGCCCTTTTCTACTAATTTCTCAGTAGAAGAGGCAAGAAATGCTTCAAGAGCTGCTTGTTGGGACTGCGCTTCATGCTCTAGTTGACTAATTTCAGTTGCAGTTAAAGATTGAAGATCTTCCTTCTTAGTCTCCCAGTATTTTCGGATAGTTACTTCCAATTCATCCAGGAGATGTTTGAAGAAGATGCACTGAGATTCACAACCAGCATGACGCAACGCCATGAGAGGGAACTTAACCATAGTTCGAAGATCAAAAAATGGCATAGCTTCATCCTTCAAGAAACGTCTGAAATATGTATCTAGATATGAGTAAATGATATCTGAATACATTCCTAGAGTTCTTGTTAACCCAGTCTCAAATCCAGGAGTCGTTGTCATCATGGAAGAAGAAGCTTGAATATTCTCTATCCTCGGAACAGAAGTATGTGCCACCGGAGAAGTTAAGTGTGAATTTCCTTCATCGGCATCAGCCTGGATAAGCGGAGCATGAGTCGAACTCATTGCTGCAGCAGTTCCTATAGTTAAAGAAAAATGTAATCAGCATTTAAAGAAAAAAAGAAACAGCGGAAACAGAATTTGAAATAAAGTTTTACCTGGCTGAGGTTCATACTCGGTATGTGGAGGGAGTTTTGCTTCTTCTCGCAGCCGGTCCATGATTGTATCCGATACCTGCTTTATATGGCTGCTTCCAGCTCTAGAATTACTGGGTGCTAGAGCGTTGTTCGGTGATTGAGCAGGTTCAGGGCTAAGTTCCATTCTGTTCCCCTTGACTTTGTCTTCATCATAAGGAGTAGAGGTGCCAGCATGCCAGTCTTCTCCTCTTTCAGTTTCTTCTTCTTCTTCATCTTCAGGATGAGCTTCTGATTCAGAGTCAATGATATTCACATCTTCATGAGTCTCAGGGACAACGACGATAGCAAGCTCAGTGTTGACTGCCGCCGGTTCAGTCCTCTCTGGAACATCGGTTTGAAGAATGATGTCTTGACAAACATTCTTCAACAAATCATCAGCAGCTGATAGCTCAGACGCCGACACGTCTTCATCGCCTCTGGCCGAAGAAATATTTTCTTCAGCTTGAGTTTCAGAAACTTCTGACTGTTTTGTCACTTTTTCTGGAGCTGGTTCTTCTTCAGAGTAATTAATCTGGTCATCCAGTGCCTGAATGACACCCTCAGTCCCATGCTCAAATAGGATCATCCTCGTCTCCGAGGGTTCAATAGCCACTCCACTTGCGGTCAGAGCAGTTATTTCCTGAGCTTGAGCAGATTCTACTTCAGTCTGTTCATCATCAGACTCGGTCTTCTCAGTAGAGGCTGCTTCGTTGATTTCTGGCAAAACTCCTCCACTCATGATTGTCTCTAGGAGTTTATTGCCCTTAATTTTGCTGACAGACTTTTTAACATATTTGTCTCTCGACCTCCTTATCAAAGGAGCGTCGTCTTCATCAGTCTCTTCATCATTATCAGCGGCATCGTCTTCATCAACTGATATACCGCCCAAAGATGAAGTAGCAGTCACCGAGACCCCTTTCTTCTTATTCTTGGATGTTTGAGACCTAGTACTCCTCTTGGAGATGGTCTCAGATTCGTCACTTCTCTTCCTCTTAGAAAGAGATATAAATATAGGAGGAAGGACCTCATCAGGAAAATTTCTTTCCTGGAATAATTCATAGGGAGGCTCAACTTCTGTTGTCTCATCTTCGGGTTCTGAAGGAAAGTGCTGAATAACAATTTTCTTCTTTGACCTCTTCGATGGAGCTGGATAATCCTCTGCAACAAAGGTCTTCAGATTGAAACTCGGTCTGAAAGTGCTCGACGACACATAGAAACGTGCATACGTATAAAGCATCTTTGGCCCCGAGCTAGACAAATGATTAGGCATAGAGAATACGACCTTTGTATCTCTAGCTGCAAAATATCTCCAAGCTCGAGCTCCGTCAATGAGTCCTCCGCGAGCAGATAAACAAGTAGTGGCGTTCCCAACATGGAGTTGGTCATACCCGAATTGTCTGGCAAATCGGCTTGGTAAATATGGTTCCAGATATGCCATTTCTTCGTGACGATATACTAGATGAGAAGGTCGGATCCTCTGTAACCATTGGAAGGCTACATCATCTAGTCGGTTTCCCATATCTCCGTCCATCATATTTAAGGGCATACTCTCATAGCCCGATGGTGGAGGGACACATTGGATCGACCAATGTGACGCCCTATTCAATACATTTCTGCATTCTGGGAGGGTGTGAACCTTCCAGAACGTCTCTCCAGAGTACCTCTCCAGAAAAAGACTGTTACTCCCTCCTGCCCCTGGAGGTATCAGACCATCATGATGAAGAAGAAGCCAACCATATAAAAATGTGAAAGGCATCTCTATCCTTGGGAATTCTTCAGTCATCAGCCTCTGAGCAGACAGCATGGTAGTTACAAAATTCCGAAGACCTGCATTTAGTCTGCAGGTCATCGCTGATAATAAGTCCAGCCTGTAACCATATACAAGGCATACCGCTGCAAAGATAACACCTCTGTATATTCTGTCCAAGGAACTGGAGTCGGGAACGATGAATCTCCTTAACCACAGAGATAGGAATCCGGCCAAGTGACCGTTCCTTGACAGATCCTTGCCACTCTGTCGTACATAAGAGCTGAAAGTGGTTCCAGCTTTGAACTCGTACCAATCTTCAGTAATGGTGAAATCCTTGCAGTCGTATTTCTCCAGCAAATAAGTGATCTCACTCTCAGAGAGAGGCTTGAAGTTGCTAATCTGATAATACCTCTTTTCATTTATTTTCCTATCATCCTTTTCACGGTTCATGAAAAGATAGGACATCCACTTCTGAATGTGGTTGCCAGCTTCATCCTTGGAACCCTTGTAATATAGGGTGCATGTGCCAAAATGGCACATCATCTCTTCAAATAGATGGACCATCTCTGGGTTCTTCTCTGACAGAAAGTTCAGTTCCTCTGTCGTAGGAACATACTCCTCATACGGCAGCGAGCCTGAAGGCAGGTGTGAGATGTATTCCATCTCATGAAGGGCGAAGCCCATCTCTCCTTTTGGAGTCATAAAAGTCCCCGTCCTGTGGTTGTATCTCTCAACTAAAGCCAGGAATATGAAGGGGTTGGGTTTAAAGCCGTAAGATGAGTTGACGACAGCATCATAAAGATTAATCTTCTTCAACTCAGTTTCAAAATTTTCTAAAGCCCAGTGGACAAAAGTCTTCCATCTCACATTCTCCTGATTCATTAGGCCATTCATCCTCGACGTTGAATCGGTCGGATAAAATGCATTCCGGTTTGACATAAATTCATTTATGATTATGGGCATCCTGAAGGGCATCACTATGGATGAGTCTTCTGGTGGTATACATCCAGGCTTCAGACCCCGAAACACTGATACATGATCCTCCGGGGCACTGAAAAATCCCTCTTTCCTGTAAATAATACGGCTTGCTTTCGCCTGCTGATATTCAGTCAAATACCAAAACATCTTTCTCGGATAGCTGGCATGCATAAGTCTCATGATTGACAAGCCCCGGGAAACCTTTGGCCAATACATGGGTTGTTTCACATCCCCCTCAAAGCAGAAGCACACCTTCTCCTTAATGCCCTTTGGCTGAGATTTTTGTGCTATAGCATCTCCGAACAAGAATGTTGGTTTCTTATGGGATACCAGATCTAGACTTTGGAAAGGTTGTCCATTCATCAAGCAGAGTAAGGTTGTGTGGTCTTGATTGACTAACAATGATAGTCTTGCTTCAGGAAGATCAAAATGAGGGAAGGTTATATGAGATAGATCATGCTTAAATGAAACACTTAAGCACCCTTCAAAATCTGCTTCTTCGCTTCGGATGTTCACTACAGAAAATGACAGAAGACGAAATCAGATATACCTATGTCTATGACTGTATTACAGTATTTAAAGAAAATTTCAAAAAGTCACGCAGACTCCACATGGATATATTACTGTGACATGCTAAGTGATTTATTCATGCAGATGATTAATTCACGCAAAGCTCAGACAGATTAGGATGAAAGTCACGCATCATTTGCTAGAGTCACATTTTAGTGAAAATGACAAAAGAACACACTGACAGATCAAGACTAGTCTATCCAGAGGATGACTCTCAGAAGTCTGCGTGAATAATTCAACATTGACATCTCTCCCAATATATGAAAAATCATGCAGAGTCATCATGGAAGCTGCGTGACTTTTTCAACATCGACATTTTCTGTCAAAATGAAAAGTCATGCAGAGTCATGAGAGCCATGCCCTTTTTTGCGTGAAACACAGAGCTTCGTAAATACGAAGATGTGAAGTATGGCTAACCCTAAAGAGGGGGCATACTTTGTTAATATTCTTTGCCCTAAAAAGGGGGGATATATTTCTGAAACTTCATTATTTGTTTTAAAGATCCTAAAAATTCTATATTGAGGTCATCTTCATCGTCTTCAACATTTCGTGTTCTCCCATCACTTACGATGTATAGGAGCTTGTGGGACTTCCTGTCGAGGAAGTCTGTCGATAGTGGCACGCGAAGAAGTTGCGGGAGCTTTCCCCTTGGCCTGAGCATCAGCTTTCTTAGGAGCCATTTCGGCTGAGAAAGGAGGAAAAGAAGTCGGGGAAGAAGGAGTTCGTCGGGGAAGATGAAGTTCTCTTCTGTGGGTTCTCTCTTTCAAACGCAAGTAAAGAAATAAAGAAGTAATCTATGGCCTATTTATAGGCTCATAAAGAATTCTAAATGACGGTCAAGTCATTATTGCCTCGATATTTGGAGATTTGTACGGGATCCTAACAGCACAGAATCCCAACAGTCTAAACATCTCGGAGTAAATCTCTCATTTTGAAGTCATCTCAGCGTGACTAAATCCATTTTATCATCTCTATTTTCAAAGTATTTCGAAATAATTTATCATTTTTCGAAAACTTTGAAGGGGGTTTTGTAGGCCTCAAAAATGAAAGTCACGCTGAGTTGATCAAGACAGAGTCAAAAGTCACGCTCAGTTGATCCAGACAATATAAACAAATCACGCTGGGAGACAGCTCATCATTTATCAAAGAGTAATTATGACTGACAACACGACAGTCGAAGAATATCTCTTCGTATGCCACGTATACACAGAATTCGAGAGATCATCGCCGTCTATTGCGTGATTTTCAAAATCTTCTTCAGCAAGACTCAGCCTTCGTCGAGTTGGCGTACCAAAAGGGTTTCTTGTCATTTAATGCGACTGACAAAGAAATCACTGTCAGAGATTTTGTGTCAGTCAAGACACGCCGAATCAAGACAGCTGGCAGTTCTATCTCAAGTCTGCGTATATTTGTGATCTTCATCTCAAGTTTGCGTGGATTCTGAAGTTTTCTTCCTCAAGTTTGCGTGGATTTTTGAGTTCTTTGCCTCGAAGTTTGCGTGGATCCTGAAGCTTCCTGCCCCAAGTTTGCGTGGATTTTGAAGCTTTCTACACCGAGTTCGCGTGGATTTCGTCTTCAACAAAGTCTGCGTGGATTTCATCAAATTGGAGTACGTGGCAGCCATGCCACTGATCTCTCGCCTGCGTGTCCTGTAACTTGCACACGACTCATGCATGATTGCCATGTGTCCAACAGTTATAGGCCACGTCCAGTAACTACTCACAGCCTTGTGTATGTTAAATCCTGCGTGATTTTTAACTAGGCATATGCTGTGAAGACAGTTATCTTTTCAGTTATTATTCTTGACTCTATAAATAGAGTTCTTTTTCTCATTCATTGTACAGATACATTGATATCTACTGTCAAAATCTTGAGAGCTTTTCTTATTCGCATAGTCCAAGAGATAAAGCGATCGTCTTCTAGATCGGATTCCTACAGTTGTAATTTTTCCAGAAACACAACAAATAAAGAGAATTTCTTTATGGAAAACACAGGCCTATGACAATTGCTAATGGTTATTCTACAAGTTCAGAGTGGTCTCACATATAAAATAAATCCAATGCTCAAAACTCCGAAAGGCACATTTAGCAGGCTAAGGCAGATGCTAAACAAAGACCGAGGTACTTGAAATATCTTTTGAAATACGAAATTGAGAGCAGAGACGAGCAAGAGCTCCTTCTTATTGATAGCACAGGTGAGAACACCCCTAATGGGCAAGCTTCACTAATATCCCAGGAATAAGGAATGAGAGAACTTCTGCTATCTACTCACTCTTGCCACTGAGAGGGGATGAGTGAATACCTGGAAGAGAAAGTTCTCTTAACCAAAAATACAAAATACAAAATAAAGCTTGATTTATGAAAAAAAAACTAAATACCAAAAACTCCAAAAATACGAAATTCGGGAAAGGACATGAGGACGAAACTTTTTCTTAGTTGGTTATAATATAGTGTCCTATTCCAACACCGTATCCCATTCCTCGTTCACGAGGAGCACGGTTAACAAAGACTATCGCTATCAATATAATGTGACAGATTGAATTAAGATCATTTTCTCATTATGGAATGGTTTTTTCAAAATCTTGTCCCACATTTAGTAGGTTGCACCTCGAGGAAAGACTATGCGAATGTGTCGGGAGAGACATCATGCTACTCTATTTTTCATGCCATACTTGCCTCTTTTGTGTTGGTTTTCTTGAGTGCATTTTTTAGAATATTTTTTATGGATATTATTGCTTGCGTTCTTTGAACTCCACACTTCATATCGAATCTTGAGGGAAAGGATAGAGTATTGATCCTTTGCTTATACGATTGCAGGTAATCGCATATGCGACACCTAGAGTAGAAGACTCTTTCTTTCACCTCATTCAATCAACGGTGAGTAGCTTGACCCTTCTCTTCTTGACCCTCTTGTTCTCTAATCAACCAACGATACCAATAAAACGAATGCCAGATATAGAGGCGTTGACACAATACTGCATGCTTGTTTTCATAGAACCGTTACATGTTTACTTATGTAGAATTGCTATAGAACTATTATATCATTAAAACTGGTACATGTTTACTTATGTTATGCTTATTATAGAACTGTGGTAAGCAAGATTGAATCAAAGAATGAACGTTGCAACGATAAGGCAGAAGATACTGATTTTGGCTAAGTTTTTTATTATTAGTAGACCATGCTTGAATAACTAATTTAGTCTAGCATGATCATGGACAACTTGTGCACAAGGGCATTGTTTCTTCGAATGGTATCCAGGGACCACGGGGCCGATTCAGCCTTGGGGAAACACGATATAGCTAATGATGGGTTAAAGCATGGGTAATTCATGGATCATCAGCGGAGCTAAGTACTTGCGTTGATCGGACCCCATTTAACCACGCTATGTCTAGGATGGCTTATTATGTCAGTGACTTTCACATGTATACACTGCTTTAGATAATGCTAACTGATTAAATAATGAAGAATATGGTACGTTTTATACTAAAATGACACGCTCTATCGTGGATAAGTTATATCATAGTTTACATTGTTTATGTCTTATGAACTGCTTATATGAAACTAACTAGGATGGCTAAAAAGATCGTAAATTATACTGCATATTTACTTAATTTCTTGAACAAATGAGAGTGTGGAATTTAATTAGTCATTCACCGGTATACGACAATGTACTGACCCTCCCTCTCCATAGGTGTTGCAAAACAGAAAGGCGAGCCTAGGAACTGAAGGCGACGCTTGGAATATTTTGAATACTTGCTAGTGTGCGAAGGCAATTTTTCCAACCTTTTGAAGACCCTATTCAAGACCTGCCGCAGTGCCTCAACTTTCTAGAATCAAAGGTCTATTAAGTGTTTTAGTTTTGTATAAGAGGATGTAAATGTATGGAACGACTATTTCATCTGAGTCAGTTTATAAGCCTGTGCGACATTCTTTGTAATAGAGTTTTGTAATGAAGTTTATTATTAATAAAGCAAAGATTTTCCTTCTGTGCAAGTATTCAATTTCTCTGCATACTCTTTTGTTGTTGCGTTTCGGATAACATTATGACCTGGCCTTGTGCAAGTGTAACTTATTCTCGCACATCATTATAGTATCCCGCTCCGCAAAGGCACTAGATAAACAGAAAAATCGGATTGCTGGCACTGGAACAGAAGATTAATCTGGGTGAGTGGACGAAGACTCATTTTCTTATTCTTTCACGCCTAATAAGAATCTGAGTTTTTAAATGAATGTTTTTGTTGATAATAACAAGATGATAATACTTGTGAATGCTAAAATAACGAATCAGTATGCTTATAAAAGAATTCACATGTTGCTATGCTAAAAACAAGAAAAGAATAATCTGCATGCTAAAAAGAAAGATTGTTGCATGATAATAAAAAATAAACTGTTGTCATGTTTAATAATATGAGATGATGTCATGCTAACGTTAGACAATGCTACATGTCCGAATCCGTATACTGTCAAAGGTAGAATGATATGCTAAATCTGTAAAGAATTGTTATTATGTTTCAAATAGATAAACGATTTTATGTCACTTATAGATGTTCTGAATGTTAGACGTATACAGACGGACTTGTACATATTATAATGGAATTAAATATATAGGAGCTTCGGTTCTGAGTTAATAAAAAAGAGAAGGCAAAGTCATAGCTATTGTTAAAAAAAAATAGAGAAAGATGGAATGGTTGCTTATCGATAAAATGTTGCCTCAAAGAGTTTATTTGATAGATATTGCATTCATGCATTGGTCTCAGACAAATTGTACACAAGGTCATTAGATCTCTCGACGGTTTCTGGGGCACTGGGAACCGATCGGCCTAGAAAAGATTGTCTAGACACCCTGAGGTAAAAGAGACCTCGCAATTAGGGGTATTTTATCTGTGTCCACTAGCGACAAGCTGAACCTAAGAGTCACAGCGCATGGGAAATAACCCATAGACCATCATATAGATATGTGTTGATTGGTGTAGAGCTGAACCGGAGAGTCACATCTTCCAATCGAGTCTGCATGTGTCGATAATGGTTTTGCTAAGAGCTAACAATGCATAGACGAAAAGGAAAAATTGTTGGTTACATTATGTTTATGCTAATCCTTGTCTTGTGCTGGGGTGGTCCGTCGACTATGGTAAAAATCACTGAAAAAATGATATATGTCTTGCTTAAGTTCTGATCATGATTTGCATGAAAGAATAATATGTTGCCAAGAATTATTATGTCCCATTCAAAGAAAAGATATGATATCGTATTTGTAATTAACCCTAAGAGTTGCTTGAATAAGAAAAATAATTATGGATCTTGAAACACGCTGTGCACTTCACATGAAATAAATGGTTATCGTGCATGAAACGAATAGTCCCTTATATGCTTGAAATGAATAGAAATGAACTGTAGCTTTTTGAAAGTATTTTCAAAAGATGAAATCTGACTCTAATCTGCATGAAATGAACATAGGTAAAAGAAGCAAGATCATATCATATAAATTATTTTATCACTAAATGAATTAGTGATCGTTTCAGATGATGTAGCCTTTGTTCACATCACTAGTACGCTGATGTACTGACCCACTGTAACTCCACTTCCCATGAATCAAAGTTTCAGTCATTTCTCCCATTAGTGTATCATATATTTATCTTTTTGTTATATTTAAATTCCTATATTTATCTATTAGTTATGTTGTAATTATGTATCTATATATTAGTTAGAACCATTTTTATTAGATAGCTTTTATGATATATGGAGCCCTATCTTAGAAATCCTTATGTATTAGATTTGGACTAAGCCCACAGGATTTCTCATTAAGCAAATTCTTATTTTAAACTGGCTCTTTATTGAGCTTATATGATTTTTTGGATCGGGCCAGTCAGCCCATAAGAATTGTTTCAACCATAGCCATATTTGTTTTCTCTCCACACTTTAGAAACCCAAGCCCACAGGAGGTTGGGTTAACCATTTTCCCCTAAAACCACAACCTGTGTTGGCCCAATACCCATATTGAACACAAACACGATAGGCACCCGGACCAATAACATTATATAACTGTTTTTATTTTTTTTCTTCTTCAGTTAGATCTGAACTTTCAAATCCTTCCATGTTCTTCTCCTTCCTCGTCCCAGTGTTAGGGTCTGCTTGGATTGAGGGTTAAGAGGGTTAAGTGAGAGAAAGTTAAGTGAAGGGGAAATAAAACCATGCTTGGCTTGAGGATGGAGGTTTAGGAGGGAGGGTTATAAAGGGTTAAGTGAGGGTTTATTTCACCCTCTTTTGTCTATATTTTTAACCCCCCATATCGGAGGGTTAACGAGGGTGATTGAGGGATTTTGTTTAAAAAGTCATAAATACCCCTTATTTTTTTATAAAATATTATAATTATTTTCTCCATTTTTTTTGTTCTCAACATGTTAATCCGTAGCTTCTTAATTTGTGAAGATATTTTGACAAGTTCTAATTAAAATTTCAATCAAATTTAATTTTATGACATATGTAATAAGGTTATTTTGGTAACTATCATATTTTTATTAATCATCCTCTCACTTAAAACCTCCAATCCAAGCAAGAGTTATTAAACACCCCCCACTTAACTCTCCCTCCAATCCAAGTAAGGTTCTATGTATTGACTCTACTCTCCCTCGCTTAACTCTCCCTCATTTAACCCAACTTAACCCTGCTTATTTTTTCCCCTCAATCCAAGCAGACCCTTAATCATCGGCGAACAATGCTCCTTCGTGCGACACGATGGTGAAATTACCAAAGTTCCAGCACCTTCATGAAGGTTCTTCTCCCCACCGACTTAACCTTTTCATCTTCGTCGTTCCCCCTTTCCACCGACATGTCGGGTCGACTTTCCTCGTCCGATTATAAACGTCCATCGCCTCTCCCCGTCTATAAATATGACCCCGTCACTACTTCTTCTCCATCTCATTTTTTCCCTAGCGAAGCCCTGTTCCGTCGGCCATTGACAGTCCCATTCTCCACCTTTTCTGCGCTTGAGATTGCCTGCCATAGCGACTGGTAGGACTCTTCTATGAAGAAGTAGCGGTCTTCATCTTCGATCAATCAGTACATCTCCATCGGCCGATTCCCCTCCATGACTTCCACCGACTCGACATCATCTTCAATCGAATGCGACAAACCCTTCCGCACTGTCCATGGCAGTGGCGATCACTTTCTAGAGCGTCTACTATTTGGATTCCATAGTGATGATTGCTCACGAGTGTTCTTCGTCAATTGATCGATCTCCATTGAGTAACCTGAATTATCGAATGATCACTATTTCTTGAATTTGAGTGATCACTAGAACATGAGATGATTAGTCATTCTGGTGGGTTCGTCATCCCTTCTTCCTTCTCTAGTTGATTCTTTTTTGAATTATTATCTTGGAAATCACTGATAGAGTTCGAGTGGTATGCCAAAATTCATCCTTTTGTTTTGCACGATAGGTGTTCGTTAGTTCGCCTCTGAGGAAGCTTAGAACAGATTCGAACACAAGGACAGCGATACTTAGACTCAATTGGCTCAGGTATATTTTCCTAACTCGATTCATCTATGTGAGAGTTTGAGGACTTGATGACACATTGGTTAGTAGGATACGTAAATTGTATCTGGCTTGTATCTAGTGAGGTTCTTGGTGTTGTGTCCAGTCCTTGTTTGGATATAGAAGACTGGTGCAACCTCTTTGTCTAGAGAGGACACTTATGTTGGTATCGTTCTTGTGTTTGTGACTGACTTGAAGGACACATAATGTCCTTTAGCAGATGGCTTTAGTTGATGGTTTTCAGTTACTGTAGTTAACCGTTGAAGTTTGAATGTTCAAAGTTAAGCTTGATTGCTCATCTAATTACTCTGTTTGAATTTTTAGCAACCGTTAGAATTAGGGTTGTATGGACTGTTACTAAATTTGAAAAGGTTGCTGGGTGTACTTAGATGTGTTGGGTTAGTTAATGTTAGACTGAGCTTGGGCTTAGTTGGTCAACTGCCGGGGAGATCAAGTGATTATTTTCAGTGGGTTCGATGTGGGTTTTGGGCTTGCAGTAGCCTAACCAAATAAGAACCATGTCAATTAATGTATAGGACCAGTATTGGGCTTTGTTTTTGGGATTATAAGTATTGTTTTGTGACAGTAAGTTTTGTTCTGGACCTTTACAACTTGTTATAATTAGTTGCTAGAAGAGAGTAGCTTGGTTTTGTTATATTCCAGTCCTGGGTTAGCCATAGACTAAGTTAGGTCGACTCCTAGCAGTGTTGCATACGATTATTAAGAGGAATGGTTACTTAACAAGATAGTTAAATAGAATAGCTTAGATTAATTAAGGAGATTTTTGAAATAATTATATTTTCCTATATTTAGGTGATTAAGAAGACATTGCCAATTCTCAGAAAGAGGCAAGTACTTCATATTTTGTTCTTAATATTAAATAAATATAATTTGTTTATTTTCTAAATTAGCATGACTCATATTGCGACATGACTTTCGACACGAATCATGACTCATGACTCTTGTATCGCATGATTTATTCTAAGACATGTTTGAATCCTAATTACTATGAATTTATGCATCATGAATCAAAGACATCAAGTTTCGAATCTTGCTTGATAAGAATCTAAGTAATCAAGTTTCGAATCTTGCTTGATTTTTCGAATCATAGGGAAAGGGAAAATACCGAGTAGACGTATGGTCAAACCTGTCTAGTCCAAAGCATAGCTTGACATACACTGCATGTATGTCCAAGCCTGAGCAATTCAAATCTAAACCTTAGCCGGCCACATGTCGAAACAGTATTTCAAATCAGTAGTTACTAGTTATACATCCATATTCATTGTCTGATTCAGTAACATGCTTTATTATGATTCTCACCGTTTCTTGTATTGCAGATCATATTTCATTACAATGTTCATGCATTATCTAGTTCAGATTTCTACTTACTTTTTTATGTTTTATTTATTATTGTGGTACAATATACAGGAATGTACTTTGCTTCTTTCCTGACTTGATTGTTGTCTACCATGTGATAGCAGGTTATCTTAGAGGATTGCTGTCACGCCCCAGAACCAGAATACTGGAGAGCGGGGGCAGACATAGCCAGCTACGTATATTGAAATAGAATACATCTCAACTATACGGTCACGGCTGTCTAGATATGAGGGTTTACTACAAACCAGCAGTCTCTTAAGGTCAAGCCTATTGTCTCAATCTCAAGCAATTAACAGAGTTACAAGATATTAGAGCATCAAATATATATATATAAGGCGTTCCAAATATTACATATTGGATGATCATGAAGCTAGTCGTACAAAATGATGGGACTAGCAAGAGTTCAGTCATACATGATCAACCCTAGGATTTGTTAATCATGTTTACAGTCCGTAGGCAGACAGTAAGTAAATGTGCATCGAGCTAACAGGTGCTCGTCGGCTAAACGTCTCAAAAGAATAAATTTACATATAAGTGGGTGAAACAAAAAGGAAAATTCACTCTTGGCCCGGGTTCCGTCTAGTCGTCACCATTGGGCTGGAAGCTTGGTAGATCCTCGGGAGCTGCTCCAAAATTTGGCCACACAAAACCAGCTGGGTCAAACTCCAGAAAGAGCAAGTGCCACAAAGGAGGCCACAAATAAGAACAAAAGCCAGCATATCAGAACATAAGAATGAAAGAAGTACAAGTAGTAAAGTACACAGAGCGATAAACGACTAGGGACGTGGAACCATTTCGGGAGCCAGGTTACAATCCTTAAACCAAACAAGGACCGGGATTGTACCCCTTCGCCTGAATAGCTCACTGTCTCTACCCATTTATCGTTAGAGATAAGTAAAACAATCATGATCAAGAGTTCCAGGTACAGGGGCTAGACAAGACTTAGACAAAGCTGGACATCATGCATTCACAAGCGGCCAAGCAATTACTACGGCTTACTACTTTAACTAACTAGGGTTATCACAAGCCTTAATTACTAACAAGATGCAAGTGAGAAACTCCCAGTCCCAAGTCCTGCAGACTATCCAGTTATCCTTCTGCGGGTTGAGAGTTATAGGTGGGTACATTGTCCGGGAGACAAATGTACCCTTAGGTGACTTAGAGGGTGCAACACATGACAGTGTGCTGAAAATGTGCTCTACTCGTCGGCAAGCTACAAGTCCATTTAAGCGCCCAGATAACGAGATTGCCTGTGACTGGGAATTCTCCATGTTCTAGTTTGATCTAATAATTAGCCTAATCCAATTTAGCGCGAGTCCCTGGCCGTGGTACCCAGGAAGTCACGTCCTAGACATGATGCAAGACAAGACAAGTAGATTGTACAAGCAAGCAAGCAGGAACACCCACGGTGTCAAGTTGATTATACGAGTCAAGTTACAAGTTACAAGTCAAGTCAGGAGTGCGCCGCCACGGGCCACTATCAAGTCAAGTTGGTCATGTCAGGAGTGCACCACTACGGGTCACTGTCATGTTATGCTAGTTCCTTGTCATACCAGGCCATGTACAATAGTCATTCCAAGTATATTAAGTAAAATCAAGTTCATGACAAAAGGCGTAAGGATATAAAATGGACGTAAAATACCTAATAAAATACCAATATATATACAGGACTATAGAAGAGCCAAGCTTAAAGAAATAAAACCAAAACTCCAAGAGCCAATGGTTTGTGCAAGGGATCAGGAGTTGGATTGTGTAGGGTGTCAGTTGTGCAGGGTGCCAAGTGCGCAGGGGCAGATGGCGCATGGATGGATTGCGCAGAAGGTAGACTGCGCAGGAGTAAACTGTACAGGAGTTGGTTGCGCAGAGATGGATTGCGCATAGGTGGATTGCGCATGGCTGGCTTGCGCAGGGTGGATTGCGCATGAGTCAGGTTGCGCAGGGGCCAACTGCGCAGGGGTTGGTGTGCCAAGGGAGATGCGCGGTCCAGCCCAAGAGGCCGGGCGCAATCGGCTATGCGCAATGAAGGCGCTGGCCGAGGAGGAAGGTGCGCAGTTCACCAAAGGGTGAGCTGCGCAATCGGCCTTGCGCTAAAGAGCGCAGGCCGAGAGGGCTGCTTCTCCAACCCGAGAAGAACTCCAAGAACTTCAAAACTTCAATTCTTCATAACTTGATCAAATCAAAACCAAAACTAGATTTTTAAAGTTCTAACTTGAGTAAAATCAAATTCTCTTCCACATGGAAGCATCAAAATATGCAAAAATTAAAGTTTAATAGATCAAAACCAAGGAATTCCGAAAATAATCAAAACTTAGATCTAGAACAATGGAGACTCCAAATCACAAAATTTTAAGTTCTAATGTTGATCTACATGTCCTAATCTATCAAATGGACAAATAAAATGGGTGCTTATTTGTTGGCAAGGTGCACTTGCCTATGGGTTGGGGAGTTGTGTGTGGAGGAAGGAGAAGAAGAAAATTAATGGAGAGTAAAGAGGAGAGAGAAAGGTTGGTAGAGATATAATGAGGGTGGTTGTGGTGTGTTGAGGGAGGAGTGTAGGTTAAAGTGTACCAATTCATATTAAACCAAACCTAATCAAACCAAACCAATTCCATAAAATAAAACCAAGCCATGGTCCAAACCCATTTACGGGAAACCAAAATCCGCAAGTCGAGAAAATAAAATACGTGCCAAAAATCAAATTACGAGTACAAATACGAAATACAGGAAATGAGGGTGACAATTGCTTTGAAAGACTTAGTACTGTAGAATCATTTATCTACTAATCATTGTATATTATTTCGAGGTTTGGCCGAACTTGTCTCTGGGATGGGATTGATATGTATATATACCAAAAGAAATATAGTGGACTGTGACTGTGTATGTGTTTGATTGTTTTCGTTTATTAGTCATGTGATTGAGCATAAATGGATATTGTTATCACTTGAGGATTCTCTAGGACTAGATGGCTGACTATCGCTGTCAATGACAGCGTAGGCTTAACGTGCTCACAAACCTTACCCGATTATACGGGTGCGGGACGTGACACATTTTTATGGTGGCCCATGCAGGTCAATCTAATGATACTTAGGATTAGAGTACCATTGGAAGACTACAAAAATATGAATGCTTAATCACAACATAGGACCGATTCTGGAATTGTATATGTATAGTATTATTTTTGTCTTTATATTTTTTCTGCTGCACTACACCATTGGACACTGATGTTGCTTTCCTACCAAATGCAGAAGTGGCAAAGGATAAGTAAGAGCATCCGCCACATGGCCGTACTCCTAGTTTGGTCAACTTCCAGAGAGGATCATCTGCCCCGCTTGTGGGTCTAGAGCATACTGACACATATGTACCACCTCCTACCACGAGAACTTCCACCCGATAATCTGTCAGTTCCATAGGAGGAACTCAGATACACGAGTTGATCCATGGATTGCTTGAGGCACAGAAGGTGCAGACTCAAAGTTTGTCAGATGCCTAGAGAGAGCAGACTATTATTCTTTGAGAGGGTATAGAGAGCCTAGTGACTCCTCTTCCACCACTACCACCACCTCCTCAGACCATTCCCCTGACCACATCACATACTTCAGTTCCACCACCTAACTAGATTCAGACCTCTCCCACCTTGCCTAGAGAGGGTTCTATCTCGAACTTCAAGAAGATGGTGTTGACACAAAATCACAGTCAACCAAATATTGATAAATTAAAATTGACAATATGATACTTGTCATAATTCAATATGACACATCAAGACTGAACTCAGTACAAGACGGACGACGGCTCGCACCTGCAGCGTACTATGTTTCGAGTCTGTATTTTTACTTTTCTTGAGTCTAGATAATGTAAACTGAGTCGCACTGAGTAGTTTGGGCCTATGTAGTACCCAGTTTCTAAAAGGAGGGTAATTTTAAAATTTTGTAATTATAATTATTTAATAATGATATTTAAACTATATTATGATTTTTGGTAATTTTTAGTTATTTTAAAACTTTTTAAAATCACGACTTGTGATTTTGATGTTTTGCTAGTGCAACCTTAGAGATTACTTAACCTAGAGACTAACCATGATCATATGAGCCTAGCCATAGGTTTAGAACATCAAGTTAGGGCTTTTTAGCCTAGGGGTATTTTAGTCATTTTGACAATTTTGTGGAATTGTGTTTTATATTAATAAAATATGTGCTAGCTAATTATTAGAGACTTGACCTAGAAGTTTAGCCTAATCTAGATTAGCCTTGAGATTAGAATCATGATTAGGACATTCCTACTAGGTGCCAAGTTTACAAATATCTAGATATTTGGATTAGTAAGATATTTTACATAGATATTTCTAAAGGAAACCTACTTTGCATGTAAGCCTTTGATCTAGACTTAATAGCTAAGTTAGAATCATGGCCACACATTGTGAACCCTAGCATGCCCCCTTCCTATATAACCCCATCCATTCATTCCCATACAAAAATTTACATGTTTTAAAACCTAGAAATTTCCCTTTCCATCAAACCTTCATAACTTCTTCAAATTAGCTCTAAATTCACCCAAGTATTTTGCATTGGGACCCTACAACATCAAGGGTGCTAAGGGAGGCTAGCAATTAAGATTCCACAAGGCTAGGACATCACCAAGTAGAAGGACACCCCCTATTCTAGGCTTTTCCTTGAGTTTTCACTCAATAGGTAAAGTGCCTCTAAACCTATTAATATTGTGTTTTCTCTTCATGGTTGCATGCATCTAGGTACCATGGACCTATAGGCCAAGTTTGGTAGGATATGGATTTGGTTTGGTGTCCGTATCGGACACGTATCTATGTTTTAATTCTAGTGTTTGGTGAAATGCCACTTAGGAATAAAAGTTAGTGTTTTGTAAAACAAATTACATGATTGTGTAGCCCTATATGTGTAATTTAAAACCCCCACTGACTAAGCACGATTTGGACTCGTGTCCGTGTCCAAAATGGACACGAACCCGCTGCACGACACCCCCGTGCGGCTGCCCTACTGCTCGAGTGTCCTAGAGGACACGACACAGCACCACGACACATGAAAACTTGTGTGTGGGTGCGGGCAATGACTGTCATTGAGCACACGAAATTTCAGGCAAAACCATCGAGTGGTTGGGGAGAAATCGGGGCTGCACCGATTCTCGACTGACTGTGCACACACGAAAATCCCCCACTGACACGCACTTCGTGCGCGGACACGAGGACACTTGGACACGTATTAGCTAGCCTATTGTGTAGCCCTATAGGTAGTCTACCTAGGTTGGTGTGCACAAGTCTTGGTTTGGACTGTGTCGTATACACGATACGCGTGCACACGTGCACGATGCAGTGCACTGAACAATGCCAGTTTTGCACTATTTTGAGTTTTAATTCGATTGGACACGTTTGTGTCCACTTTGGTGGACACGAACATATTGTTTGACACGTATACAATGTATATGTTCATTACCAACCTTTTAAAATTGCATTTTTGTGTGTTTTCAATAGGTATTTCTTATTTACCCAAAATTCTGAAACTGTGTATCAATTTCCTGATTTTCCAGTTTTTAAACATGAACTTTGTCATCAAATTAAACCTATTTAATACTGTTAAATGTTTGGTTTAAGTCCCAATTAGGGTTCTCCTACATGTAAGCTAACCATGGTTAAATTTTGGGTTGTTTTGGTTGTGTATTGATCATGGAATAGGATTTTGAAGTTTCCATAAAACTGAAACTATAAATTCCAAACTGTTTTGTATATTCCTTCCTATTCTTCACTGATACACCCTTTGTTCTGTTACACACACATTCCTGTACAGTCCAGTAGGGACATCTCTCACTCATCACTCACTCACAGTTTACACACACTATTTCTCTCTCTCACTATCACTTTCCCTCTCTCACTATCTATATATATACATGTTAGTATATATATATGAGTATATGTTAGTGTGTGTGTGCGTGTCTATGTTCTCTGTCACAGTGGACAGAGAACCCCCCTACTGTCCAGTAATCCCTCTCTCTCACTTACTCTCTCTCTCTCTCTCACTTTTCTCTCTATATATATATATATATATATATATATTTTATATATATATATATATATATATATATATATATTATATATATATATATATATATATATATATATATATATATATATATATATGTTGTATATATGTATGTTTTTATATATATATTTGGTATTGTATCTATATATTTATATTTATGGTATGTAAGTAGTATATAAGCTATAGGCCTATATATATATATATATATATATATATATATATATATATGTATAATGTATAGATGTATGTATATATATATGTGGTATAGAGATAGATATCTATGTGATATTAGCCTATGGTATTCATTTATGAGCCTATGGCTATGAGGTTAGGCTTTGGACCCTTGTTTGACTAGAGTTGACCAAAGTCAACCTTAGGTCAAACTTGACCTAATTAACCTAGAATTGACTAAGACTAACTCAAATGACTTAGTGACTCAAGTATGATTAAACCCTAACAAGTTTGACATTGGTTGACCTAACTTTGACTAGTTTGACCTGGTTTGACTTTTAAGGTTGACCAGAGTTGACCAAGAGTTGATTTTTGACCAGATTGACCTAGAATCATGTAGTATGCATTGTATACTCTATTTTTTTACCATTATGGATATATTGTGACCTGTTTTACTCTAAATAGGACTCTGTGATACCAGTTCGGACATCTATTCATATCAGTCATACAGGGTGACAGGCGAGTACATTCTCTGATCATTTCATACTTGTTAGGATTTATATTCTTGCTCTAGATTACTTTACATGATGCTGTCACGTTATTATCACGAATTAGTACTATATGGATCTTGTCATGCGATGTTATCTCCCTCGGGGTGCATCAAATACAGTTGTCATGTGCTTTTCACGAACATCTTGTATTTTATGTACACCGCTTTCATGTATACTCTTGTGCAATCTTGTACTCTCATGATTACGTGAGCAAACATGATAAAAACCTCTTGTGCAAGGTAACGTAACTTGACTGGATCCTTGTGTATTGATTGGGGAGGGTGAGTAGGAAATGGTTATGTGATCAAATTACATCTTGTACAATCTTGTGAAATCTTGTGAAATCTTGTATATGTCCTAACCCGTTTATATAACCATCTCATGCTCTAAATCACAGGTTACCTACAGTTCTTACTTATCATATATATAGATATTCCAGTTATCAAATCTCTCTCGTTTTTATATATATTCTTTACAGTCCATGTATCTTACTCTATGCATGCTTTACATTTCCCAACATGATATGAACTGCGTGAGATGTATTGTGCTCGTTCCTGTCCTGACTGGACTTGTTGAAAATATTACAGATGATGATGGTGACTGTCCTACCATCTATGGGACACATGAGGGTGACCTTCAGGAGCCTGAGGAGCATCTAGCTCAGTAGAGGGTGCTTAGTCTAGTCTAGTGTTTATAGTTGTCATTTTGTATCGGATTGTTCCGATTATTAGTTGTGACTTAGTTATATTTCAGGTCTTGTACTTATTTGTGTTGGACATCTACTTTGTGTGGTATGATAACTCTATTTATATTCAGTTTTTTCCTTTCATCTGATTCTATATCATGCTCTATCTTTCCTAGACTTGTGTTTGAGATATAGAGTTGAGATGTTATGTTATACCTCCGTGCGGAGATGACATGTTTATATATCTTATTGTTAGATGTTAGATGTTATAGATGACCTATACAACGTTCTACCACCGACACTGCGGCGTAGGCTGGACGTACCCACGTTCTCGTGCCCCTAATTAGGGTGCGGGTCGTGACACGTTTTTGTGGTGGCCCATGCAGGTCTGTGTCGCAATTAGTGCGATCTCGTAATGGTGCTCGACTTAGAGTACTAATTACGAGCCTGCAATTAGGACGTAGGACCTAGGACATGATAGGAGTTTCTCAATCACACCTAGGAAATTTCCGATCTTTTGATTATCATGATTACTTCCCTTATATTAAATTAACTGTCCTTCCTTGATAAATCTACTCATGTGCCATATTGATCTCTTTGTTTCAATTCGTCTCCAGGATGATGAAGACGCACCCGCAGGCCACTGGATCGAGTAGCTTGCCCGATAGATCTGACCAGGCTGAGGAGGAGGTTCACGAGACTGTCTCCAGTGATTCCACTATCCCGGAGACCCCGACAGTTGCACAGGGAGGTCTACTACCTCCACCCCAGAGGGTTTCGGCCGTTGTTCCAGGGATACTGCCGCCACCGCCTCCGATACCGACGGATACACATCATATGTTCCTTCTCCTTCAGCAGATGATGGAGACTCAGCGGGCCCAGGCAGAGGCATCGCAGCGCCAGTCGGAGGCGTCACACCGTCAGATTGAGATGTTGAGGCAGAGCATGGAGAACTCGCATCAGCTTGCACTGGCAGCAGTGGAAAGAGTGGCACCGGATACGGTGTAGGGCCCTACTGGCCAGCAGCCGTACCAGCAGCAGTCCAGGCCGGGGACAGTACTAGACTTTAGGAAGATAAGCTCCAGGGACTTCACGGGCACAGAGGGCATCCTTTATGCAGACGACTGGCTAGAGGATGTGCAGCGGAGCATGGAGCTGGCAGAGCTTCCTAGAGCACTTTGGGTTTCGGCCGCAGCCAGCCGATTCTTCGACATTGCGCTGACATGGTACCGTACGGATCCTCATGCATCGGTGAGAGGGCTGACATGGGAGAACTTCCGGAGGCTCTTCAAGGAGTTCTTCCCGGACGTGGCTCTTACAGCATTGGAGGGCCAGTTCGTGGGTCTAGTGCAGGGGAACTCGTCGGTGGACGAGTATACAGCAGAGTTCTTCCGCCTTAGCAGGTTCGCTCCCGATATGATCCAGGATAAGGGGCAGAAGGCTCGTAAGTTCTGTAGGGGGCTTATTCATGCAGTGTGCACCCGCACCTCGGGACGCCGTGACGTGACGTTCGATCAGATATTGATGGACGCACAGATTACAGAGGAGGACTTTGGCCTCAAGCCGAAGAGGGGTAGTGATACCTTAGGGGCTAGTTCTAGTGCAGGGCCAGCCAAGCACCTTCACATACAGCAGAGGCCAGTTCAGCAGCCGTTTCAGGGCCAGGGACATGTACTTCACCAGCAGGCACCCAGGCAGCAACATCACCCTATATGTAACTTCTGTAAGAAGCAAGGTCACGGATGGGACGACTGTAGGAAGAGGCAGGGCCTGTGTTTGCTTTGTGGTTCAGTAGAGCATCAGTTGAGGGAGTGCCCCAAGAACTTGGCACGATTGGCTCAGGCAGCAGCAGGAGTTAGGGCTCCGACAGGGCAGCAGACGGGACCACCGTTGCAGACTCAGCAGCAGAGGTTTGTCCAGCATCAGCAGCAGGCCAAGGGAGGCCAGCCGGGGCGAGCTTTCGCCATGGCAGTCGATGATGCATAGGCAGAGGGAGAGCTGATTGCAGGTTCCAACCTTTTCGATTCTATTTCCGCATTTGCCTCCTTATAACTGTCTTGAAATTTGATTCTATCTGTTCCTTGTAGTTGATAAATTTTGTTCGGATATTTCATTGTAAATTATTTTCTTCTGAGATAAGTTGTATGGGCTAGGTCGTCTCGATTATGGGATCTAGAGTCTTCTATAGTCATGTTAGCTGGCATAGTGAGGACATATAGTCAGATTTTGGACGTATTTCTCGGGTGTAGGAATTTAAGGTTTTTGCGGCCAAGCATGCGGCAATGCGAAAATTTTAAATACCATGATTCTAGAGGTATGTACCTTAGTCGAGAACTCTGTGAATATCGTAGCCTTGCTCACTAGCATGACGAAGATTCCGAGTATCATGATTTGGACAGACGCATATGATTATCGGACTGTGTGTTTGAGACTGTGATTGTTGGGGTGTTTGACCTAGAAGGAGTATGACCATTCTAATTTCGAGGACAAAATTTTCTAAGGAGGGTAGACTTGTAGCACCCAGTTTCTAAAATGAGAGTAATTTTGAAATTTTTTAATTATAATTATTTAATAATGATATTTAAACTATATTATGATTTTTGGTGATTTTTAGTTATTTTAAAACTATTTAAAACCACGACTTGTGATTTTGATATTTTGCTAGTGCAACCTTAGAGATTACTTAACCTAGAGACTAACCATGATCATATGAGCCTAGCCATAGGTTTAGAACATCAAGTTAGGGCTTTTTAGCCTAGGGGTATTTTAGTCATTTTGACAATTTTGTGGAATTGTGTTTTATATTAATAAAATATGTGCTAGCTAATTATTAGAGACTTGACCTAGAAGTTTAGCCTAATCTAGATTAGCCTTGAGATTAGAATCATGATTAGGACATTCCTACTAGGTACCAAGTTTACAAATATCTAGATATTTGGATTGGTAAGATATTTTACATAGATATTTCTAAAGGAAACCTACTTTGCATGTAAGCCTTTGATCTAGACTTAATAGCTAAGTTAGAATCATGGCCACACATTGTGAACCCTAGCATGCCCCCTTCCTATATAACCCCATCCATTCATTCCCATACAAAAATTTACATGTTTTAAAACCTAAAAATTTCCCTTTCCATCAAACCTTCATAACTTCTTCAAATTAGCTCTAAATTCACCCAAGTCTTTTGCATTGGGACCCTACAACATCAAGGGTGCTAAGGGAGGCTAGCAATCAAGATTCCACAAGGCTAGGACATCACCAAGTGGAAGGACACCCCCCCTATTCTAGGCTTTTCCTTGAGTTTTTACTCAATAGGTAAAGTGCCTCTAAACCTATTAATATTATGTTTTCTCTTCATGGTTGCATGCATCTAGGTACCATGGACCTATAGGCCAAGTTTGGTAGGATATGGATTTGGTTTGGTGTCCGTATCGGACACGTATCTATGTTTTAATTCTAGTTTTTGGTGAAATGCCACTTAGGAATAAAAGTTAGTATTTTGTAAAACAAATTACATGATTGTGTAGCCCTATATGTGTAATTTAAAACCCCCACTGACTAAGCACGATTTGGACTCGTGTCCGTGTCCAAAATGGACACGAACCCGCTGTACGACACCCTCGTGCGGCTGCCCTGCTGCTCGAGTGTCCTAGAGGACACGACACAACACCACGACACACGAAAACTTGTGTATGGGTGCGGGCAATGACTGTCATTGAGCACACGAAATTTCAGGCAAAACTATCGAGTGGTTGGGGAGAAATCGGGGCTGTACCGATTCTCGACTGACTGTGCACACACGAAAATCCTCCACTGACACGCACTTCGTGTGCAGACACGAGGACACTTGGACACGTATTAGCTAGCCTATTGTATAGCCCTATAGGTAGTCTACCTAGGTTGGTGTGCACGAGTCTTGGTTTGGACTGTGTCGTGTGCATGACACGCGTGCACACGTGCACGATGCAGTGCACTGAACAGTGCCAGTTTTGCACTATTTTGAGTTTTAATTCGATTGGACACGTTTGTGTCCACTTTGGTGGACACGAACATATTGTTTGACACGTATACAATGTATATGTTCATTACCAACCTTTTAAAATTGCATTTTTGTGTGTTTTCAATAGGTATTTCTCATTTACCCAAAATTCTGAAACTGTGTATCAATTTCCTGATTTTCCAGTTTTTAAACATGAACTTTGTCATCAAATTAAACCTATTTAATACTGTTAAATGTTTGGTTTAAGTCCCAATTAGGGTTCTCCTACATGTAAGCTAACCATGGTTAAATTTTGGGTTGTTTTGGTTGTGTATTGATCATGGAATGGGATTTTGAAGTTTCCATAAAACTGAAATTATAAATTCCAAATTGTTTTGTATATTCCTTCCTATTCTTCACTGATACACCCTTTGTTCTGTTACACACACATTCCTGTACAGTCCAGTAGGGACATCTCTCACTCATCACTCACTCACAGTTTACACACACTATTTCTCTCTCTCACTATCACTTTCCCTCTCTCACTATCTATATATATACATGTTAGTATATATATATGTTAGTGTGTGTGTGTGCGTGTCTATGTTCTCTGTCACAGTGGACAGAGAACCCCCCCCCCCACTGTCCAGTAATCCCTCTCTCTCACTTACTCTCTCTCTCTCACTTTTCTCTCTATATATATATGTATTGTATATTATATATATATATGTTGTATATATGTATGTTTTTATATACGTATCTATATATTTATATTTATGGTATGTAAGTAGTATATAGGCTATAGGCCTATGTATATATATATATATATATATATATATATATATATATATATATATATATATATATTTAATTTTTTGCGGCTAAAGTAACGTTCTTCTATATATATATATATATATATATATATATATATATATATATATATATATATATATATAAAATATATATATATATATATATATATATATATATATATATATATATATATATACATTATACACATATATATATATATATATATATATATATATATATATATATATATATATATATATATATATGTGTGTATAATGTATAGATGTATGTATATATATATATGTGGTATAGAGATAGATATCTATGTGATATTAGCCTATGGTATTCATTTATGAGCCTATGGCTATGAGGTTAGGCTTTGGACCCTTGTTTGACTAGAGTTGACCAAAGTCAACCTTAGGTCAAACTTGACCTAATTAACCTAGAATTGACTAGGACTAACTCAAATGACTTAGTGACTCAAGTATGATTAAACCCTAACTAGTTTGACATTGGTTGACCTAACTTTGACTAGTTTGACCTGGTTTGACTTTTAAGGTTGACCAGAGTTGACCAAGAGTTGACTTTTGACCAGATTGACCTAGAATTATGTAGTATGCATTGTATACTCTATTTTTTTACCATTGTGGATATATTGTGACCTGTTTTACTCTAAATAGGACTCTGTGATACCAGTTCGGACATCTATTCATATCAGTCATACAGGGTGACAGGCGAGTACATTCTCTGATCATTTTATACTTGTTAGGATTTATATTCTTGCTCTAGATTACTTTACATGATGCTGTCACGTTATTATCACGGATTGGTACTATATGGATCTTGTCATGCGATGTTATCCCCCTCAGGGTGCATCAAATACAGTTGTCATGTGCTTTTCACGAACATCTTGTATTTTATGTACACCGCTTTCATGTATACTCTTGTGCAATCTTGTACTCTCATGATCACGTGAGCAAACATGATAAAAACCTCTTGTGCAAGGTAACGTAACTTGACTGGATCTTTGTGTATTGATTGAGGAGGGTGAGTAGAAAATGATTATGTGATCAAATTACATCTTGTACAATCTTGTAAAATCTTGTATATGTCCTAACCCGTTTATATAACCATCTCATGCTCTAAATCACAGGTTACCTACAGTTCTTACTTATCATATATATAGATATTCTAGTTATCAAATCTCTCTCGTTTTTATATATATTCTTTACAGTCCATGTATCTTACTCTATGCATGCTTTACATTTCCCAACATGATATGAACTGCGTGAGATGTATTGTGTTCGTTCCTGTCCTGACTGGACCTGTTGAAAATATTACAGATGATGATGGTGACTGTCCTACCTTCTATGGGACACATGAGGGTGACCTTCAGGAGCCTGAGGAGCATCTAGCTCAGTAGAGGGTGCTTAGTCTAGTCTAGTGTTTATAGTTGTCATTTTGTATCGGATTGTACCGATTATTAGTTGTGACTTAGTTATATTTCAGGTCTTGTACTTATTTGTGTTGGACATCTACTTTGTGTGGTGTGATAACTGTATTTATATTCAGTTTCTTCCTTTCATCTGATTCCATATCATGCTCTATCTTTGCTAGACTTGTGTTTGAGATATAGAGTTGAGATGTTATGTTATACCTCCGTACGGAGATGACAGGTTTATATATCTTATTGTTAGATGTTAGATATTATAGATGACCTATACAACGTTCTACCGCCGACACTGCGGCGTAGGGTGGACGTACCCACGTTCTCGTGCCCCTAATCAGGGTGCGGGTCGTGACAGCCTATACCTATC
Organism: Iris pallida; assembly: GCA_029216955.1. NCBI lineage: Eukaryota > Viridiplantae > Streptophyta > Magnoliopsida > Asparagales > Iridaceae > Iris > Iris pallida. The sequence continues at coordinate 202,474 of JANAVB010033616.1, forward strand.
TCCAAACCTCAAACCAAAAGCTCCACCAAAACCAAACTAGCCCATACAGCCTACTAGAACAATTCTGTCTTCTGGAGATAGAGTTCGGGCCTAACTCTTCCTCCACACAGAGTTCGGGCCGAACTCTGTCTCCTAAATTACAGGTCCCTAATTTTTAGGGTTTGATGTATGCTAGTTGTCCAACGGCCAAAAATTTGAATTCTTGACACAGGGTTCTGGCCGAATTCTGCCTATCCAGAACACTATAAATAGCCCTTGAATTCTCTTATTTTCAATCATCCAATCTTCTCTTCTCTCTAAATCCTTATACAAGCCTTACCCTTCTCATCTACTAGCCACAAGCTCCCTAAGCCTCAAAGTGCTCAGTGCTTTTCAGTTAGGAGTTTGTACAAGAGTTCAGAAAGTCGCTTAGAAAATTCCAAGCATCGCCACTACGATCTCTGTAAGAAGTTGACGTGCTCTTCTGAAGAAAAGGCACGGGGTGTAACTACTATTTCACAAATAGTGGATTTAATCCTGAGCTAGAGTTCTCAGGACTGGACTAGTCCTCCACGAGGAAAACCAGGTTAAAATTGGCTGTGTTTGCGTATGCTTTCTCGTTCTTTATAATTTTTGCATTTACTCTGATTATTTACTGTTGATAAAAGAGTTTAATTTTTAATTGGTTATTATTGTCATAAACTCTATTCACCCCCCTCTAGAGTTGCCTACTTGTTCTTCAATTGGTATCAAAGTGAGGTTCTCTCAACAAGGACTAGCATCCTAGAGCTGATCTATGGCAACCACACAACCCATGTTTTCCAATCACGGTGAAGGGCGATCCACTCATAGGCCTCCCCTATTTGATAGAATAAACTATACCTATTGGAAAATAAGGATCGGTTTTTATCTCAAGTCGCTCGACTTCGACCTGTGGACCATTGTTACCGATGGTTACAAAAAGCCCGTCAGGATAGTTGTTAATGGTGATCTCGTCGAAAAACCCCACGACAAATATTCTGACGAGGAAAAGAAACAGGTGAGTCTAGACACTAGAGCTATTAATGCTTTATTTTGTACAATAGACAGGAATGAGTTTAACAGGGTCTCGACATGCACCACCTCGTACGAATTATAGAGACTTCTAGAAGTGACGCATGAAGGAACCACCAAAATAAGGAGTCGAAAATCAGTCATCTCACTCAAGAATATGAGGCGTTCAAGATGAAGCCTAATGAGACAATCACACAAATGTTTACAAGATTCCTCGACGTCATCAACCCCTTGTCTTCCCTCGGCAAACAATATACAAATCACGAGAAGATCCGCAAGTTACTTAGGGGGCTACCAAAGATTTGGAACCCTAAGGTAACAGCCATCATAGAAGGCAATGATCTCACCACAACGTCTATGGAGACTTTGATGGAAAAGCTGATGACTCACGAGCTTGACCTCAAAGACTTCGAAGAACCTGCTCCAAAGGCAAAAGAGATTGCCCTAAAAGTTCATCGTCGAAGGGCTGATCCAGAGGAGACTGATGACGACAATTCTGAAGGTGATAATCAAGCTCTTCTAGTTCGCAATTTCAAGAAGTTCCTTCGCTTCAATCGGAGAAAGAAGGAACAACAAGAAGATGACGAGGAAGAACCAACGTGCTACGGCTGCAAGAAGACTAGACACGTCCGAAAAGACTGTCCATTCGCAAAGAAAAGCAACCGATATGAGAAGCCCTACAAGAAGGCTTCCTCAAGAAAATATGCCAACACTAGCATTTGGCATGAAAGTGAAGTAAGTGATTCCGAGAAAGAAAAGGACTCCCCTCAAGACACCGTAAATGTATGCCTAATGGCAACATCCGATAAGGTAACTAGCGAAACTCTCGATGACTTTACTTTTGATGAACTTGGCGATGCGTTCAATGATTTACTAAATGACCACAAGAAAGTCATTAGTAAATATAAGCATGTCCAGGAGAAGGTCAAAAGCTATAATTGGAGATTCAAAAACTTTCTTCCTTGCTTGATAATGTTAGAGACACTCTACCAACGGAAGTCACTAATGAGGTGTCCAAGCTTAAGTTAAGCTTATATGACGCCGAAGCACGTATTGAGAAGTAAACACGTGAGATCACAGCACTCAACACTGAGCTTACTGAAGAAAAGAATAGACACAAGATCTCTATTGCTAAAATTAATGGTTAAATGCTAAGTGTAATGAACTGCATGTTGCCTCTAAGAAATTAGAGATTAGATTGGGAAAACAGGTTGCTCAACCTCAAACCCAATCACATAAGACACACACAAAGCACAATACTACTCAAAATAGCCAAACACGTCATCCACATGCAGCACGTAAACATGCTTACATGTACACATACTTCCATACAACACACAAACCACATGCACATAGAAATTATTCTCATAACTATCATTCTACTGCTACACAGAATCACCATGCTACACATAGATATAACCATCACCATGTTGCACATAGACATAACCACCACCATGCTGCATATAGACATAACCATCATCCTGCTGCCACGTATAGTCACTATCATGCTGCTCCACACAACTCTCACCATGCTACATATGGACACCATTATCAACCTGCTTCCAACACAAATAGGTATGCTACTTGCACCTATTGTGGGATACATGGACACATCTCACCACAATATAGAATTAGGAGATTAGTAGATATAAATCTATATGCATGGGTGCCAAACACTAACATTTTAGGACCCACAAGAACTTGGGTACCAAAGGTCACATTTACTCTTGATGTAGGTGGACCTTCCCTTCTCAACTAAAAGCAAGTAGATTCTCGATAGTAGATGCTCGCGACATATGACGGGAGACGTAAATCTTTTCGCATCACTATCGATAAAGAGGGAAGGGTATATATCCTTCGGCAACAACTTAAAAGGATACATCATAGGTAATGGTACTATTGGTCATCCTCCTTCTCCTGTAATTAAGGATGTCTTCCTAGTGATCGAGTTAAAGCATAACCTGCTCAGTATAAGTCACCTTGCTGATCATGGATATGACATTAACTTTGGACAAAATAAATGCTTTATTTATGATAGGTCAACGGAAGACATCGCTTTTGAAGGGATAAGAGAGGATAACATTTACATATTCTATCTATCTAGAGATACTAACAGTGCAGGGAGATGCCTCTACGCCCACAAGGATGAGAGATTGTTGTGACACCAGCATCTTGGTCATGCCAATATGGATACTATATCCAGGCTATCGACAAAGAAGCTAGTAAGAGGCTTGTCCGACATCACATTCAAAAAGGATACGGTATGTGCCGAATGTGAGTTGAATAAGGCAACCAAGTCTTCATTTCATTCAATAAACACTGTAATTACTACTAGACCCCTGTAATTACTTCACATGGACTTATTTGGTGTAGCTCCCCTTTCCGACAATTTTGAAAAATATTTTTATTACTTTATTTATTTGATTTAAATGGGGATTTTAAATTTGTTTTATAATTAATTATTTAGTTAATTACTACGGTAGATGATTTTAGCCATGGCTGAGATTTGGAGTACAAAGTGACTAGGAATCATGGCGCGGATAGTGCAATGGCGTGCCTTGACCAGTGTATTAGTCATGCCAAGGAAGATCGAGCCATAGAGATGTCCTAACTAGGAAAATCAGGCCAAGTTATGACATGACCATTATGAATAATTTAATTATTCATTATTATTGTTGTTTGACGTTTAGGAGACCCGGTTGTACCAAACTAGTCAAACTGAACCCAACTCGAGCCCTCTTAACAACCAAACTAAACCCCCCTCCCCCCGATTCTATAATAGCCGAGCGGAAGAAAGGATTCGAAACCCAAACCCTAGCAAAACCTTAAACCGCCGCCCCCGACGCCACACGACCCCCAGTGGTCCGGCGACCGACCCACCGTCGGTGCGCCCACTGCGCGCGGCCGGAGCCGCCGTACGCACAGCCGCGACCCGCGCACGCCAAGCAGTGGCAGCACAGGGCAGCCAATAACAGCGCTTCGGGGTACGTTTTCTCCCTGTTCTTACGACGAATTTCTCTTTCGTAAATTTCTATGTATTGTCTAGATAACCCCCTACCCTTCCCTTCAACTGGATTCGTTTGTGTTGCTTTAAATAAATTGTAAGAAATCCTAAAATTTCAGGAAAAACCATCGAAACAGGGTATTAAAACTGTTTCGGGAACCCAACTTGGAAGGCTATTGTCGAACCAATCAGTAGGCGTTTTCAAAAACAAACTAAAAACAGACCTAGACAACCTATAGGGTTTCACGATCCAATTTACAAAACTCGATTACATCGACTACACGCCGAGAAATCGGATCCCAAACTTTGATAAAAACCTGTTTTCGAAAACTAGAAATTCCTCCACACGACGTGCGTCCCGCCAATCCGGACGACATGGTCGCGTACCGAAGGATCGAAAGCTGCGTAACGGCTTCGTGGTCGTGTGGGCTTTGACAGAATTCAAATTGGTCGCGTGTGCGCGACGAATTTGATGCGTATCCGTTGAAATTCACCGTATCGGCCTCTGTGCAAGTTTCTCAATTACTTCGTGCACGCTCGTCAGAACGAGACAAAACTTGTGCCAACATGACCGTATCGTTTTTCTGGTCCTGTATGCCAAGTTTGGTCCAATTCTGAAACAGATGAATCGTACGTCGTTTTACGGGCCCCACGGTCCCACTCAACGGGCAATTTTGTGCACGGCCCGCCGGAATCCAACTCTGGACATACGGTTGGGTTCATATCGGAAAACTGGATCCGTAGACATGTAGTTTGACGACTTTAGAGACCGTTGACTCTGGCACGCTTTTCGGTGCAAAGCGGGTCCAACGACGGACATCATTTTTGTCTGAAATTACCGTTTTGCCCCTGTGTCCAGAATTGGACTTAAAGACAGGCAATCCTAGCTAATTTGACTATTCTAAGAACATTGGTAATGTTTATTTCAGCTTTTGGGGACTGTTGTACGAGTTTTGACTATTGTGGCATTCTGAGTGGTTCAGATTATCGGTTACACCAGCACAGGACCACAGGCGAGTACAGTTTTTTGTCTGCATTTCGATATTGATCTTTACTATATTTCATTGATTAGTCATTGGTTATGTGATTTTTTTATACTCTATTATAAATTGTTGAGTCGGGAATGAGAAGTACCAAGGATGTGTGATCCGACCGTAGACCGTGTTTATTTTCATGCAGTAGACCTCGTAGACATTGTTTACTTTCATGCAGTAGACCTCGTAGACCGTATTTATTTTTATGCAGTAGACCTCGTAGACATTGTTTATTTTCATGCAGTAGACCTCGTAGACATTGTTTATTTTTATGCAGTAGACCTCGTAGACCGTGTTTATTTTTCATGCAAGTAGACCTCGTAGACTGTGCGGTGTAGTGCCCCAGACCGATCACATATCAACGATACTTCTAACGGTTGGGGAAAGTATTTTGTGTCTATTTATTGCTATTGGTTTTCCGTATTTACTGTTTATTTTCAAAACTCATGATTGATGTCTAACCTTTGTTTTATAGTCATTTTCTTTATTTGAAATTGCATTCAGTGAATTGTGCTCGTTCCATTCCTGACTAGAAACCAACATTTTCAGGTTAGCCGTGGATTCACTTAGCTTGGGGAGTGACGGGAATACTTGCAGACAAAAGCCTAGAGATTAGCTAGATAGTTGAGTTGTAGTCATTCATTTATTTGTACAAGTTTATATTTTCTACAAATATAAAACTTGTGATCATTGTAAATTAAATTAATTTTGTGAATGAGCATTATTTGTGATTTTGATCTTCATGGCCGTGACAGCGTTCTACTGCCGACACTACGGCGTAGGCTGGCTTGGACACGTCTCGTATCCGTTTAAAAAAAAATGGGTGCGGGTCGTGACAAGTTTGTGGTGGCCCATGCAGGTCAGTCTTCGTAAATCATGCGAACTCGTAATAGTACTTAAGTTAGTTGTACTATTGCGAGCCTGCGACTGGAACATGCTCATTCACGAACAAGGATTAATTTAATTTAAGAGAATGACTAGGACTAGGAGTCCCTTACATAAATTGACCGATGGGTAGTCTAGGCCGTGCAATTTAGATGAGGAGTTATTAATGTTGATAGTCTGTCAGATCCCCATAGGTACACTATTACCTCTTGGTATGGCGATATGATCCAAAGTGGATAGATTATTCACTTGGTGAGGCAGAGCTTCCTAGGATTAATGATCTAACCTTGATGGATGATGCAAATCCTTCTCTTTGCCTCTTAGATATCATCATCATATCTTAGTCGAATTGCCTATTTAGTTTCTATTTGCCCTAGGAATTATTATTTTGTATAAATTCTGATTATTGTTATTCCCATATGAACCTCGAGTTGGTTTCGATTCAAGGTTTTTCCCTCCATGGGTTGAATGCACACGAAATAGATACTAGAGTGTTCGTATTTCTTTGTCTTCAGTTATTTCCTCCATGTTCAATCTTTTATGGAAAGGGGTTATGACTGATAGGACAAATACTTACGCTTTATTTCATAGTCAACATGTTTGAATCTCTAGAAGCTCATGAATATTTTCAGATATAGTTAAAGAAATGTTAGTTAACTCATGATGGTAGGACAACAGCGTACTGTCGCCATTTCATTGAATTTTGGAGACTATGGATACACTGCAGCCAGCAGTGCACTGGCGAGACACAACCCCTAGAGGTGAAATTAGTTTAAGAAAATATAGGTGAAGGGATATTGCCAAAACTATGGCTAGTGGTCCTCTCTTGATCGTAGATACCCTTGAGCCAATATTAGTGAAAGTTTTGTAAGTTGGGGTAGCATGTCTCCCGACCTAGCATTCTGTAATCCTTGTGACTTATTGACGAGGAAATTGATTGACACTAATAGGTTTACCTAGAATACAGAAGTTAGAGGTCATAACCCATTAGTCGACTAAGTCCTTGTGGATAAGAAGATGGTAGGAAGACTGTATAAGCAAGAACCCTGGTAAAAAAAATTTTGATTCTCACAAAAACTCGAACTACTTGTGCCTTCTTTCAAAAATCTTGTATACTTATATTTTGACTATCTTGACCAATGTTGCTATCACAGCCTAGTTTTGCAAGCTCACTCTGTTCTCGAGCTTGATTCAAGACATATGTTTAGTGGGGACGCCTACTAACATATTGTCTAATCAGAATCGATGTATTACGGTCTGATCAACCGTAGTGCACTTGGTTCGCTCTCTCTTTGATTAACCTACGTGGATTGAGATATCAAGGTATCTATGGTCTCATCCGCGACTGCTTTGACAATTTCTCTTGAATTATATGTTCGCCTTTGAATCATGAAATTGTGTTCAGTAACATCTCCCTTGAACTCTTTGTTGTTTTGTCTTTCACGGATTTAGAAAGACGAAAGCTCGTGATGGTAGGGAGATACAGAGTATTCCCATGGCTATGATAGTTGTATACCCAAGTGTAGCTACCATCGGCCAGCCATGTGATTGAGTTACTCGTTCTCCTCTCGACCCTCAAGCTCCTATCGGGACTTTCAAGCCATCTGAATTTGAGGGTGAGTAGGGTTTTACCCATAGTCAAAATGACAATCCAGAAGACTATCTATTCTCAAGAAACCAAACGTCGTGAGTCTCTAATCATTTACCGTGACTATGGTGGACACTCATTCCGAGATTGGTTTCCAACAAGTATCGTCCTAGTTATGTAAATTTTATTATTAAGACCTAACTAGTGTTGGAACACCACAGTCACTAGCTTAGCCAATACCATAGCTTAAATACCCTGTCATACTATGACCTACCAGTTGTCAACAGCAATACATGATCACTACAACCCTTGTGACCATAGTCTGGCAGGTTGACACAAATAGAATTTCTTGACTCAATTGTTAGAAATCTTTTCTTATGTTGTGCCTTGGAGTTGGTTACCCCATCGGAAACTCTCGTATACTGCGGACGAGTAGGTCCTTCTATTCTATCGACCATGTGTCATTTTACACACTCGTTTATTGCAAAACGATCCTTGAGTTGACTCATATCTACCGTATTCCGTACGTCGTGCCTTATTCTTTATTAACAAGAGTTGCGGTACAATATCCGAGCTTTGTAATCCTTCTAACCTCAATATTCCTAAGACCATGTCCTATTTCTAAGGTGGGTAGACTGTAAGCCTCTCTAAAATTTTGGAAGTATATGAAGATTACCGATTGACTAGAATGATTTTCCACTAGGATGAAAATTAGTGCCCCATGGACTCCCACTTTCTATTTAGATCATTTTGTGTCCCCGGCCGTGCCATTAATATTCGGAGCACGAGACCAGCTATTACCTTCTGACAAATTTCATATGCAAGATCTAGACGAGTCCACCTTCATCTAGGTATATCACGTCTCACTCAAACCTGTCCCCTTGTACTCTATTTTTGTGCTACGACTCTCAGGACAAAAGGACTAGCTATAACCCTTACCACAACACCGGTATACTTTTCGACTTCCAATAGGGCCTCAACCTTGACTCAGTTCATTCGACCCAATATATGGTTGTGATTTACTCGAAGCCCACTACGCGCATGCTACTAGGGTGCCACCCAATTGAGGACTCATGTGTTACTTAAACACAAGAGTCTCGGAAGGCGCATTTTTGGGCTTCATGAACCTAGTGACCAACCTGAATGGCAACTAGCTCAATCCCTTGGGTAGAAACATATTCTAGGATACCCTAATCTAGTAGGAATAGTTTTATCATTAGGATCTTGTCTAGTCCATATAGATTGAAACCCAATATTCATCAAACCAGCAACTATGCCCAAATAGAGAACCCATTAAGACCACAATCTTGATTTCTCAAATTTCGTTCCATTATGGAATCTTGTTTGAATTAGAATTTTGAGAACGAGACTTCTGTATTGCATGGATTGCAAGCCCTCGAGGAAACGAGGAGTCCTTCGATTTAACAAGTGACTAGACTAGAGTCGCTTAATCTAGCAAATAGGTAAATGGTTCGTAAACTTTCTTTCTACATGCATCATTAGAAATTCCTCTACCGTCTTTGAAACTTTGTATTCGTTCTCGGTTATTCTCCCTTACCTTCTTGTACCATTAATCCTCGTCCCTTCCTATTTCGGGGTGACAAATGATCGTGCTGTCTAGAATTCATCAGAGATTCTTAAGTTATATTAGAATATTGCTTGATTTTGAATATTGGTTGATTGATAGATATGTGGGGATTATAGATGTCATATGTCTTAGATATCTAGGGGTAATGACTCTAGCGACTTGATGGAAGGTATAAAATTTTAGTGACATACCCTTGAGGGAGTAGCGTGACCAAAGGTGGGTAGAAATCCTCAAGTATTCGAGGTTATAAAATATTTTTGAGAAATTAAATTTGAGGAGATTAAGGTGATGGTAGACTTTGAATTCTAAGGGATAGTCATGAATTGGAATTTCGATGACGAAATTATTTTTAAGGTGGGTAGATTTGTAGCTCCCCTTCCCGACAATTTTGAAAAATATTTTTATTACTTTATTTATTTGATTTAAATGGGGATTTTAAATTTGTTTTATAATTAATTATTTAGTTAATTACTACGGTAGATGATTTTAGCCATGGCTGAGATTTGGAGTACAAGGTGACTAGGAATCATGGCACGGATAGTACAGTGGCGTGCCTTGACCAATGTATTAGCCATGCCAAGGAAGATCGAGCCATAGAGATGTCCTAACTAGGAAAACCAGGCCAAGTTATGATATGACCATTATGAATAATTTAATTATTCATTATTATTGTTGTTTGACGTTTAGGAGACCCGGTTGTACCAAACTAGTCAAACTGAACCCAACCCGAGCCCTCTTAACAACCAAACTAACTCCCCCCCCCCCCCCGATTCTATAATAGTCGAGCGGAAGAAAGGATTCGAAACCCAAACCCTAGCAAAACCCTAAACTGCCGCCATCGACGCCACACGACCCCCCGTGGTCCGGCGACCCACCCGCCGTCGGCGCGCCCACCGCGCGTGACCGGAGCCGCCGCGCGCACAGCCGCGACCCGCGCGCACGCCAAGCAGTGGCAGCACAGGGCAGCCAACAACAGCGCTTCGGGGTACGTTTTCTCCCTGTTCTTACGACAAATTTCTCTTCCGTAAATTTCTACGTATTGTCTAGATAACCCCCTACCCTTCCCTTCAACTGGATTCGTTTGTGTTGCTTTAAATAAATTGTAAGAAATCCTGAAACTTCAGGAAAAACCATCGAAACAGGGTATTAAAACTGTTTCAGGAACCCAACTTGGAAGGCTATTATCGAACCAATCAGTAGGCATTTTCAAAAACAAACTAAAAATAGACCTAGACAACCTATAGGGTTTCACGATCCAATTTACAGAACCCGATTACATCGACTACACGCCGAGAAATCGGATCCCAAACTTTGACAAAAACCTGTTTTCGAAAACTAGAAATTCCTCCACACGACGTGCGTCCCGCCAATCCGGACGACGTAGTCGCGCACCGAAGGCATCGAAAGCTGCGTAACGGCTTCGTGGCCGTGTGGGCTTTGATGGAATTCAAATTGGTCGCGTGTGCGCGACGAATTTGATGCGTATCCGTCGAAATTCACCGTATCGGCCTCTGTGCAAGTTTCTCAATTACTTCGTGCACGCTCGTCAGAACGAGATGAAACTTGCGCCAACAAGACCGTATCATTTTTCTGATCCTGTATGCCAAGTTTGGTCCAATTCTAAGACAGATGAATCGTACGTCGTTTTACGGGCCCCACGGTCCCACTCAACGGGCGATTTTGTGCACGGCCCGCCGAAATCCAACTCTGGACATACGGTTGGGTTCATATCGGAAAACTGGATCCGTAGACATATAGTTTGATGACTTTAGAGACCGTTGACTCTGGCACACTTTTCGGTACAAAGCGGGTCCAACGGTGGACATCGTTTTTGTCCAAAATTACCGTTTTGCCCCTGTGTCCAGAATTGGACTTAAGGACAGGCAATCCTAGCTAATTTGACTATTCTAAGAACATTGGTAATATTTATTTCAGCTTTTGGGGACTGTTGTACGAGTTTTGACTATTGTGACATTCTGAGTGGTTCAGATTATCGGTTACACCAGCACAGGACCACAGGCGAGTACAGTTTATTGTCTGCATTTCGATATTGATCTTTACTATATTTAATTGATTAGTCATTGGTTATGTAATTTTTTTATACTCTATTATAAATTGTTGAGTCGGGAATGATAAGTACCTAGGATGTGTGATCCGACCGTAGACCGTGTTTATTTTCATGCAGTAGACCTCGTAGATATTGTTTATTTTCATGCAGTAGACCTCGTAGATCGTGTTTACTTTCATGCAGTAGACCTCGTAGACATTGTTTATTTTCATGCAGTAGACCTCGTAGATATTGTTTATTTTCATGCAGTAGACCTCGTAGACATTGTTTATTTTTATGCAGTAGACCTCGTAGACCGTGTTTATTTTTTATGCAAGTAGACCTCGTAGACCGTGCGGTGTAGTGCCCCAGACCGATCACATATCAACGGTACTTCTAACGATTGGGGAAAGTATTTTGTGTCTATTTATTGCTATTGGTTTTTCGTGTTTACTGTTTATTTTCAAAACTCATGATTGATGTCTAACCTTTGTTTTATAGTCATTTTCTTTATTTGAAATTGCATTCAGTGAATTGTGCTCGTTCCATTCCTGACTGGAAACCAACATTTTCATGTTATCCGTGGATTCACTTAGCTTGGGGAGTGACGAGAATACTTGCAGACAAAAGCCAAGAGACTAGCTAGATAGTTGAGTTGTAGTCATTCATTTATTTGTACAAGTTGATATTTTTCTACAAATGTAAAACTTGTGATCATTGTAAATTAAATTAATTTTATGAATGAGCATTATTTGTGATTTTGATCTTCATGGCCGTGACAGCGTTCTACCGCCGATACTGCGGCGTAGGCTGGCTTGGACACGTCTCGTATCCGTTTAAAAAAAATGGGTGCGGGTCGTGACATTTGGTCCTAGTAGAGTAGCCAGTCTTGGTGGAAAACTCTATGCTTTTGTTATAGTAGATGATTTTTCTAGATTCACTTGGATTTTCTTTCTTTCAAACAAAAGCGATGCAATTTCTGTTTTTAAAATTTTTGCTAAAAAGATTCAAAAGAAAAAGGCTACATGATTACTCGAATCCAAAGTGATCATGGAGGCGAATTCGAAAATACTGATTTTGAAAAGTTTTGTGACTCAAATGGTTTTGATCATGAGTTTTCTTGTCCTAGAACTCCTCAACAAAATGGTGTTGTGGAGCGGAAGAATAGGACTCTTGGTGATATGGCTAGAGTCGTGTTGAATAAATTTTTACTTCCGAAATATTTTTGGGCTGAAGCTGTCAGTACAGCGCGCCATTTTTTAAATAGGGTGCTTATTTGACCTATTATGAAGAAAACACCCTATGAGCTTTGGTTTGGTAGAACTCCAAATGTTTCATATTTTAGAGTTTTTGGTTGTCGATGTTTTATCCTTAACACCAAAGACAACTTAGGCAAATTTGAAGCCAAAGCTGACGATGGTATCTTTTTTGGCTATGCTGCCAAGAGCAAGGGATATAGAGTGTTCAACAAACGATCATTGATTGTGGAAGAGTCTACAAATGTGACTTTTGATGAAGATAATAGTGCAGCAGCCACTCCTGACGATGATGTTGAGCCATCAACTTCTACGCCTATGAATACCACCAGTGAAACCAATTCTCTAGAGGGCTTGCCAAAGAAATTCTCTTTCAAGCCGTCACATCCAGAAAACTTGGTAATAGGTGAGGTTTCACGCGGAGCAAGTACTCGATCATCGTTAAGAGACTCCATTGCTAGCACTGCCTTCATTTCACAAATTGAGCCTAAAATTGTTTTAGAAGCTTTTAATGATGAGTTTTGGATTTTTGCCATGCAAGAAGAACTCAGCCAATTCGAGAGGAGCCAGGTCTGGGAACTTGTTCCTAGGCCAGCTAATCATTCGATTATTGGTACGAAATAGATTTTTCGTAACAAATTAAATGAAGATGGTTCAGTTACACGCAACAAAGCTTGTCTAGTAGCTCAAGGATACAACCAAGAGGAAGGTATCGACTACGATGAGACGTATGCTCCTGTTGCAAGACTGGAATCCATTCGGATGCTTTGTGCATTTGCCAACTTTCAAAATTTTAAATTGTTTCAAATGGATGTTAAAAGTGCTTTTCTGAATGGATTCATTAATGAGGAAGTTTTTGTAAAACAACCCCCTAGTTTTGAAAATCATAAATTTCTCGACCATGTTTTCAAACTCAAGAAAGCACTATATGGCCTCAAACAAGCCCCTAGAGCTTGGTATGAACGCCTAAGCAATTTCTTGCTAGATAAAGGTTTTTCAAAAGGGAAAATTGACACTGCACTGTTTATCAAAAGTTTTTAAAACACTATTCTTTTAGTACAAATTTATGTAGATGATATCATATTCGGTTCTACTAATGAAAATTTTTGTCAAAATTTTGCTAAGTGTATGCAGAACGAATTTGAGATGAACATGATGGGGGAGCTCACCTACTTCCTTGGATTGTATGTCAAACAAACTTCGCAAGAAACTTTCATCAGCCAGTCAAAATATACAAAGGATATACTGAAGAAGTTTGATCTTGACAACGTCAAACCAATCAGCACCCCTATGGCTACTTCAACCAAGCTAGAACCTGATGAAAGCGGCAAACCTGTTGACCAACGTAAGTATCGAGGTATGATTGGTAGTTTACTTTATTTAACTGCTAGTCATCCCGATATCATGTTTAGTGTTTGTCTGTGTGCTCGCTATCAAGTTAGTCCTAAGGAATCATACATGTCCGCCGTTAAGCGTATCTTTCGATACCTTAAGGGTACTGTTACAGTGGGCTTATGGTATCCCAAATCCATATCCTTTGACCTTATTGGTTATTCGGATGCTAATTTTGCAGGATACAAATTCGATCGTAAAAGTACAAGCGGCACGTGTCATATATTAGGCAAGGCTCTAGTCTCTTGGTTTAGCAAAAAACAGAATTCTGTCGCACTATCTACAACAGAAGCTGAATATATCGCAGCTGGTCGTTGTTGTGTACAGATTCTGTGGATGAAGCAAACCCTAGCAGACTACAACCTTTCTTTTATGCACATTCCTATATTCTGTGATAACACTAGTACTATAAACCATACTAGGAACCCTATATGTCACTCATGCACGAAATACATTAAAATTCGTCACCACTTTTTGCGTGATCGCCAGTAAAATGGCACTATCAACTTAGAATTTATTGACACTGATCATCAGCTAGCAGATTTCTTTACTAAACCACTATCCGAAGAGCGTTTCAACTTTCTGTTTCATGAACTAGAAATTTTGGATGAAGCTGTTATTCATTAAAGTGACCTGCGTAAATATCGATTATGTCTTGGTTCTTTATAATGAATCTGTTATGGGTACAAGCCGAAAGGGTCCTTTTGACAATAAGGCGTAAAAGCCTAAGCGACACGGTGCACTAGTCCTCAGGACTACCGCTAGCTGGGATCCGACCCCTGCAGCTATCCCATGGCAGTTTTACCATACTGAATTATGGCATAACTCCTTGTTTATTACATTGTATACTTTTATTTATCACATGCTCAATTCAAATTTTCGAACTTCAACTTTATTCTTTTGATTCAGTTTTCACTTGTTGCAAATTCTCTACCAGGATTTCTTGCAAATTCTCTACCTGGATTTCTTACTTTTGCATATTCATCTTTCCATTACTTCATTCTTATTTGTCTCATTCATATTTTCAATTTTTTTGCCTGATTTCTATTCTGGCCACAGAACCCAGAATTCGGGCCGAACTCTGCCTACTACAGAGTTCGGGCCGAATTCGGTCTCGTCATTCCAGAACTACATACGGGCTCAGCCGCTGATCTAAACTTGATCCAATGGTCCTGATTACTTCCGACCATTCGAACCCCTAACATTATAACCGGGTTCTCCCTCTCTCTCTCTCTCTCCTCCATTGCCTCCTCCAAAACTTCTCCAAACCCTCTCTCTTCAAACCCTAACCCTAGTTTTCTCATTCTAGTGCATCTTTCTTCTCCAAATTTAAGTAGAGGGTCTCTTGCATCATTCTCTTCCATCCTTCATCATCCTTTTGAGGTATAATTTCACTCTTTTCTCCATCTAAATTTTATTATGTGTATCTGTGCTTTGGGAAAGATTGTATTTATCAAGGCATAAGGAACGTTTGCTTACAACAAAGCAACGTTTACGGGGGAGCTATTACTAGCTCTGCACTAATTACGGAGGAGCTACTATTTTTTTAAATGTGTCCAGGTATGAACATTGAATATACAAATATCATTTTGTCAATTATCAATATAGGGGAGATTGTTGACACAAAATCACAGTCAACCAAATATTGATAAAATTGACAATATGATACTTGTCATAATTCAATATGACACATCAAGACTGAACTCAGTACAAGACGGATGACGGCTCGTACTTGCAGCGTACTATGTTTTGAGTCTGTATTTTTACTTTTTTTGAGTCTAGATAAATGTAAACAGAGTCGCACTGAGTAGTTTGGGCCTATACCAATCTCCAAACCTCAAACCAAAAGCTCCAACAAAACTAAACTAGCCCATACAGCCCACTAGAACAATTCTGTCTTCTGGAGACAGAGTTCGGGCCGAACTCTGCCTCCACACAGAGTTCGGGCCGAACTCTGTCTCCTAAATTACAGGACCCTAATTTTTAGGGTTTGTTGTATGCTAGTTGTCCAACGGCCAAAAATTTGAATTCTTGACACAGAATTCTGGCCGAATTCTGCCTATCCAGAATACTATAAATAGGCCTTGAATTCTCTCATTTTCAATCATCCAATCTTCTCTTCTTTTCTCTCTAAAGCCTTATACAAGCCTTACCCTTCTCATATACTAGCCACAAGCTCCCTAAGCCTCAAAGTGTTCAGTATTTTTCAGTTAGGAGTTTGTGCAAGAGTTCAGAAAGTCGCTTGGAAAATTCCAAGCATCGCAACTACGATCTCTGTAAGAAGTTGATGTGCTCTTCTGAAGAAAAGGCACGGGGTGTAACTACTATTTCATAAATAGTGGATTTAATCCTGAGCTAGAGTTCTCAGGCCTGGACTAGTCCTCCACGAGGGAAACCAGGTTAAAATCGGCTGTGTTTGCATATGCTTTCTCGCTCTTTATAATTTCCGTATTTACTCTAATTATTTACTGTTGGTGAAAGAGTTTAATTTTTAATTGGTTATTATTGTCATAAACTCTATTTACCCCCTCTAGAGTTGCCTACTTGTTCTTCAGATGGTTCCTCGTGAGTTTTTAGGGACCGAGGGCATCCTCTATACCGATGATGGCTAGAGGATATGGAGAGAGTGATGCATCTATCTAGGCTTCTAGAGGACCTTAAGATAGAGGCAGCAGGACTGCAGATGCACGACTTAGCCCATACTTGGTTTAGGAGCGAGCCTCAGCTCGCAGCACCTGGACTTATATGGGACCAGTTCGTAGAGATCTTCAAGGAGAAATTTTTCCCGCAGTAGCCAAGGAGGCCTTACTGTAGCTCCCCTTTTCGAAAAATTTTAAAATATTTTTTTATTTATTTGTTTTAAATGGTGATTTTTAGATTTTATAAATAATTATTTAGTTAAATATTACGGTAGATGACTTTAGCCATGGTTGAGTTTTGAAGTACCAGACGACTAGGAATCATGGCACAGATAGTGCAGTGGCGTGCCTTGACTAGTGTATTAGCCATGCCAAGGAAGACCCTGTCATAAGGTTGTCCTAACTAGGAAAACCAGACCAAGTTGCGACTTAATGGTTTAATTATTTATTAATTAGTTTATTGACTTGTAGAAGAACCGGTCATACCAAACTAGTCCGGACTGGTCCCGAACCGAGCCCAAGCCCGTGTAGGCTTATAGTGAGTCCAAAGATGTCCATGACGATATACTTTGAGTGTATGCGTATACCTTGTTTTAAGTATCTAATAAATATTTTCCTAGAATAATTGTTATATATATAATATCAATATTCAGTTTTTTTGATTGAATATTCATTCTTGGGAATGTGGTAACTATCCCTTTACATTATTTTGTGCATTAGGATTTTACTGTACACATTTGTATGAACCCTATTATCGCATTACTTATTTTGTTATCCTCATTATTTTATTATTATTATATAATGGTTATTTCGTTTAATGTATAATAATATAGGTATCTCATATATATATAATTACTACTTATAATGATATTTTACAATTGCATTATGAGAATAGCTAATAAAGGTATCATTAGATTTTGTATAAACAAGAGAATATATATATGAATATATGGTTTATATAAAAACCAAATAAATATTAAAATCAAAAGAAAACAATAAAGGAATGGACAATTGACCCCAGCCCAAATAGGCCCGGCCCACAACAAAGCAGCCAAGCCACAGAACATAAGGAAATCAATCAACAGAGACCCCACACATAAGTCCCAGGTTAGCCAAACCGAGAGTATATGGTATATATATATATATATATATATATATATATATATATATATATATATATATATACGGTTATATGTATATAGGAATCGACGAGAGCGAGGAGGAGTTCGTACTAAACCCTAACTCCTCGACACCAAACCCACGCGCGCCACCCTCCTCGACGCCTGGGCGCCTTCCCCATGCGCGCGCGTGCCGCCGCGCGGCCACAGGCCGGCCAACAACAGCGTTCGAACCGCGCGCAAGGGAAGAAACAGGACAGCAACAACGCTCTGCCGATCCCAATTTCGCGGGTAATTTTCTCCCTCATCGCTTAATGTTTATCCGAGCCGTAAATTTCTATGAGTAGCCTATATGACCACCTATCAACCCCTTTAATTAGATTTGTTTGGTTTGCCTTAAATAAATTATAGAAATTCCTGAAACTTCAGGAAAAACTATCGAAAATAGAGTATTTAAACTGTTTCTGGAACCCGATTTGGAAGGCAACTTCCTGTCAGGCGATCGATAGTTTTAAGAAACTAATTGAACAGATTTTTAGACAACCTAACCGCAAAGAAAACCGCATTATTAGTTTTATTTATCGTGGATTACACAGTAGTAGAAATCGGATTGAAAATCATGAAAAACTTGTTTTCGAAAAACTAAAAATTAGAAAAAACTCTTCGATACGACGTACGTCCCGCCAATCAGGGCGACGTGGTCACGCACCGTAAGCATCAAAAGGCGCATACGGATATTGCGAACGTGTGGGCTTTGACGGAATTCAAATTGGTCGCGTGTGCGCGACGAATTTGATGCGTATCCGTCGAAATTTACTGTATCAGCCTCTGTGCAAATTTTCCAATTACCTTGTGCATGCTCGTCATATCGAGACGTAACTTGCGCCAACAGGACCGTATCATTTTTTTGGTCCTGTATGCCAAGTTTGGTCCAATTCTGAGACAGTTGATCGGATCACCGTTTCGCGGGCCCCACGGTCCGATTTAACGAGCGATTTTGTGCACGGCCTAAGGAATCCAAAATTGGACATACTGTTGGGTTCGTATCATCGAAACAAATTCGTAGACATATAGTTTGACAACTTTAGAGACCATTGACTCTTGCACGCTTTTCGGTGCAAAGCTGGTCCAACGGCGGATACCGTTTTGACTCAAAATTACCATTTTGCCCCTGTGCCCAGAATTGGAGTTAAGGACAGGCAATCCTAGCTAATTTAACTATTCTGAGAATGTTGGCAATGTTTATTTCAGTTTTTGGAGACAGTTGTGATGATTTGGACTGTATGGCTTAGCGGTTGACTATATTTTGTTGGATCTCCGTACAACCCTCAAGCAAGTATACCTTACCGAACATATACAGTATTTATATTGCTTTCTCTTTCATTATTGTATTCCTTTTATATTGTCACATGATTCCATATTGTGATTGATTTGCCTTGATCGTTTACTTGTTCTAGAATACGTGCACGTATAGGAGATTCGACATTACTTGATTATTGGTCTTTTCGTGTTACCTTGTCTCGTGATTGTATTGTTAGTTTCTATATCCTGTTCTTGACTTGACTATTCTTGACTGGGAGTATCTTACATTGTACTATAGTCGAGATATACTATAGATTGGGAGTATCTTACATTGTACTATGACCTATAGCCGATTCTTCTATCTTGATATTGCTTGATTGACTTGACTTGAGACATACTATAGATTGGGAGTATCTTACTTTGTACTACGACCTATAGAATATATTGATTGATTGACTTGACTTGCTACACTATAAATTAGGAGTATCTTGCATTGTACTACGATTTATAGGAGTCTACTTGACCTTGTATCCATTAGGAGAGGAGATCGATACTAGAATTGGCTAATCTCGACTGAGAGTATCCTGCTTTGTACGTTAATTGAAACACTATAGATTGGAAGTATCTTACATTGTACTACAAGCTATAGAGTTCTGATTGATAGTTAGCCAAGTCTAGTATTACATTTACACTCGACTCGTCGTCCTTAGATGTTCTTCTTGCAGTGTTCTTATCCTCCATACATGTTATTTACTGTCATATTAGTAGGCATATTTTATGTATCTTGCTAGTCCTCTGTGGACCTGATGATCTCTTCAGGTAACTGATTGTAAGGAGTTAGTTAGCTGAGCATGTGGTAGTTGACTTCATCTGCATGATTCAGGTATTTTGTTAGTGTTATTGATTTACTATCTTTCTCGTGCTTTTATGATATATCCTGCTTATCAGCTTAGCTTTATAGACTCATATTATTCTTGGGGTCTAATCGGACATATAAGCTAGTGGGCTGCAGACCACGACCCATACTTGTTCATTCATGACTTATATATTCTTGTGGATTAAGATACACTGTAGATTACCATATTAGCCATGATACCATGATCTTGACAGCTTATACGTACTCGAGTCGGGCTGGAGTCCGCTCGATACGTAGCTGGCTTGCTCACAAGCTCGCGTCCGAAAAACGGGTGCGGGTCGTGACACTTACAGAGGCAGTTTCAGGCTCTCGAGCAAAGAACTCGTACAGTTGATGAGTATGCCACCGAGTTCAGTTGGCTAAGCCGTTTTGATGGGAGTATAGTGAAGGATCCTGAGGAACGAGCTAGGAGGTTCCGTCAGGAATTAGCTGATGAGATTCGCATCTATGTTGTTACCAACGGTGCGAAGACCTATACTGAGATCGTCAAGATTGCTCAGAGGGTTGAGGTTGATCTAAGCCTTCGCCTAAAGAGAAATCGAGATACTTTGGGAGGCAACAATCCCGAGGTAGCCAAGCGTCATCAGAGTTAGCATAAGACTGGACCTGGCCTTGGTTCAGCAGGAGGTTCCCCAAGCATTGGCCCTAGTCCAGCAGCAGAATCAGATTACTTGTGCCAACTGTAAGAGACTAGGGCATGGACGAGAGGAGTGCAGGAAGAGAAAGAAGCAGTGCTTCAGCTGTGGATCAACTGAGCATAGGATCAGAGACTGTCCTAGTGGGAAGGACCGAGAGCCGAGGACTTATTAGCTCTATAGTGGATGTGATTGATTTGTAGTATTGATTCTGGTGGTATAACTGTTTGTATATAGGGATTGGAGTTTATGTTTTCTAGAATGATGGTCCTTTAGACCTTGTTGTTGTAGTTGGAGTGTTGTAGTAAATTCCTAGTTGTTTATTTTCTTCTTGCATTGTACTTTTCTTTTGACGTTCCAATAAAACATATCTTTTTATCATATTGAATTTTTAACTCTATTAATCATGCATATATTGTGATTGTGCCTACGTGACTTAGATTATTAATTGACCATGACTATACCATTTGTTTCGGATCGTGCCAAACCAAAATTTTCTAACTTTCGATTCAAGATCGTGCCTAAATTTTAATCGTGCTTAGACTCTAATTTGATTGTAACTATATTATTTTTGCCCTATTCTGATCGTGCCTGAATTTTGATTTTATCATTAGTCGTGCCTAAATAAGTTTTGATCCTACTAAGTCGTGACTATATCATCCCTAAATGATTCATTTGATCGTATCTAGATGTAATTTTGATCAAGAACTTTACTTCTAATCGTGCCAAATCGCATTCTTCAATCATGCCTTAACGAGTTTGATCCTTATTGTGTCACCTTCAAATTTCTTTAATTATTTTTAATCGTGCCAAATAGATTCTTTCCTATTCATAATCGTGCCTAACTGATTCAAGCTTCGTATCAATTTGTAGCTAGTCATATCATTTGAAATTTCGAGGACAAAATTTTCTAAGATGGATAGATTTGTAACTCCACTTCCCATGAATCAGAGATTCAATCATTTTTCCTATTAGTGTATCATATATTTATCTTTTTGCTATATTTAAATTCATATATTTATCTATTAGTTTGTTGTAATTATTTATCTATATATTACTTAGAACCATTTTTATTAGATAGCCTTTATGTTGTATAGAGCCCTATCTTAGAAAACCTTATGTATTAGATTTGGACCAAGCCCATAGGATGTCCCATTAAGCAAATTCTTATTTTAACCTGGCTCTTTATTGAGCTTATAAGATTTTTGGATCGGTCCAGTCAGCCCATAAGAATTGTTTGAACCACAGCCATATTTGTTTTCTCTCCACACTTTAAAAACCCAAGCCCATAGGAGGTTGGGTTAACCATTTTTAGGGCCCGTTTGGTAAACCGTATTTGGAGTTAGATTTTAGAATTTTATGGATTTGGAGTTAAATCCATGGAATCCTATGTTTGGTTGAAGATGGATTTAGATATGGAAAGTATAACCAAATCCAAAATTTGGATTTGGAAGAAAGGAAGATAGATTTTGGGGAAATTGTTTTTTAATTATTTCGTTGGTATATTAAATATTCAGTTAAAACTAATTAATAATTAATAAGTAATAAATTAATTAATAATTCATTATGTTTTAAATATTATTTTTTTTACAATTATTATTTTTAGAAAATATATAATTTATAATTAATTAAAATTAGTCATTATTATTGTTCTAAAAATTAATAATTGAGTACATCTTATTAATTTAGTATAATTAAAATTAGTCATAATTTTTGTCTTAATTAATAATTTATTAATTATAATTATAATCTTGATTAATAATTTAGTAATTTTATTTTAATATTTTATAATAATCTTATTTAATAATTTATACCTTTACTATCATAATTATAATAATTATAATAATCATAATTATAATAATTTAATAATCATAATTATAATAATTTATTAATCATAATTATTATAATCTTTAATTATAATCATAGTCTTATTATAATCTTAATTAATAATTGATTAATTTTTTAATCATAATTATAATCTTAATTAATAATTTATTAATTATAATTATAATTATAATTATAATTATAATCTTGATTATAATAATTTAATTATCATAATTATAATAATTTATTTATCATAACTATAATTTTAAGTAATAATTTATAAATAAATATTTAATTATAATATTAGTTAATAATTTATTACTCTTAATTATAATCTTAATTATAAATTATTAGTTACTATTTTATTATTATCTTAATTAATAATATATTAATCATAATTCTCATCGGTATTAATAATTTATAATTTAATAATTAATATACTATTAGAATTTTATTTAATAATTTATTAATAGCATATAATCATCATTATAATCTTATTTAATAATTTTTTAATCATAACTATTTTGTAATAATAATAATAATAATTTAATTATTAATCATAACTATAATTATAATTATAATAATTAATTAATAAATTATTTATTTATTTGTTTTATTAAATAATATTTTATTATCATAATTATTAATCATAATTCTAATTTACCAAATTCTTTGTTTGGTTGGAGTTGGATTTGGACTTGGATTTGGATTTGGAAATCCATGATTTGAATTTGGATTTGAATTTTGTATTTTCAAATCCAAATCCAAAACCAAATCCATTTTACCAAATCCGATAGCCACCGGACCCAATAACATTATATAAATGTTCCCTTTGTTTTCTCTTCTTCAGTTAGATCTAAATTTTTAAATCCTTCCCTGTTCTTATCCTTCCTCGTCCCAGTGTTCATCGTCGACGAATAGCGCTTCTCCGCGCGACGCGGCGGTGCAATCACCCAAGTTCCAGTACCTTCGTGAAGGTTCTTCTCCCCACCAACTTAACCTTTTCATCTCCGTCGTTCCCCTTTTCCACCGACATGGCCGGTCAACTTTCGCCGTCCGATTATAACCGTCCACCGCCTCTCATTGTCTACGACCCCGTCACTCCTTCTTCTCCATCTCACTTTTTCCCTGGCGAAGCCCTGTTTCGTCGGCCATTGACAGTCCCATTCTCCTCCTTCCCTGCGCTTGAGATCGTCGGCCATGGCGATTGGCTGAACTCTTCTATGAAGAAGTAGCGATCTTCGTATCTGATCGATCAGTACATCTCCATCGGCCGATTCCCTTCCACGACTTCCATCGACTCGACGTCTTCTTCAATCGAGCACGGCGAACCCTTCCGCACTGTCCATGGCAGTGGCGATCACTTTCTCGAGCGTCAACTAGTTTGGATTCCTCACTGACGATTGCTCACGAGTGTTCTTCGCCATTCGATCGATTGCCGGTGAGTAGCCAGAATTATCGATTGACCAATGTTTCTTGAATTTGAGCGATCACTGGAACAGCTGATGATTAGTCATTCTGGTGGGTTCGTCATCCCTTCTTCCTTCTCTTCTTGATTCTTCTTTGAATTATTCTCTTGGACATCACTGATAGAATTCGAGTGGAATACTGAAATTCACTCTTTTGTTTTGCACGATAGGTGTTCGTTAGTTTGCCTCTGAGGAAGCTTATAATAGATTCGGACACGAGGGATACCGATACTTAGACTCAATTGGCTCAGGTATATTTTCCTAATTCGATTCGTCTATTTGAGAGTTTGAGGACTTGATGACACATCGGTTAGTAGGATACGTAAACTATATCTGGCTTGTATCTAGTAAGGTTCTTGGTATTGTGTCCAGTCCTTGTTTGGACATAAAAGACTGGTGCATCCTCTGTGTCGAGAGAGGATACTGATGTTGGTATCGTTCTTGTGTCTGTAACTGACTTGAAGGACACGAGATGTACTTTAGCAGATGGCTTTAGTTGATGGTTTTCTGTTACTGTAGTTAACCGTTGAAGTTTGAATGTTTAGAGTTAAGCTTGATTGCTCATATAATTACTCTGTTTGAATTTTTAGCAACCGTTAGAATTAGGGTTGTATGGACTGTTACTAAGTTTGAAATGGTTGCTGGGTGTACTTGGATGTGTTGGGTTAGCTAAGGTCAGACTGAGCTTGGGCTTAGTTGGTCGACTGCCGGGGAGATCAAGTGATTATTTTCAGTGGGCTGGATGTGGGTTTTGGGCTTGCAGTAGCCTAACCAAATAAGAACCATGTCAATTAATGTGTAGGACCAGTATTGGGCTTCGTTTTTGGGTTATAAGTATTGTTTTGTGACAGTAAGTTTTGTTTTGGACCTTCACAACTTGTTGTAATTGGTTGCTAGAAGAGAGTGGTTTAGTTTTGTTATATTCCAGTCCTTGGGTTAGCCAAAGACTAAATTAGGTTGCTCCTAGCAGTGTTGCATACGATTATTAAGAAGAATGGTTAGTTAAGAAGATAGTTTAATATAATAGCTTAGACTTGATTAAGAAGATTTCTGGAATAATTCCATTTTCCTATTTTTAGGTGATTAAGAAGACATTGCCAATTCTCAGAAAGAGGCAAGTACTCCGTATTTTATTCTAAATATTAAATAAATGCAATTTGTTCATTTTCTAAATTAGCATGACTCATATTGCGACACGACTTTCGACACGATGCATGACTCATGACTCTTGCATCGCATGATTTATTTTCAAGACATGCTTGAATCATAATTGCCATGAATTTATGAATCATGAATCAAAGACATCAAGTTCCGAAACTTGCTTGATAAGAATCTAAGTAATCAAGTTTCGAATCTTGCTTGATTTTTCGAATCATGGGGAAAGAGGAAATACCGAGTAGACGTATGAATTATAGGGAAAGAGGAAATACCGAGTCGACGTATGGTTAAACCTATCTAGTCCAAAGCACAGCTTGACATAACTGCAAGTATGATCAAGCCTGATCAGTCTGAACTCGTATTCACAACTCACATTTCCAGATCGTGCTAACGAATCTTCGCACTAACTCAAATCCATTCGCACGACTCTTCGCATCTACCCAACTTGTTTCGAACAAGTCTTCCCATTAGCTCAACTCAATTTGATCGAGTCAACTACTTCTTTATTGTTTATTCCTCTCGCTATTCTCAGCTTATCATTCGGCTTACACCAACGAATTCTTGTTCGACATATCATCCATTGATACGACTTTGCGTATAATTGTTCTAAGTCAGTTCCGTCGAAGCATACCTGCATCGACTCCTATCGTACCATTCCCACTCGAGTTTCGACACCATTCTGTCCGTTGCTAAAAACTTATTGCAATCGGCACAATCGTCTTGACGCATCTATCACAAGTCACCAAAATAGTTTGACATAGCTATCGCTAAGTGGAATTGCATATACCACTCAGAATTCGAGCCTATCACCATCGACACAATACTTTGATGCACTCAACTCGTAACTATTGCATCCACTCGCATAGCCATATAACACGTATCATTCCATATCTCTACTCGTTTCACCGATGCAACGAATAGTTCATGACTTGCTGTACTCCATGCAACCAACAATGCGTAACTCATTGCATTTCATGTAACCAACATCCCCTTATTCGTTGCATTTCGTACAACCAACGACTCGTAACTCGTTGCACTTCGGACAACCAATATTTCGTAACTCGTTGTGTTTCGTGCAACCAAAATTGTACAATTCATCGCACTTGGTGCAACCAACATCTCGTAACATTATTCGACGACATCAAGTAAATATTCAAACGCATACAACAAGACACACAAGTATTTAGACTTATTGTATGGAACATCCAGTATGACGTCGAGCAGATCCATGAGCCATGCGATTGCGGAAACAACTTAGGGACGATTGATTTCGATAATAGAAGCAACTGAGGGTCAAAGAGATTCGTTCACGGTCCAAAGGATGGAACCGCTCTGATACCAACTTGTCACGCTCCGACCCGAAAAATCGCTCGTCCTCGCTAGATTTCACCCGAATCATCGTCCTTGCTGGGGCGTGATGCCGTACAAGCCTGGAGTTGCGCTCGTGCAAGGCAAGATAACATGTTCATGTAAGTTTTTCTCAAATTTATATAATAAGCAGCGGAAGAAAATAGAGTATACAATAAGAATCTCTTTTATTAATAAATGAACTGAAGATTATAAGGGCTTTGAATAGCCCAACTAAAAATGCCAATAGGCTACAACGCTCATGATCTCTCTAGCTCACAAAGGATTACATTGTTCCATACATTATGCCTCTTTCTAGCACATCCAAAGACTCTCAGTCGAACATCTTCATGTTGCATACCGAACCCAGTACGGTCACACGCCTCAAAACACTAAGGAACTACATGCCTCAATGCACCCCAGGCGAAACTTTGCCACGAGCAAATCCATTCCTGAACCTGCAATCACACTAGTGGAGGATTAGTACTTTCGTCTTCGCTGTACCGATCAAGACCAACTCGCCTAAACCAACACTAAGTAAATTTAGTGAAGCATGCAGATTTTATTGGTGACCTTTCTATTTAGCCTTAGGATTAGTTTCATGGCAAGATTAAGTGGTAGAACATATTATGAGCAACAATGGAAACATATATGTGTCCATCCCGTGTCCATGCGACAAATATTCTTAGCCACATGATATTCATTAATAGAGTGATTGTGCCCATCTCCGTCCCGTATCTCCAAGCCTGCAAGCCAATCACAATCATGCAACCAATAAATCAACTTAAGCATAATCATAAGGGTAGAAGGCTCTGCGCCAGCACCCAATTCTAAGCTCAGCCCTCTGGTCCTATCTATATGAAGGTCACGATGTTCTGCGCCGTAATGGACTTGGTATCTCAACATGTAAGCAGGCGATCGCTCCGGTACAGGTTGCTAGCCCAGTATCCGAAGGATTCCAAACTTACTGATATCATAGCTTATCACAACATTGAACAGTCGCAACCTGTCCTAATGAAGTGCACCATAAATACCAAACGTAATTCCCTCCTAGGCCGAACGGTTCCGGTGCCCCGATCGTAACCGTTCGAAGGAAAACGCACCCGTGCACGGGCCATCCGAGTCCATTGACCATGCAATACGCGCCTGATGCACGCTCGGTCATTCGCACCATGATTTGTCTATTACACATACTCGGTCATTCGTATAGTTTCCGTGCACAGATGCATGCTCAACGCCACATTGAATGTTCTAGGCCTAGTATTCAATGTTCTTTGAGTCATACATTTGATGCATGTCTCGATAATTGCCTTTCAATGTTCTATCATTAATATCCTACCACGACCCATGCACTTGGTGCATGTTGCTTCAATTGTTCAATGCTCAATGTTATATCTTAATGTTCGACACACACTAAGACCTTTAATCATTTGAGCATGCTCGCTAACTCCATAGCCACAATCGCATACAAGGTGTACATTTTTATTAGGCATGAAAGAGTAGGGAGAAGGGTCAAGAACCCGCCCACCTTAAGTCGATATGCCTTGTCATTTCGTCGGGCTGATGCAGCTCGATTTCATAACTCTGTTGCACGACCAACTCTTCTGACTTAGCCATTCGAACACTTCGTGCTCCGTTGAACTACTCGACTGTTTTGGCCTACCGTGCCTATGCCACAATCCGTTACAAGGCAAAGATTTGGTTTTTCGGACTCCATTGCCAATAAGGCAAACTGCCGACCTCTTATAATTCGGCGTAAAAGCATTGCCAGCACATGAAATCAACTCAATTGAATATTTCTTCGAATCGGACTTACGCCTTGCATCGCTTCGATTTGTAGATTCAAATCGACTCAAAGATTTCTTTTGGGCCAATATAACTCTTGCATCGATTCGCATCGATACTTCATCAGGTCAACGCAACTCTTTGAGTCAACGACTCATTATAATGCACCGTACGGAGCAGAGCATTACAAAATATACCATTCAAAATAAGGTTCGTCCTCGAACCGAAACCAACACTCAATCCAAGTGTTTCTCTAGATCGTTTCAGGATCTCGTGCTACTATCGTTTGAATCATACAGCTTAGTTTGGATCATAGAAATATTTTAGGCGTCCCACCAATATATGCATTTCAGCCAAGCTCAGTTGTAGGATATTGGGACAAAGCTAATAGGCTCAACTTAAATCCTCAAGTACCAGCTATTCCGTACTCGATTTGGTCAGATCTTAGCGTCTATACCTAAAATCCTTCTCGTATGCATTATTCCGTAATATATGTGATCATCTGTCAAACATCTTTGCACACAACATGATTCAAAATCATAATTTTGATTCCATACGTCTCTCATCGACTATTTAATGTACGCGTTGCATCAAGTCGTTGCACATCCAATCACAACAATCCTCCGCAGCGCCTACTCATCCAACTGTTTTCTATCTCTCGCACAACTCAAGTCTTTTATCTAATCGTTCATAAAATTTGCCTCAACAAAATGGACTATGTCCAATATATCCAATTTTTCTTTGCCTACAGTTCGTACTATGCATCGTACGCAACTATTCCAACACAATTTATGTTCTCGAAATTATCTATACATCGTATCTGGGACTACCCCCGCTAGGTAACTTATCCAGACATCCTGCTTAATCTCTTCTGACACAAGAGGTCAACTTGAGTCTATGATGCTCAAAGGCAACAATCTTTCTAACCCAAGGTCTCTTATGATATGCCCATCTCTGTTTCTAAATCGAATACGAATCCTTTACTCACTTTTCGAATCAACCCCAACTAGTTCGTTTCGTAACATAGATCATGCGCTCAACACACAGCCTAATCGTTACTTAAACCGATCTATGACACAAATCTTAGGGTCATTCCACTATTTGTCGCTCTCGCGCATTGCAGAATTCTTGCAATCGCCTTACCGCATTAATATGCTAAGTACGTTCCTCAACATCTATTTGATCATCGACTAGCAAACCACTCGAATACTTATTCGATCAATCTCAGAGTCTATTCCTATAAATCCAGCTCAAGGTCGTTCCATCAATTCTCGTAACACATTAGATTGCCTAGGCTTATTCTAAACATGCACTACATCACCATTTTATCCTCGACGCACTTATGCGACATCATTGGGTCATCCTATGGGACTTCAATATTCACTTGATTTGGCGGTCAAGTCTTCTAGGGTCAGCTACCCCGAAGCTACGCTCGATAATTGAAGATCATCAACGAGGGATAGTTACTACGAACCATGCTATATCCTATCTCGGAGCCAAATCAATTCCCGAAGATTCCTATGGGACTTTACCCAACCCGACGAAATCCTTCCAATCCACATATCTCATCCTACCCGCACAACTGATGCGCCGCTACAATCTAAATACTCATGCACTACCGTCAACGATTTCGCTAACCAAACAACGTCTACTCGTCTCGAGTCTGAGTCTATTTACTTACGGTCCACGTCCGATACACTCTATGCTCATCGCAACTATAACGTCCCAGTCCCAAAATACTTAGGACTAAGTACGTAGACATGTCAGCTGCATACGTACGAAGTATACTCCAATATATGGAACCCTCGTATGTATATATAAGCTGTAAAATGCAGTAAACCATGATAACTAAATCTCATCCACGAAAGTAAAAGAATAATAATATAAATCAACTATGAATTTTTCATTTGTACATGTAGTTGGGCAGAGACAAATCCACTACCAACCATTGAAATTAAAAGAAAGGTACAAGAAAGAATCGATAAAATAGTAATGGATGATCCAAGAGCAATCCTCCTCGATAGAAAAGAGAAGACCACAATCTTGGCTAGAGCACCTGCGAAAAGATATGAAAGCACACACCTGGAGAGATTACCAGGTCCTCAGAGGGACGTAACAAGATACAAGAAGAACATGCCATATAAAATGAATATAAAATATGCCATCAAGTCACAAAGTAAAAGTAAAGTGTCTCAACTATAACACGGCCCAATATCCCATCATCGAAGCAGTGGACTACCCCTACAACCAAACAAGGACAAGGAGTAGCATACTATTCTGCGATGTGACATTGCCCCATGCCATGACTAGAATAAAGTGTGACATGACATTACTAAGGTCTCCTAACCTTTCTAGTATGCAATTTAGAAGACATATCAATGTATGGGTAGGTGAAGGCTGACTCCCCCAAGACTAAATCACAACACGCACACGTCAAGTACCAATACTATCAGTCGGCATAACTCGAGGCAAGCGGCCCACGTAACCTATCAGTCTACATAGCTCAGGGCTAGTGACCGTCGCGACACGACTACCATAGTACGCAGTTACTACAACTTTTGGATTTGGGTAGCCCATACATCTAGCTATCTTCTCCCTTCCAAGGGTCACTGTCATAAGGTAGTCCGCTAAGACTAGGTCCATATGCATATTAAAAGACAAGAAGGAAAAAAATAACTGAAAGCAAAATAAAGTAACTATAAATAGCAAGTCATGGATCCAACTGAAAATAAACAGGAAATAAATATAAAATAATCAAATAAAAATATGCAAATAATTATAAGCAGTAAACAAGGCAAGGTATCTTGCCTGAGGTTGTGTGCAAAAGGGCAGGATCCAATAGCTCAAACCAGCAAATCAATGAAGCAAGAAAGCCAAATCTCCCAGACGTCCTCGGATGCTGAAATAAAGACAACGAAAATTTTTGGTATAAAAGTTATGTCTTGAAACGCCTGTCCAAAAGTCCAATTCTGGACGCAGGGGCAAAATCGTAATTTCGGATGAAAACGATGTCCGTCGTTAGACCCGTTTTGCACCGAAATGTGTGCCAGTACCTACAGTCTCTAAAGTCATCAAATTATATGTCTATGGGTCCAGTTTGAGAAGACGAACCCAACCATATGTCCAAAGTTGGATTCCGGTGGGCCGTGCACAATTTCGCCCGTTAGAGCGGGTCGCGGGTCCGCCAAAATAGCATTTCGATCGACCTTCTCAGAATCGGACCAAACTTGGTATACAGGACCAAAAAATGATACGGTCTTATTGGCGCAAGTTTCACTTCGATTTGACGAACGTGCACAAAATAATTGGAAAATTTGCAAATAGGTCGATACGGTAAATTTTGACGGATACGCATCAAATTCGTCGCGCACACGCAACCAATTTAAATTCCGTTGAAGACCACACGTCCACGAAGTCGATACGCACCTTTCGATACTTTTGGTTCGCGACCACGTCGCCCGGTTTGTCAGAGCGCACGGCGTATCAGTAAGTTTTCTAAAATTTCTATTGTTTTGCAACAATTTTTTCGTCTTATTGGGAATCTGATTTCTCGACGTACAGTCGTCTAAATCAACTTCCGTAAAAAGGTTTATGCAGCCGTATATGTTGTCTAAGAATGTGTTCAAAGACTTTGTGAATATTCTACATAGCTAGCCTTGAATATCCCTTCCAATATTGGTGTTTGGCTGTCTTATATGTTGTTTGGGGAACTATTTTTTGCTAGTTTTTACATAAATTTTCTGGAAGATGCTGTGCGATCTAATTCAACTATTATGAGGGTTTTAGAGAGGGTTAAGTAGACTTTCTATACGATCAAGTGGATTCGAAAACGATCGATCACAGTAAGAGTTATATGATGGGAAAGATGGGTACCTCAAATAAAATCGAAACAGAGCATGGCTCTGTTTCCCGTCGGTTTGACAGCGCTCCGACGACGGCAGGCCGTGCGCGGCTGATGCAGGCGGTTGGAGGCGGTTGCAGGGCGTCTAGGAACCTCGAATTGAGATCAGAGGGATTTTGGTTTGGTTGGGATGGCACCGATTGATATTTCGTGGTATATATATATATATATATATATATATATATATATATATATATATATATATATATATATATATAACCCAATTTTGACTTAAATTTATCATGAATTTAAACCATGAATTCGATTTGGTTTGATCCTATCTGGTAGAGAATCGAGTAAGGATTCCCAGAAGAAAAAAAAATTATTTAAAAAGGATACTTTATTGATCAATTTTGTGTTTGATCAAATCTATAAAAAAAACCACCCAGTATGGGGGGTCGGGGCTTTGCGGGAACTGTTCCTACGGAACAATGTTCCCCCCTCCTTTTTTTTTTCTTCCTATATATATACTATTTTCTTCATAATATCTATATATTTAACAAATAAAAATTTAGGAAACTCATAAAATATCTAAAACATTTCTACAAATGTATTTCAAATATTTTTGGACATATATTTATTTTATTATTATATAATTATTTATTTATTATATTTTTGTAAAACTAATAATATGTAATATCTTTTTTTCTAAACAAATCATTTTAACTTAAAAATCAAGGTAATTTTTCAATAACATTTTAATAGATTTTATAGAAAAATATAGTTAACAAGTATATAGAAATATCATCTGGCATATATTTTCTCCTCAATATATGAGTATGGCTTATATGCACTGTATATATGCTCAATATATTTACTGTACAAATAATACTAAAATGAAAAAAAAAGCAAAATATTGCGTAAATTTTTGGGGGGTTTTACAGCAACAATCTTCGAATTCACCTTCGTATCAAACCACAAGTCAAGAATCCGATTGCACCATCCTGATCTCCCACAAGTTCAATCATCCCAGCTGGACATGAATCACCATTCCAGCGCTCCCGCAGAATTATCGTCATAATCCGACATGACGCATGTACGAGACTGGAGTTGCACTTGCACAAGGCAAGAACATCAACATTGTGGTTATCATCGAAGCAATCAAGTCGTTTTTGTTTCATCCAAGTACTATATCAATCCATTCTCAGATTCCCTTGACGCATTTCAACATCCTCAAGTACGTTTACATAGCAATCACCTTTGCATAACTCATTTTGCGTTTTAGGCACGTACTATCTTCCTTCCGCATGAATTCCATTCTTTGTATTCACCGTTATCATCCAAACTGACAACAACTTAACTTGTATCTTATTCATCCAACAACAATGCTTAACATAATTTTTGTTCATTCGATCAGAGTATCTCCGAGTTATTGCACATCGTCTCTGATACACCTTAATACTATCGTTGATGTGCATAACCTGAACATCCTCCTTTCTCATAAACTTTAATTCATTGCAATCACTGTTATTATCCAAACTCAAATACGAATCAAGTCTCACCGCATCAAGATCCATCCAATCGTATCTTGCTAAGTATCACCATTGAGCGATACGATTTCCAATTCCTTATGGTCATTCTCGTATTCACAACTCACACTTCCAGATCGTGCTAACAACTCTTCGCACTAACTTAAATCTGTTCGCACGACTCTTCGCATCTACCCAACTTGTTTCGAACAAGTCTTCCCATTAAATCAACTAAATTCGATCGAGTCAACTATTTCTTTAATGCTTATTCCTCTCGCTATTCTCAGCCTATCGTTTGGCTTACACCCAACGAATTCTCGTTCGACATATCATCCATTGATACGACTTCGCGCATAATCGTTCTAAATCAGTTCCGTCGAAGCATACCCGCATCGACGCCTATCGTACATTTCCACTCGAGTCTCGACATCATTCCGTCTGTTGCGGACAACTTATTGCAATCGACATAATCGTCTCGATGCATCTATCGCAAGTCACCAAAACAGTTCGACATAGCTATCGCTAAGTGGTATTGCATATACCGCTCAGAATTTGAGCCTATCACCATCGACACAATACTTTGATGCACTGATCGCATATGTGGTATGGCATATACCACTCAGGAATCAAGTCATTTCACTCACAACGTACTAACCGTTTCTTCCGAAATCTATTCGAACTAACCGTGCCTCCATGATCATACCGATCACATACGCAACAATCACTTATTCAAAGCTCAACTCAATATTCGGCCAACATATACATTCGCCTACTTCGAAGCCTGACACAACTCGGCCAACTTACATATTCGCCTACACAAGTTCGACTTAGCGACCAACTCAACTCGTAACTATTGCATACACTCGTATAGCCATATAACATGTATCATTCCATATCTCGATTCGTTTTACTGATGCAACGAATAGCTCACGACTTGCTGCACTCCATGCAAACAACAATGTGTAACTCATTGCATTTCATGTAACCAACATCCCCTTATTCGTTGTACTTCGTGCAACCAACGACTCGTAACTCGTTGCACTTCGGACAACCAATATTTCATAACTTATTGTGCTTCGTGCAACCAACATTGTATAATTCGTTACACTTGGTGCAACCAACATCTCGCAACATTATTCGATGACATCAAGTAAATAATCAAACGCATACAACAAGACACACTCAAGTATTTAGACTTATTGTATGGAATATCCAGTGTGGCGTCGAGCAAATCCATGCGCCATGCGATTGCGGAAACAACTTAGGGCCGATTGATTTCGATAATAGAAGCAACTGAGGGTCAAAGGGATTCGTTCACGGTCCAAATGAGGAACCGCTCTGCTACCAACTTGTCATGCCCCGACCCGGGAAATCGCTCGTCCTCGCTAGATTTCATCCGAATCATCTTCCTCGCTGGAGCGTGATGCCGCACGAGCCTGGAGTTGCACTCGTGCAAGGCAAGATAACAGGTTTACGTAAGTTTATCTCAAATTGATAGCATAAGCAGCGGAAGGAAACATAGCATACAATAATAATATCTCTTATTAATAAATGAACTGAAGATTACAAGAGATTTGAATAGCCCAACTGAAAATGCCAATAGGCTACAGCGCTCATGATCTATCTAGCTCACAAAGGATTACATTGTTCCATAAATTATGCCTCTTTATAGCACATCCAAACACTCTCGGCTGAACATCTTCATGTTGCATGTCGAACCCAGTACGGTCGCACGCCTTGAAATGCTAAGGAACTCCATGCCTCAACGCATCCAGGCGAAGCTCCGCCACGAGCAAATCCATTCATGAACCTGCAGGCACACTAGTGGGGATTAGTACTTTTGTTCTCGCTGTACTGATCAAGACTCACTCGCCTAAACCAACACTGAGTAAATTTAGTGAAGCATGCATATTTTATTGGTGATCTTTCTATTTAGCCTTAGGATCAGTTTCATGACAAGATTAAGTGGTAGAACATGTTATGAGCAACAATGGAAACATAAATGTGTCCACTCCCGTGTCCTGTGAAAAATATTGTTAGTCACATGATATTCATAAACATAGTGATCATGCATATCTCCGTCCCGTATCTTCAAGCCTGCAAGCCAATCACAATCATGCAACCAATAGATCAACTTAGGCATAATCATAAGGCTAGCAGGCTCTGCGCCTGCACCCAATTCAAATCTCAACCCTCCGGTCCTATCTATAAGAAGGTCACGGTGTTCTGCGCCGTAATGGACTTGGTATCTTAATGTGTAAGCAGGCGATTGCTCCAGTACGGGTTGCTAGCCTAGTATCCGAAGGATCCCAAACTTACTGATATCATAGATTATCACAACATTGGCCGGTCACAACCCGTCCTAATAAAGTGCACCATAAATACCAAATGTAATTCCCTTCTAGGCCGAACGGTTTCGGAGTCCCGGTCGTAACCGTTCGAGGGAAGCCGCACCCGTGCACGGGCCATCCGAGTCCATTGACCATACAATACGCGTCTGAGTTTCATACAACCAAACACGTTCGCCTATCTCTATTCCCATCAACATTGTTCCCCAACACATCCATATTGATGCACGATGCCCCAACGCAACATCTACTCATCCAACGGTCCTCAAGTTATTCGCATAATAGCAGTTCTGCGACAATTGTGCTACAACGGCATGCTTCGCAGGCATATCCTTCGATGTTCCGATCCTGTGGTGTTGCACCACGATTTGTCCATTACACATACTCGGTTATTCGTATGGTTTTCGTGCACAGATGCACGCTCAACGCCACATTCAATGTTCTAGGCCTATTGTTCAAAGTTCTTTGCATCATAAATTTGATGCACGTCTCGATAATTGCCTTTCAATTTTCTACCATCAATATTCTACCACGACCCGTACACTTGGTGCACGTTGTTTCAATTGTTCAATGTTCAATGTTCAATGTTCAATCTTAATGTTCGACACATACTAAGACGTTTAATCGTTTGAGCCACGATCGCTAACTCCATAGACACAATCGCGTACAAGGGGTACATTTTTATTAGGCATGAAGGAGTAGGGAGAAGGGTCAAGAACCCACCCACCTTAAGTCGTTACGCCTTGTCATTTCGTCTGGCTGATGCGGCTCAATTTTATAACTCTGTTGTACGGCCAACTCTTCTGACTTAGCCATTCGAACACTTCGTGCTCTATTGAACTACTCAACTGTTTCGGCCTACCGTGCCCATGCCACAATCCGTTGTGAGGCGACGATTGGTTTTGCGGACACCATTGCCAATAAGGAAAAAATGTCGACCTCTTATAATCCGGCATAAAAGTGCAGCCAGCACACGAAATCAACTCGAGTGAATATTTCTTCGAATCGGACATACGCCTTGCATCGCTTTGATTTGTAGATTCAAATCGACTCAAAGCTTTCTTTTGGGCTAACGAAACTCTTACATCGATTTGCATCGATACTTCATCGGGTCAACGCAACTCTTTGAGTCAACGACTCATCGTAATGCACCGTGTGGAACGGGACATTATAGATTTCTACTTACTTTTTATGCTTCATTTATTATTGTGTAACATTATACGGAGATGTACTTTGCTCATTTCCTGACTGGATAGTTGACTACCAGGTGATAGCGTGTTAGCTTGGAGGATTGCTTTGGAAGACTTAGTAGTGTAGAATCATTTATGTACTAATCATTGTATATTATTTCTAGGTTTGGCCGAATTTGTCTCCGGGATGGGATTGATATGTATATGTACCAAAAGAGATATAGTAGACTGTGATTGTGTATGTGTTTGATTGTTTCCCTTTATTAGTCATGTTATTGAGCATAGATGGATACCGTTATCACTTGAGGATTCTCTAGGACTAGACGGCTGACTACCGTTGTCAACGACAGCGTAGGCTGGACGCGCTCACAAATAGTACCCGATCATCCGGGCGTGGGACGTGACACCCACCACCAATTTGTACGCAGATGCAAGGTGCAACAACGTGGATAATCCGAAGCGATAGCCCGAGCCTCATGATCTTCAGGAGCTAGAAATCAGAAGAGATGCAAAGAGATGATCATCTGTTTCAAAGAGTTGATTTTTTATATAAAGGGATGTAATGTATGGAACATGATCATTGTAATCTGTAAAGTTTTCTGAGAGAATGTAAGCCAAGTATGGCATGTATCAGAGAGGAATGAGATCTTTGTAACCTGTTCAAAAGAATATCAATAAAGAGAATTTGTTTCTGCTATCATTGTGTTCAATTCATATTCTACAATATATCCGCTGCTAATTTCAAATATCTGCTTTATGTTTCGCTGTATTATTGTCAATCTTGTCTATTTTGTCATTGTACAGGTCTTGGCCTTATGCAAGCGCAAGTAAGGCGTGCACGACATCACCCCCAAGCGAGGACAAATTGTTCCACAGAGTCCGAAGCGAGGACGAAAGGAATCAGCAGGATATCGGGACGTGACAATCATGCCGGGGGGACAACTATTGATTCTACGGAATCGGGACGTGACATTTCTAGCTGAAGCTGAACCAAACAAGGTACTTTATGGATTTAGTCTCACTTTTAGCTTCAAGTGAAAATTCAACAAAGTCAAATTCAGGTTTACCAAACAGCTCCTACTGCCAGGGTTGGGCTTGTTTATTATGGTTGGTTAAAGTATTCACAATTTTTTTTGGGTAAAAAAAGTTTATCAACAGTTATTTAAGAACTCAGTTCATGTTTGGAAATTTTATGGGGACGTTTGGTACGCAGAATAATATATAGCTGAAAATTCTTTATTTTCGAAAATTAAATTTTACGTAGTAAAATTCTCTTGAAAATTATATTATCATATTTGGTGACTATATAAATATTTTCAGAAATAAGTTAAAAAGAATGAAAAATAAACTAAAAATAAAATTAAATAAGGGTGAAAAAAACAAAAATATTCTGAAAAAATGGAAAAAAAGACATTCTTAAAAAATAAAAAAGATACAAAACTTCTTTAAAAAATGGAAAAACAAAAAAAAAAATCTAAGAAAACCAAAAACCATCTTAAAATTGAAAAAGAAAGAAAGAACATAATCACTGAAAAAACAAAAAGGGGGAAAACACAGAAAAAGAACACACACAAAAAAGAAAAAAAAATTGGAATTGTGCTGCATGTGGTGTGCGTGATCACTCACCTGTATCTGTCCGCAGCTGTCTTCCTTAGCCAGAGTCACCTTACCCCCCTCATGTAAAGTAAAGCCCACACATTTCATATATGGTTTTCTTAGTCGAGGTTGGATGTTTCCAAGGTCTATATATGGTTAAAACTACGAACATGGCCTTGCGTTAGGGGTGTCCTTAACATGAGGGATTGTGAGGCCTTGATCCTAAGTTTGACACAACTATGCTGACAGCACCATATTGTTGGATTCCCTATACTCTTACTAGGAATCAGCTCATTTGGTCATGTCCCCCTGCAGGCACAACAAGCCACTGGACACATCGAGACCCCACTGGACACAAGGGTCACAAAAAACAGCCATGTGATGGCACTGGACACAGCGAGACC
This sequence comes from Iris pallida, assembly GCA_029216955.1. Classification (NCBI taxonomy): domain Eukaryota; kingdom Viridiplantae; phylum Streptophyta; class Magnoliopsida; order Asparagales; family Iridaceae; genus Iris; species Iris pallida. The sequence continues at coordinate 241,401 of JANAVB010033616.1, forward strand.
CCACTGGACACAAGGGTCACAAAAAAGAGTCATGTGATGGCACTGGACACAGCGATAAGTAAAGTTTCAAAAGTAGCATGGTACCAACGCATTATCTTAAGTAAAAAAGCTGGAAAAAAAAAAGAAAAAAAAAACGTAAAAACTTAAAAAATGAAAAAAGATTAAAAAAAAAATGAAAAAAAAAGTTAAAAAAAAAGTATTTAGAAAAATATTGTCCGGACAAAAAAATATATCCACCTACTTTTAAGTAAACATAGGATTAGATTTTTCATCCTAAGTCCGTTGGGAAAAAAAAAAGTTCTCGCAGGTGGGAGGTGGTAATCTGTTTTTGTTGTTGCGGGGATCAATTTTTTTTTGCCAACTTCGAACCAGAAATTACTTTCTTTCTTTTATTAGCTAGGATAATCAGAATAAGATAACAGTTTATGTATAGTTGTATTGATAGAGGAGGTTCATAATTAACAAAGTATTTGAGGGGGGGATGAAATTTTTCATTGGTAACATGAGAAATAATCAAATGTATGGTTTATGGTTTATAATATTTGATATTTGGTTTTGAGTCTCCATAATTAGGGGGTGAGTATTCGGTTTATTCGTTTTCAACCGATCCGAATTAGCAAAAATCGAATAAACGGAAATTCTAAAAATTCAAAATCGAAAACGATTCGAATTAGCCAAAACCGAATCCGAAACCGAACCGAACCGAACAATAAATTTGGTTTATTCGGTTGGAATTAATGGATCTGACCTAAAGTTGGGATCATGGTTAAATTATATTAAAAATACACACATTTGTTGAATTTAAAAAGTGCGTACAAAGTTGGACTAGTTGTTAAATTATCAAAGTTGAAATAATTCAAAACATATACATAGAATTGGTTTTTTTCAAAATATTCATATTTGTAAATTGAGGTATTTACGTAATTGTATAATTCTTATTCGATTTGTAACGAAATCGAAACCAAAAACCGAAACCGAATAAAGAGTTTTGAGTTTTGAAAATCGAAATCGAACCGATTTTTTTTTTTTTTTGAAACCGAATCAAATATCTTATTTGGTTTGGTTCGGTTCGACTTTCGGTCCAAAATCGAATAATGCTCATCCTTATCCGTAATGTTCAACATTAGAATTTGGACCTCATATTCACTGTTGATGTCCAAATATGTTACCAATTTGAAGACTATGAAGATCAAATTCTAATATTGAATATTATGGAGACCCAATTATTATTATTCTTTTTGCGCGAAGAGACCCAATTATTAATATCAAGATTCTATTACTAAATAATCTGGAAATATAATATATAAGATATGCCCATTTGTGAAGAAGTGATAAGTATTGAATTTGCATCCACATCACACACATGGGATTCCATTGCCTTTCTAACCATCTCACTAGGTAACGTCCACATATGGGCCCCCATTTTTGTTCCATGGCATCTCCTGAGGGACAAGCAAAACCCCCCCCCTCATGTGCTGTGGAAATGTGTTTGCATGTGGTGTGCGTGCTCACTTCCCTGCATCTGTCCGCATCTGTCTTCCTTAGCCTTTTGACCTCACTCCCTCAGTCACACATTTATAGTTTTTTGAGTCAAAGGTTGGAAGTTTGCAAGGTTTATATATGGTTCAAAATTGGACAGGGCCTTACGTTAGGGGTGACCTAAACATGAGGGATGGTGAGGCCATGATCCTATGATCCTAAGTTTGACACAACTATGCTGACAGCACCATATCATGGATTCTCTATGCTTTTACTAGGAATTATCTCATCCGGTCATGTCCCCCTCTAGGCACAACAAGCCTTGTGATTAGGGGTGAGCATTATTCGATTTGGACCGAAAATTAAATCGAACCGAATCGAATAAGGGATTCGGTTCGGTTTAAAAAAAATTCGGTTCAATTTCGGTTTTGAAAATACTAAATTTTCTTATTCGGTTTCGGTTTCGGATTTCGGTTTCGGTCCAAAACCGAAAACCGAATAAGAAAATTTAGTTTATATATACATATATGTGTGTGTGTATACTAAATATATCTAGGTATATTTAGTTATTATATATATTAACAAAAAAATACAAAAAAACCCAAAAATCGAAAAAACCGAAAATCGAACTGATTTAATTCGGTTCGGTTATTGACCAATTCGGTTCGGTTTCGGTTTTGCTTATTCGGTTTCTGTCCAATTCGATTTTTGCTTATTCGGTTCGGTTGGAACCGAATAAACCGAATGCTCACCCCTACTTGTGATAAGCCTGGTGATGTCACTATAGGAATGTTGAGTATCTCTAGAGAGGAGGTAATTATGGTACGTGTATGCAGCAAAATAATAATTACCATTTAAAAATTTATATGGCAGTGAACAACTAATATGAAGCATGCAGTATTTAAGTAAAAGCGTAAAGTAAAGAGATAAGAAAAGCAAACTCAAACACAGGGATCTATATTGGTTTTCCTCTGAGAGGACTAGTCGAGTCTCGAGTACTCAGCTCGATTGAATTCACTATCTCATGAAACATAAGCTTTGAATCCGAAGTGCTTGCAACTTCTTACAACACGTAATTTTAATCGGAAGATCACTACTTCTACCCGCAAGCATTTGATCTGAAGGACTTGCCGACTTCAATAACAGGATGAAAACGAAGTTTTTTTTAAGCCTTTTTTACAACTCGACCAAACTTCTAGATCGAAATGAACTGACACTGGCTTGGTTATGAGCCGTAAATACTTTGATTGAAAAGAGAATAGCTCATATGACTCTTTGAAAGAGATAAAGAAGAGAGAATGAGATGAGTGAAAAGAATGAGAAACTCTTCTTTATTTATAGGACTTCTGGTTCGGTTCCTTAACGTTCAAAAAGTTGAACATTGCAGCCGATTCTACATGGCGACCTAATCCAAAGGAATACTGATTCAATGTCCGTGTTTGGGCAGAACTCGGTCGGAGTTCGGTTGCCCTATGACCATGTTGGTCAAAGTCTAGAATAAATGGGTTTGGGCTCTTTGAAATGGGTTGGCTCTTTGGTTTGTGGACTAATAGGATTTGAAAACCGATTTAGACTTTTGGTGGAGAGGCTAGGAAGCTGAACAAGTGCCAGTTGCGACTCGACATACAGAGTTTCTTAGACTTAATAAAAAATAAAATACAAAAAATAAATGTAAAACTTTGATGACGTCTTTTTTCTTGACGGCAGTTGTCCAAATATAAACAGATCTGGAAATCTGAATACCTTTCGGGGGCTTCATCCTCGAACCATTTTCGCTGACCGGACAGCAGAACCATGAGTGCGAGGTCCTGGAGAATCGTTGATGGTTCAGAGAAATCTTCTGCTTTAACGTCGTCTTTGGTCCATCATAATTTTTTTAATGCATATGTCATGTTTCTGACTGTTTGTCTAAGTATATGTTAGACGAACAAAATAGTATGACACATTTAATGAATATTTAGGAGAATGCTAAGTTTAAGTAACAAAACTATAGTGTTTGCATGAGTAATAGTGATATAATCATGTTAAACTTAATTGATTAACCATATTAAAAATATGATACAATTGTCACGCCCCAGAACCAGAATACTGGAGAGCGGGGGCAGACATAGCCAGCTACGTATATTGAAATGGAAATCACTCCGATATACGGTCACGGCTGTCTAGATATGTGAGGGTTTTCTACAAGCCAACAGTCTCTTATGGTCATGAACAAGCCTAGTGTCTCAATCACCACAAGTAAGTAAAGTTGCAAGATGTATGATCATTAAATATACAATAATAAGGCGTCCCAAATATTACATATTCAGCTGATCATGAAGCTAGTCGTTACAAAACGTTAGGACTAGCAAGAGTTTAGTCATACATGATCAACCCTAGGATTTGTCAATCATGTTTACAGCTCGTAGGCAGATAGTAAGTAAAAGTGCATCGAGCTAACAGGTGCTCGTCGGCTAAACGCCTCAAAAGAATAAATTTACAATAGAGTGAGCGAAACAAAATAGAAAATCCACTCGTAGCCCGGGTTCCTTCTAGTCGCCACCATCGGGCTGGAAGCTTGGTAGATCCTCGGGAGCTGCTCCGAAATCTGGCCACACAAAACCAGCTGGGTCAACCCCAGAAAGAGCAAGTGCCACAAGGGGGCCACGAAATAAGAACAAAAGCCAGCAATCAGCACAGAAAATCTAATATTAAAACTAAAATTACGAAAACATGCTAGGGTGATATACGACGAGATAACCATGGAACTATTCCGATAGCCAGGTTACAACCCGTAAACCAAACAAGGACCGGGGTTGTAACCCTTCATCTGAACAGAGCTTGGTTTCCCACCATTTATCGGCAAGATAAGTAATGTAAGAAATCAAAACAGAAAGCAATCTGGTACTGGATCAAGACATGGCTAAACTGGTTATACCTCATTCAATCAATCACGGCCAAGCAGATACTACGGCTTACTACTTTAACTAACTAGGGTTATCACAGGCCTAATTACTAACAAGATGCAATGAGATTGTTCCACATCCACAAGCCCTGCAGACCATCCAGGCTACCCAGGACGAAAGATTAGGGTTGAATTCAGGTGGGTACATCGTCCAGGAGACACATGTACCCTTAGGTGACTTAGAGGGTGCAACACTCGACGGTGCGCTGGAAATGTGCCCTACTCGACGGCAGGCTACAGATCCCAAGAGCGCCCAGGTAACGGGATTGCCTGTAGCTGTGTCATCTCTTCATGACTACTGAGTTATTCTAGTTATTAACCTTAATCCATTTTAGTAGGTACTCCTGACCGTGGTACTCTGAAGTTCCATCCTAGACATGATGCAAGACTGGACAAGTGGATTAACAAGCAAGCAAGAAAGAACCACCCACGGTGTCAAGACAGGTCAAGTTAGGTTATCAAGATAAATCATGTCAGGGTACTTGTCAGGTGTGCGCCACGACGGACCACGATCATGTCAGGTTGGTCATGTCAGGAGTGCACCACTACGGGTCACTGTCGTGTTATGCAAGTTCCTTGTCATACCATGTCATGTACAACAGTCATTCCAAACATATTAAGTAAAATCAAGTTCATGACAAAAGACGTAAGGATATAAAATGGGCGTAAAATATCTAATAAAATATCAATATACAGGGCCAAAGAAAAGCCAAGCTCAAAGAAATAAAACCAAAACTCCAAGGGTCAATGGGTTAAACAAGGGGTCAGGGGAGCAGCGTACGAAAAGTCACGCACGCTGAAAGAGCCACGTACGTGAAAGTCACGTGCGCTACAGAGCAGTGTGCGTGAAAAGTCACGCACGCTCAAGGAGCAGTGTGCATGAAAAGTCACGCACGCTTAAGGGAACAGTGTGCGTGAAAAGTCACGCACGCTCAAGGAGCAGTGTGCATGAAAAGTCACGCACGCTCAAGGGAACAGTGTGCGTAAAAAGTCACACACGCTCAAGAAGCAGTGTGCGTGAAAAGTCACGCACGCTCAAGGGAACAGTGTGCGTGAAAAGTCACGCACGCTCAAGGAGCAGTGTGCGTGAAAAGTCACGCACGCTCAAGGGCAGCGTACATGAAAAGTCACGCACGCTCAGGGGCAGCGTACATGAAAAGTCACGCACGCTACAGGGAGCAGTGTGTGAAAGTCACGCACGCTCAAGAGAGCAGCTGCGTGAAAGTCACGCACGCTCAAGGAGACACGCTTCCAACAGGAAGCGTACTCAAGCCTGCGTACGCAGCGCTAAAGAGCGCGCGTAGCTCAGTGTGCGTAGCTAAACAGCTCTGCACACTGCTCACTGTCTTCTCCAAACAGCAAGAACACATGGCTGAAACCAAAACTTCAAAAGTTCACAACTTGGTCATCCGAACTCCAAATCCGGATTTCCAAAGCTCCAACTTGGGTGAAACTGAAAGCTCTTCCATATGGAAACATCAGAACTTAAAGAAAACCAAGCAAAAAGGATCGAAACATACAAAATCCAAAAATTGCAATAACTTAGATCTACATCAACAGAGACTCCAAATCATAAAAACCCAAGAACTAATGTTGATCTCCATGGCCTAATCTAGCAAATGGACCAAGAAAATATGGTTCTCATGAAGTGGCAAGATGCACTTGCCTAAGGGTTGGGGAGTTGTGTGGAGGAAGAAGAAGAAGAAGGAAATTAATGGTGGTTATGAAGAGAGAGAAGAGGTTGGTGGAGTTATAAAGAGGGTGTTGTGGTGTGCTTGAGAGTGGAGCTTAGAGCTAGGGGGTTCCATCACATAAAACCGAACCAAACCGAACCATCCTCAATAAAACCGAGCCATGCCAAAACCAAAATACGAGAAATACTAAAATTCCACAAGTCGAAAAAAAATAAAAATACATGCCAAAATTCAGATACGAGTATAAATACGAAATACGAGAAATACGGGAAATGAGGGTGACAACTCTACCCACCTTAAAAGAATTCCGTCCTCGGAATTTAATCAAGGAGCTAGAGATTGTCACGACAAGCTACATTAAGCACAGGCAAGCTACACTAAGCAGTTCAGTCATACAATCATACAATACAAACAAGGAAGGAAAAACGTAAGGCATAAGAAAGACATTATACCTCACGAGTCAAACAGATAGGGATATCGCGATCGGATGTCGTCCTCACGCTCCCACGTTGACTCACCCAGAGAGTGATGACCCCAAGCAACACGGACTAATTTAATAGTCTTGTTCTTGAGTATCTTTTCCCTCCGGTCCAAAATAGACACGGGCCTCTCCTCATACGAAAGGTCGGTACCAACAACCAATTCCGAATGGTCTAGGATGTGGCTCGGGTCCAAAATATACCGTCGTAATTGGGACACATGGAATACATCATGTACCTCATTTAGCGACGGCGGAAGAGCGATACGATAGGATACATCTCCTACTCGCTCTAGAATATCGAACGGCCCTATATACCTAGGACTAAGCTTTTCCCGCACGCCGAAGCGAATGACGCCGCGGTTAGGCAAGATCCTAAGGAATACATGGTCGCCAATAGCAAATTCTAAGGGACGCCGATGAGCATCGGCCCAATGGCGCTGGCGGTCCTGGGCAACTCGGAGGTGATCTCTGACCTTCCTGACCACTTCAACCATCTGGGAAATCAATTCGGGTCCGAGCATCTGCCTCTCCCCGACATCGTCCCATGCTAGCGGGGATCTGCACTTCCTGCCATAAAGTGCCTCGAAGGGTGCCATCTGGATACTGGCCTGATAACTGTTGTTGTACGAGAATTTCACCAGGTGCAGATGATTCTCCCATGAACCACCGAAGTCAAGGGTACAAGATCTCAACATATCTTCAAGAGTCTGGATTGTGCGCTCTGACTGACCGTCCGTCTGCGGGTGATAAGCTGAGCTGAACTGAAGGTGAGTCCCCAAACTCTTCTGCAAGCTGCGCCAAAAGTGTGATGTGAATCTCGAATCCCTGTCCGAGGTGATGCTGACTGGCACACCGTGAAGCCTGACGATCTTTCTGAGATACATTTCTGCTAGCTGCGCCGTCGACTGTCCAACTCTAAATGGGAGAAAGTGTGCCACCTTGGTAAGCCTGTCCACAATTACCCAAATAGTATCTCTGCCGGCCGGAGATCTGGGCAATCCGGTCACGAAATCCATGGTTATATGTTCCCATTTCCATTCTGGGATCGGTAAGGGCTGAAGAAGTCCAGCGGGCCTCTGATGTTCAGCTTTAACCTGTTGGCAAATCAAACATCGAGAGACAAACCGGGCTATCTCCCTCTTCATGCCATTCCACCAGAAATGCTGACGAATATCACGGTACATCTTCGTACCACCCGGATGAATAGAATATTGAGAACTGTGGGCTTCTGCCATGACTTCCTGTCTGATATCTCTACTGGGTACACAAAGACGAGTGCCGTGCCGAAGTGTACCGTCTTCGTGGATACATAACTCTGGCCTTCTTCCTGCTTCACACTCTGCTCTGAGTCGCTGAAGCTTGGAATCTGCTGACTGCGCCATCCGGATCCTCTCAACTATGCTGGACTGAACCTGTAGACTGGCCATCAATGCCATGCTGGTTGGAAGAACCACTTCAATTCCCATCTTCTGAAGATCTGTCAATAATTCTGGTTGCGCCGTTAGGAGATAAACTCCGGCTCTCCTGCTCAATGCATCTGCTACAACGTTGGCCTTCCCGGGATGATACTGCAAATCCACATCATAATCCACCAATAGCTCGAGCCATCTTCTCTGCCGCATATTAAGGTCCTTCTGGGTGAAAACATACTTCAGGCTCTTATGATCAGTAAAGATCTCCACTCTATCTCCGTACAAGTAGTCTCTCCACAACTTCAAAGCAAACACTACCGCTGCCAATTCCAAGTCGTGGGTCGGGTAATTCTTCTCATGATCACGAAGTTGACGTGACGCATAAGATATTACCTTCCCATGCTGCATCAAGACACACCCCAATCCTCTGCCTGAAGCGTCGCAATAAACGGTGAATCCTCTGGTCCCATCTGGAAGGGTGAGAATGGGAGCCGTTATCAAACCTCGTTTCAACTTCTCAAATGATTCCTGACACTCTGCTGTCCAAACAAATGGCACATCCTTGCGGGTCAACTGGGTCATCGGTGCTGAAATCCTTGCGAAATCTGAAACGAACCGCCGGTAGTAGCCGGCCAATCCAAGGAAACTGCGAACCTCTGCCACTGAGCTGGGTACCGGCCATGACTCGATGGCCACAATCTTCTGGGGATCCACTTCCACTCCTCCTCGGGTAATGATGTGACCCAAGTACGAAATACGATCGAGCCAGAACTCGTATTTACTGAACTTGGCGTACAACTGATGCTCCCTAAGCGTCTGAAGGACGACTCTGAGATACTGCTCATGCTCTGCTTCACTCTTGCTGTAGACCAGGATGTCATCTAGGAACACGATCACAAATTGATCCAAGTAAGGCATGAAAATGCGATTCATGAGGTCCATGAATACGGCCGGCGCATTGGTCGCTCCAAAGGGCATAACAAGGAAGTCCCAATGTCCATACCTCGATCTGAATGCTGTCTTTGGGATGTCCTGCTCTCTGACTCTGATCTGGTGGTATCCTGATCGTAAGTCGATCTTCGAGAACACTGAGGCCCCTCTGAGCTGATCAAACAAGTCATCTATCCTCGGAAGAGGGTATCTGTTCTTGATTGTCACCGAATTCAAGGTACGATAATCAACACATAGCCTGGACGTACCATCCTTCTTTTTCACAAGAAGCATCGGGGCTCCCCAAGGCGATCCACTTGTACGGATGAATCCCTTGGTCCTCAGTTCTTCAATCATCTTGTACAAAATTTCCAACTCTGAAGGTGCCATCCTGTAGACTCGCTCTGACACTGGTGCTGTCCCGGGAATCAAGTCTATAGTGAACTCAATCTCCCGCTCTGGCCGCATCCCTGGAAGCTCATCTGGAAAAACATCTGGAAACTCTTCAACTATCCGGGGTAACTGCACTGCTGCTACTGCCATCCGCAATGCTGGGAAAGATGGCTCTACTGCGCCTCTGGAAAACGAAAACTCTGGCTCGCCGGGGATACTAAAGACAACTCTACCAATATGGCAGTCTATCCTAGCATACTGGTTCCTCAACCAATCCTTGCCTAGGACTATATCATAGTCTGCCATAGGAAACTCTATGAATCTAGCGGGGAACTCCCTACCGCTAACTACGATCCGACACGAGAAAAACACTCGATCTACTCCCACAAGACCATTACCAGTAAGTATATTGAGCCTCACTGATAATGACTCGGGCTCCAATCCTATCCGTGTCGCGAATCGTGCAGACATGAATGAATGCGATGCACCAGAATCAAATAATACAGACGTTGGAGAGAAGTTGACGAGAATGGTACCTGCCACAACCTTACCTGGTGCAACTTCTTCTTCCATAGCCATCATCATGGCCTGACCTCTAGCTGCGGGTCCCCTCTGCTGGAAACCTCTCTGCCTATTCTGGGTCTGAGCTTGGGCTTGTGCATACTGCTGGGGGTGCTGTTGCTGGAATACATGAGACTGAGGCGGCAAGGGCCTCGAAGACTGATACTGCTGCTGCTGAACTGGTGCTGGGGCCGGTCCTCTCACCGAAGAGCTAGAAGGGTTGGATGCTGATGAACCACCCCTATTCGGGCAAGCGCCAACTCTATGATCTGCTGCTCCACAAGCCAGGCACAATCCTTGTGCCCTGCGACAGTCTGCCACCACATGTCCTGGCTTCCTGCAATGAGAATATCCCACCGCGGAAGTCTGCTTCTGCTTCTGCTGCTGCGGGTACATCGGGGTCGAATGCTGAACCGACATTACTGAGGCCGCCCGCCTCGGAGTTCCAATGGTCAATCCCCTAGCTGCCGGGGCTGGAGCTGATGATTGGTGCATCTGACTGTGGGACCGCTTCCTACTTCCGGTCCTATCCACGATCCTCTGGGAGGTGTACTCATGCCTCCTAGCTGCTCTCAAGACCGCATCGAACGTCTGGTGCTCAAACTGCTCAACCGCCAACAAGATCTCCAAATGCAGTCTCTGCTGGAACCGCTGGGCCCTATCAAACTCGGTCGCCACCAAGGTGGGGGCAAACCTACTGAGCCTAGAAAACTCGGTCGCATAACCATCGACCGTCCTGCCTCCCTGCTTCAAGTTGGTAAATCTGGTCTGCAGGTCGTACCGAGCCACAGCATCAAAGTACTTCGTCTGGAATCTCTCCCTAAATACTACCCAAGCAATGGGTGCCACTAATCCCATGGCCTGCGCCGCCCACCAGTTGCGAGCTAAATCCAACAACTGCAGGCGTACCACCACCACCTTTTCATTCTCAGGTGTCCTGGCTGCTTCCAGAACCACCTCGGTATCCTGAAGCCATGCATCCGTGGCAATCGCATCCTCGCTGCCGACGAAGAAATGATGGTTCAATCGCTTGAAGCTGTTGGCCGCCTGGTTCCCTGGATGTCCGCCTCGGGTCAAAGCATCTTGAACTGTCTGGTGCAGGGCGTCGCTTCGACGATCCTGGGAAGCTATCAAGGTTCTGATGAGGCCTACTAAGGTACCATCATCTGGCTCTGCGGGCTGGACGGGCCGAACTGGTGACTCTCCTCCAGTAGGTATCACTCTGGAGGCTACCCCGGAATGCTGGGCTTGATCTCCAGGTTGCTGCTGGTCCACGAGAGGTGCTTTTCCTTGCTGATCGGCAGGGTCAGGTACAGTGCCGCTGAGGAAGACGACACAGGGAAACAATAAGGAAGGACCAGGACAGATCAACGATACAAGCATATAATCAGGGCAAGAATTTTAGGGATTTGAAAATACGGGAGGAGATCAAGGGCGAATACTGATTGAGACATCTATTCGATAAACCCTCACATTTTTTGATTGACAAGACCTGCATGGGCCACCACTTAAACCATGTCACGCCCCAGAACCAGAATACTGGAGAGCGGGGGCAGACATAGCCAGCTACGTATATTGAAATGGAAACCACTCCGATATATGGTCACGGCTGTCTAGATATGTGAGGGTTTTCTACAAGCCAACAGTCTCTTATGGTCATAAACAAGCCTAGTGTCTCAATCACCACAAGTAAGTAAAGTCGCAAGATGTATGATCATTAAATATACAATAATAAGGCGTCCCAAATATTACATATTCAGCTGATCATGAAGCTAGTCGTTACAAAACGTTAGGACTAGCAAGAGTTTAGTCATACATGATCAATCCTAGGATTTGTCAATCATGTTTACAGCCCGTAGGCAGATAGTAAGTAAAAGTGCATCGAGCTAACAGGTGCTCGTCGGCTAAACGCCTCAAAAGAATAAATTTACAATAGAGTGAGAGAAACAAAATAGAAAACCCACTCGTAGCCCGGGTTCCTTCTAGTCGCCACCATCGGGCTGGAAGCTTGGTAGATCCTCGGGAGCTGCTCCAAAATCTGGCCACACAAAACCAGCTGGGTCAACCCCAGAAAGAGCAAGTGCCACAAGGGGGCCACGAAATAAGAACAAAAGCCAGCAATCAGCACAGAAAATCTAATATTAAAACTAAAATTACGAAAACATGCTAGGGTGATATACGACGAGATAACCATGGAACTATTCCGATAGCCAGGTTACAACCCGTAAACCAAACAAGGACCGGGGTTGTAACCCTTCATCTGAACAGAGCTTGGTTTCCCACCATTTATCGACAAGATAAATAATGTAAGAAATCAAAACAGAAAGCAATCTGGTACTGGATCAAGACATGGCTAAACTGGTTATATCTCATTCAATCAATCACGGCCAAGCAGATACTACGGCTTACTACTTTAACTAACTAGGGTTATCACAGGCCTAATTACTAACAAGATGCAATGAGATTGTTCCACAGCCACAAGCCCTGTAGACCATCCAGGCTACCCAGGACGAAAGATTAGGGTTGAATTCAGGTGGGTACATCGTCCAGGAGACACATGTACCCTTAGGTGACTTAGAGGGTGCAACACTCGACGGTGCGCTGGAAATGTGCCCTACTCGACGACAGGCTACAGATCCCAAGAGCGCCCAGGTAACGGGATTGCCTGTAGCTGTGTCATCTCTTCATGACTACTGAGTTATTCTAGTTATTAACCTTAATCCATTTTAGTAGGTACTCCTGACCGTGGTACTCAGAAGTTCCATCCTAGATATGATACAAGACTGGACAAGTGGATTAACAAGCAAGCAAGAAAGAACCACCCACGGTGTCAAGACAGGTCAAGTTAGGTTATCAAGATAAATCATGTCAGGGTACTTGTCAGGTGTGTGCCACGACGGGCCACGATCATGTCAGGTTGGTCATGTCAGGAGTGCACCACTACGGGTCACTGTCGTGTTATGCAAGTTCCTTGTCATACCATGTCATGTACAACAGTCATTCCAAACATATTAAGTAAAATCAAGTTCATGACAAAAGGCGTAAGGATATAAAATGGGCGTAAAATATCTAATAAAATATCAATATACAGGGCCATAGAAAAGCCAAGCTCAAAGAAATAAAACCAAAACTCCAAGGGTCAATGGGTTAAACAAGGGGTCAGGGGAGCAGCGTACGAAAAGTCACGCACGCTGAAAGAGCCACGTACGTGAAAGTCACGTGCGCTACAGAGCAGTGTGCGTGAAAAGTCACGCACGCTCAAGGAGCAGTGTGCATGAAAAGTCACGCACGCTCAAGGGAACAGTGTGCGTGAAAAGTCACGCACGCTCAAGGAGCAGTGTGCGTGAAAAGTCACGCACGCTCAAGGAAACAGTGTGCGTAAAAAGTCACGCACGCTCAAGGAGCAGTATGCGTGAAAAGTCACGCATGCTCAAGGGCAGCGTACATGAAAAGTCACGCATGCTCAGGGGCAGCGTACATGAAAAGTCACGCACGCTACAGGGAGCAGTGTGTGAAAGTCACGTACGCTCAAGAGAGCAGCTGCGTGAAAGTCATGCACGCTCAAGGAGACACACTTCCAACAGGAAGCGTACTCAAGCCTGCGTACGCAGCGCTAAAGAGCGCGCATAGCTTAGTGTGCGTAGCTAAACAGCTCTGCACACTGCTCACTGTCTTTTTCAAACAGCAAGAACACATGGCTGAAACCAAAACTTTAAAAGTTCACAACTTGGTCATCCGAACTCCAAATTCGGATTTCCAAAGCTCCAACTTGGGTGAAACTGAAAGCTCTTCCATATGGAAACATCAGAACTTAAAGAAAACCAAGCAAAAAGGATCGAAACATGCAAAATCCAAAAATAGCAATAACTTAGATCTACATCAACAGAGACTCCAAATCATAAAAATCCAAGAACTAATGTTGATCTCCATGGCCTAATCTAGCAAATGGACCAAGAAAATATGGTTCTCATGAAGTGGCAAGATGCACTTGCCTAAGGGTTGGGGAGTTGTGTGGAGGAAGAAGAAGAAGAAGGAAATTAATGGTGGTTATGAAGAGAGAGAAGAGGTTGGTGGAGTTATAAAGAGGGTGTTGTGGTGTGCTTGAGGGTGGAGCTTAGAGCTAGGGGGTTCCATCACATAAAACCGAACCAAACCGAACCATCCTCAATAAAATCGAGCCATGCCAAAACCAAAATACGAGAAATACTGAAATTCCACAAGTCGAGAAAAATAAAAATACATGCCAAAATCCAGATACGAGTATAAATACGAAATACGAGAAATACGAGAAATGAGGGTGACAACAATCATTTGACTAACAGTCACTGGCCACAAGGGTCACAATAAAGTCATCTCCAATTCATTCTTTAGGGTCTTCTTGGCAGTTGTAGGGGTAGGGGCTATGAGGTGTTTTTTAGAGTATCGGTTATGGGCGATTATGAGGGGTCCAATTTTGGGTAGTTTTAAGTAGCGGCTTTTAAACCAGTCCAACTCATGCTTGGTAATTCATTAACGAACGATTTTGTATATTTTTACACAAATAAAATTACCTATATGTCCATATATATAAACAAAACGATCATGAGCGCGGGAACTGCTACTTAGTCGATACCTCGATTATGAGATAGAAGTCCATAATAAAAATAATATAAACACATGAAATAATATAAAGACCTGGTTGAAATTAGGAGAGAAAGATTTTAAAATATAAAAATTTACCGGAGTGAGTAGCCATAGTTTGGAAGAAGTAGAAAAGAAACACTGATAAGAAAGGAAAAAAAATATGGTATGACATTATTAGTTATAATTATATATTTTTTATGAGGATATAAATGGAATAAAATAATAAAACCGCTAAAACCTACCGATTTGGGTGTTTATAAAGCCACCAAAATTACATTACTGCGATTTTGGGGGGATTTTTGAGCCGACCAAAACCAGTGCCTCAAAAAAATTACCAAGGATAGGTTTGTTGGGAAAGAAGCGCGGAACCCTTTTCCCAAACTAGAGAGTACCTGCAAGAGAACCAAGCAATACACTACCAAAATACAGTCAATTAGCGACGAATTTTTAGCGACGGAAAATTTTCGTCGGCGTTAGCGACGGATTTGCGGCAAATAGCTGACGGAGTACCGACGACATGCCGATACATTTTTTATTTCATTTTAAGGGGGAAAGGTCGCTCATCCGTCGCTAGGTCGTCGGAGACATAGCGACGAATACGCAGCCATCGCTATGCAGTCGATTATTTGGCGAGAATTGTTGGAGAAGTGGCCAATTCTTCGACTACGTAGCGACAGATAGTCCGTCGGCAAGTATCAGATAGAGCGACGGATAAAATCCGACGCTGGTCGGTCGCTAAATATACGTTCCAGACTTAAATTGAAACGACGGAAGGAACTTTTCATTCCCCCCAAATTTCATTCTCTCTCCTCTCTCTCTCTCTCTTCCACGGCGGTCGGACCTCACTCTCCTCTCTCTCTCTCCCGCAGCGATGATCGGCGACCTCTCCTCTCTCTCTCCCAAAGGTAATCTCTCTCTCTCTCGGTGGTCGTGGGTGTCGTGGACTGCCGGGGCGTCGTGGGGCAGCGCACGCGGGGGGCTGCACGGGGCTGCGGCAGGCAGTGGCGCACGCGGGGCAGCGCGTGGCTGCGGCGGCCGCGCGCGGGGCTGCGGCGGGCGGCGGGGGGCAGCGCGCTCCGGGTTAGGGTTTGTTTATAATATGTATATAAATGCATATGCATTTGTATTATTATTATTATTATTATTAGCATTATGCTATTTAATCGAATGTTTAGTTAGTTAATTTTAGCTATTTAACTAGTAAATATTAGTTAGTTAGTTAATTTTAGCTATATATATATATATATATATATATATATATATATATATATATATATATATATATATATATATATATATATATATATATATATATATATCAAGGTTCAAAGTAAATGTTAGTTAGTTAATTTTAGCTATTTAACTAGTGAATTTTAGCTATTATTATTATTATTATTATTAGCATTATGCTATTTAACTAGTAAATGTTAGTTAGTTAATTTTAGCTATATATATATATATATTTTTTTTTTTTTAGCTATATATATATATATATATATATATATATATATATACTATATATATATATCAAGGTTCAAAGTATCGGTATCGGAATCGGTATCGGACTTTTCCTATGAGTATTGGTATTGGCGATATCGGTAGTATCGGCAGTTTCGGATCGGTATCGGTATCGGAATCAGTATCGGGCTTGTCTTTAATAGAATGTTTTGTTCTCATTACTATCAAGTTAGCATTATGCTATTTAACTAGTAAATGTTAGTTAGTTAATTTTAGCTATATATATATATATATATATATATATATATATATATATATATATATATATATATATCAAGGTTCAAAGTATCAGAATCGGTATCGGACTTTTCCTATGAGTATTGGTATCGGCGATATCGGTAGTATCGGCAGTTTCGGATCGGAGTATCGGATTTTTTGGTATTGGAAAACAAATAATTATCGGTAGTATCGGATTCTTTTACATGCTTTTACAACCTTATTATGCTTTCAACCTAGGTTCACAATATCGGTATCAGAATCGGTATCGGACTATTCCTATGCTGTTTAATTTTCTTTGCCGAATTGACCGGAACAAAGACCCCCAATGTCGGCATCGGTCAATATTTGGTATCGGTCGGTATCGGATCGGAACATGCCAAACCGTATCGGTATCGGCCGTATCGGATCGGTATCGGCCGATACTTTAAACCATGAATTATATATATATATTTATCGACTCGTCAAGTTGAACCGTGTATAATATGCTCGACGCTTAAGAGGAATCATTTGGACTTAGTGGTATCGGTATCGAACTATCGGTATCGGTATCGAACTATCGGTATCGCTAGCGGACTATTGGACTATCGGAATCGGTATCGAACTATCGGTATCGGTATCGCACTATCGATATCGGACTATCGGTATCAGTATCGTACTATCGGTATCGGTATCGAACTATCGGTATCGGTGTCGGTATCTGTATGTACTTAGTATCGATCGTAGCAGTTTAGTATCGGTATATCGGTTTGGTATAGGTCGTATCGGATGGTATTGACCTTAGCGAATTGGTATCGTCCTATCCGATATGTATCGGCCGTATAGCTAGGATTCGTACCGGCCTTATCAATTAGGTATCGTCCTATTTGTGGGAATTTTGGAATATTTGTGGGAATTTTGGATTATTGGCGACAGATATTAGTTTATAATTTCAGAATATTTGTGATAATTTTATATTGGTGTGCACTATATATTTGGTCTATGTGATTGTTGGATAATTTGTGTGCATTTTTGTGATTGTTTGGTCTATGTGATTGTTTGGTTTATGCATATTTGTGTGAACATGGAAAGCTCTGTATTTTTTTAAAAAAATCTCAGTTAGCGACGGACTAGTGACCGCTTAGCGACGGATATTTCCAGTTTTCGACTACTTTTCGACGGAATATCCGTCGCTACCTGGAGATTTGAAACTGTTTCCAGTTAGCGACGGGTGGTCGACGGATTCGCGTCGGAATATCCGTCGTTAAGGTTCTGGAAATACATAGTTCGACGAAATAGCGCCGGAACATCCGTCACTAAGGTTCTGGAAATACATAGTTCGACGGAATAGCAACGGAACATCCGTCGCCAAGGTTCTGGAAATGCATGACATTTCCAGAACCATGGCGACGGATTATCCGTCACTAGTCCGTCGCTTAGTCGACGGATGAGCGACAGAATGGCGATGACTCATCCGTCGCCATGGTTCTGGAAATGCCAAGCTTTTCCAGAACCTGGTCGACGGATTATCCGTCAGCATTCCGTCGCTAATCTGTCCTTTGTTAGTGATGGCATTCGACGGAATAGCGACGGAACGATACCCTCTGATACGCTGTTACGACGGTTTACCGACAGATTATCCGTCGCTAGCTTCTACAAAGTTCAGTATTTAATACTTGAAATAGACGAAAGACCGTCGGAAAGTCGTCGCTAAAGCATCGTATTGTGACGACGAAAAGTCGTCGCTAATCCATCGCTTGATTGTCGACGGATTATTTTGACTACTTAGCGACGGATCATTATTAGCGACGGATCATTACTAGCGACGAGCTGATTGTCGATGGATTATTTTGACCAAGATCCGTCAGTGATCGGTCGCTAATACAAATTGCCGACGGACGGGCGACGGATCTGGCCGTCGCTAAATCGACATATTTTGGTAGTGATACAACGCATGAACCAAACACCAAAACACAATCCATGCAGACACAGAGAATTTTTGACATGGAAAACCCTTGCAAAAAAAACCACGGGACGATCGGAGTCCAACCTTGAGAAGCCTTCACTAATGAAATAAAGGAGTACACCCTCTACAAACTTCTTCAGATCCAACACAGATCCCCACAACACTTGGAAGCAAGAAATATTGATTACAAGGCTACGAAGAAAACAAAGACGACGAGTAGAAATTACCCGAACACGATCCTCCTTCGAAAGAGACCTTCAACCCTCATGCTTCTCTTCCAAAGTTGCAATAGCACTCTTGCCTCATCTTCTTTCTTTTTCTCTCTGTTGTATGTGAGTAGGGTTAGGAAAGACCATATGTAAACCCCCTGATCCCGCAGCAAAATCTGGACCGTAGGATACGATCCAACGGTGTAAAAAAACACCCTAAAATTAGCCTCAGCCCGACGACACAGAGTTCGGCCAGAACTCTGTGTGGGCGTTCTAGAAAAGTTCTAGACGCGAAGGGGCAGAACTTGGCCAGAGTTTGGCCTGGGGAAGAACTCGGCCCGAGTTCTGCCCCCTTGGTTCCAGGATGTCCTATGATGGCTCCCGAGCTTCTCCTTCGTCTCTGAATGGACTCGTCACCTCCCCGAGCTTCTCTGACATACAGACAGCACTCGTCGCACTCCGGGATCTTCTCCATATAGGTTTGGGAACCCCACCCACTCTAACATATCTCCCCTTTCACAACTATGTGGAGGGGATCGTCATTCCGACGATCTGCCTGTAGAACTCAAACTTTCCCCTTAGTAGAATCTTGGTGAACATATCTGCTCCGTTATCATCTGTATGAACCTTCTCAAGCTCCGTGTCATTCTTCTCAACCATATCCCGTATCAAATGATACCAAGTCTCGATGTGCTTGGACCGGCTATGAAAGGTCTGATTCTTCACAAGGTGAATAGCACTCTGACTATCGCAAAGTAAAGTATAATGTTCTTACTTTGGCCCTATTTCCTGTAATAGTTTTTTCATCCACAGCAACTCTTGCAAGCCTCCATCGCCGCAATGTACTCTGCCTCTGTCGTCGATAAGACAACACACTTCTGCAACCGCGACTGCCATGATACCTCTCCTCCAGCAAACATCATCACATAGCCCAAAGTCGATCGTCTTGTGTCTACATCTCCAGCCATATCAGCGGTATATCCAACCAGCTTCGGCTCATCACCAGCAAAAAAAGTCTCCAATTGACAGTGCCTTGAAATTATCGTAGAATCTACTTAATCATACTCTAATGTACCCTTCCAGGATTTAAAAGATACATGCTAACTGTGCCAACTGTATGAGAGATGTCTGGCCTCGTACACACCATAGCATACATAAGGCTTCCCACAGCTGAGGCATATGGAACCCGCTCCATATCTTTTTTTGTCCTCGGTAGATGGACACTGCTCCTCAGTGAGCTTAAAGTGGGCCGCAAGGGGACAACTCACTTTTTTCGACTCGTCCATCCCGAAACGCTGAAGTACCCGATAAATGTACTTCTTTTGGGACAAATGTAGCAGCTTGGACTCTCTCTCGGCTGATCTCTATCCCAAGAATAGTCTTTGCTGCTCCCAAATCCTTCATAGAGAAGGCTGCGCCCAGTTAGTGCTTCAACTCCGCTATCCTAGTGGCATTCCAGTCATCAACATAGAGCAATAAAATGATGAAATCATCCTCGGCAAAGTACCTCACAAATACACAATAGTCTGACGTTATTCGTGCATAACCATGCTCCCCCATAACGACTCAAACTTCCTGTACCACTACCTCGGAGCCTGCTTTAGACCATACAAGCTCTTCCTCAACCAGCAGACCAAATGTGACTTGCCCTTCTCACAGAATCCCTCTGGCTGCTCCATGTATAACTTCTTCTTAAGATCACCGTGGAGAAATATCATCTTCATGTCCATCTGCTTGACCTCCAAGTCGAAACTGGCTGCCAATGCTAGCACCACCCGAATAGACGACTGCTTGACGACTGACGAAAAGATCTTATCATAATCTACGCCTTTTCGTTGATCGTAACCTTTAACTACCAGCCTTGCTTTGTATCGAGGACGAGTAGCATCATCCGTCTGCTTCACTCTAAACACCCATCAATTCTTTAAATTCTTCTTGCCCTTTGGCAACCGCACCAGCTCCTAAGTAGAATTGACGTGTAAGAAACTCATCTCCTCCTGCATAACCTGCATCCACTCCTGCCTATGTTCGTCTTTCATAGCCTCTGTAAACTTTCGGGCTCTCCCCCGTCAGTCAGTAGCATATACTCACCCGGTGAGTATCTCGTAGATGGTCGACGCTCACTGTCGCTCCTTCTCAATGGAGCCACTGGTGCTGGATGTATACCAACAGCCTCCTTCCCTTCAGAAACTGCCTCCCCGGCATGCTCATCCTCCTGAGGGACACCCTGACCACCATTAGCGGGCTGATGATCAAGGTTGGCAGAAACTCCATGTACTGGCTCTCCCATAACTGGATCCTCTACGATGTCCTCACTACAACAGAAATACCATTTAATGACGGCTAAAAACCGTCATTAATGACATACCATGACGGTTTTTTTTCTTCATCCAAGCGTTATGAAATCGGGTGTTATGAATGTTTTTCAAAGCGTTATAGATAAATTGACCGAAAACGTCATTAATAGTATGAATTTCTACTACGTTCTATTTTCAAACCGTTATAGATAGTTATGTAAAAACGTTATGAATAATTTAGTATGGTTGGGGTCAGGACATTTTGAAAGCGTTATGATTGGTCATTTGTATAACATTTATAACGCTCTATACTGCATGTTATACATTCCAAACCCTGCTCATTTCAATTCCAAACCCTGCTCATTTCAATTCGAAAACCACTTAATTTGAACCATATTCACAACAAAATATTGAAATGTAACATTAATCTGCATTTCATTGTCTCAAAATAGAACCACATTCCATTGTCTCAAAATAGGGTACATTCCATTGTCTTAAAATAGAGTACACTTTAGCTATCATTCCATATTTCTCAGGCCATATATATATACATCTTCACAAAAATCTATAGATCAGTATCCATTATAGCTAGTACACTTTACATCAAAACTATCCACACATCCCACACCATAACATACAACTTCACATAAAGACCTGTGTCCACAGCACATGTACCCTGCAAAAGATAAAACAAGGATTAATAAATGTGATATAATGATATAAGTCATGATTAAAAACACACATATATAAGATCATAATTCAACATATGTTGTGGGAAACTGTTGTGTGGAGTTTCTGTCAGATTCATCTTGTGTATATATAATGTAAGTACTATCAAAAAGATGTTGGCTTATAAGGCCTGAGGCTATTGCCTGCAGGTAGGGCAAGTGGCAGTAGGCTACATTAGCAGCAGGGCACTCATTCCCCCCCTTTTCCAGCTTGACCTGCTGTAGGGCAAGTGGCAGCAGGCCACAGGCCAAAGCAGTAGGCTACATTTCTAGTTCAAAAATGTTTTATATAAGAAATTCCAGGTAGGCTACATTTCCAACTGAACTGAGAATCAAGGAATCCAAGCTCACAGATAAAACTGAAGGTGAAACAACCAAAATGTTAACATGGATATCCTGAGAACAAGTCTCAGGTATACCAGACAGAGAATTATTCATATGCAACCATACATCAAAAACCCAAACCAAATCAATATGAGAATGTACAAGTGAAACCAAACCCAAATCAATATAGGTGAACTTAATACAAAACCAATAATCCTGAGATACAAGTAAAACCAATTGTTCAAGGTTCACAATATAAAACTGAACTTATGCTCAGTTTAAAACCTGAGAACATGGATATCCTGAGAACAAGTCTCAGGTATACCAGACAGAATTATTCATATGCAACCATACATCAAAAATCCAAACCAAATCAATATGAGAATGTACAAGTGAAACCAAACCCAAATCAATATAGGTGAACTTAATACAAAACCAATAATCCTGAGATACAAGTAAAACCAATTGTTCAAGGTTCACAATATAAAACTGAACTTATGCTCAGTTTAAAACCCGAGTTCAACTTGAAATCCATTTCAAAACTCCCAAAATGGAGAACCAATTTAACATAATAAAAGCTGAGAATTACTCTCATGTATGAAGTATAAAACCCATATCTGAACATCAAACTGATACTTGAAGTATCAACCGATATTTGAAGTATCAACTCACTGCATCAGAGAAACAAATTCGACAGCCAATAATATCCAAACCAACTTGAACCACTTGATCATACAAGAGATGCATAAACAGCACATGAAACATTTCCAGTTCCTTTATATAAGAAATTCCCAAATGATGTTTCAAAATCCACAACAAATCCACAAACTCCATAACCACAAATTGATGTTCAACAAACAGAACAGAGGGTAGGACTATCAGTCATAGTTTAGTGAGTGTCTTGAGTGTATTGTGTCCATGTGACAGTAGGGTGTCTCGTATCAGTAATGGAAATGAGTGAAATGAGTACCTTGACCCTCATGTATCATCCATATGATTGGCAACGAATTCGATGAATTCGCATCGGACATCATCTATTTCTTCCTGCGTATATGTTGATTTTCCAGCCAATGTTTTTAGCTAAAAAGTCAAAAAATAGTTACATTGGTTTGTATAATTTCAGAAAAGTAATTAAGAATTTAATTAATGAACAACTTACCTTTGACTCAATAGTAGGAGAGGGGTCTTCCATGAGATCCCGCATATATTTCATAACAAAATATCCGCATTCATAACCTCCAGGTTGTTTCGGGACCTACATGAAGATATTATTTGTAAGAGAATATAATGTCCATGATTATAATAAGTCATATATTAGTTTGATTACCTTGGGTAATTTCCAAGTAGGAATTCTACTTGATCTTTTACCACCAATATATGCTGTGTTGAGGCCACTAGTAGAAAATAATTATATATACTAACATCAGAATATACACATTTATTAAAATATTAACAATAATAATAATAATTTCACTCACGTATTGAAAAACAACTTAATGTCTCCTCTCGGTTTAAAACACAGCAAGTCCAACCAGTAAACATTAAAGGTAGAGAGCTCAACAACAATTAGAATCCAATGCTTTCTACATTAAAGGGAACATGAATGGAATAAAGCAATTTGGTTATTGAATAGGAAAGAAAAATCTTGCTACTTGATTAAAACTCCTTACTCCTTGTAAATGAAGGGAATGAAGCAAATTTGGGTTTTCTTAGCCTCTTGGAGCCTTTCTCTAACCAGATTGCTTATTGCAGGCCCGGATGCATTACTCATAGCAGAAGGGTTGAACATTACCAAAAGCTCCCGAGAGTTTGAAAATTTATCAAGCAAAAACCTAAAGCCAAAAGAATAGTTGAATATGGTGTCAATCGCAAAATATAAATTTCAAAATATAAATTTCATATTTCTTACCTCATATAGGCAACAACAGGATTCACATCTAGCCATGCCATCCTACATAACTCCTGCAGAACGATTTTAGAAAGATAACAATTTGGAGTAAAGGTTCCGAACGTTCCTTCCAATGGTATTTTAAGATGAGGGTCGGTATCCTTAATGCTTTCTACCATCTCTCCAAAAGTGTCAATTAACTCCCTACCACAGCCAGCAACCTTCAAAGGTTGAACACTGTCAGATTAAATTGGAATTTTTTCAACAATTTCATAAAAGATATTGACACTAGCATTAAATAATATTACCTGAAGACCACCAACAATAAACTCTTTGGGCCAAGCTACTAAAGACCCAATTGCATCTTGAACAACTTCCATTTCTCCATCAACTGGCACGGGAAGGCTCACAGTAGGTTGAAGGGCTTTCATAATTGAAACCCTGACATTATGTTCCCCTAATTCAACATTATGAATTTTCTCATTTGGTCCACATCCTTCAAAGACAATTCCCTCGGCCACAATATTTTCTTTTGTGCCCACTGCTAGCTTGCATTTGGTTCCCTAAACAAAATAAGAAACAGTTATTTCTCGATATAATTACTACATGTTATAATTAAGTTGTTGAATAAAGATTATGTATTGAATATATGTAATTACCATGCCAATGTCTGATGTAGGATATGTTATGAATTTTTTCTCGCTTAACTTTGTATTCTATTTCATCTTTTCAAAGAAGATAGAAAAGCATGTTAGAATAAACATATTAGACAACCTTCTTAGGAGACATTAACTTTGTATTAACTAACTGTAATAATCATTACCTTAGAACCATATGATGGACTCTTGTTTCCAGGAGACTCGCGTTTCTTAGGAGACATTATATATTTCCTATTACCACTTCCTTTGGTATTGGAAGCAACCTTCTCAGAGGTTTGTGAAGCTGCTTGGGCTTGAAATTCTTTGAGCATGGTCTCCAATTCTTGTCTCCGTCGACGCTCCTCTTCCAATTGGGACTTGAGTAGTTCATTTTGTTTTTTCATTCCCCGTTTTGGAAGCTTGAAATAGGTCGTTGGTGTCGGACCTAATCCCAAACCCCGAATACGTCCTGAATGTCCGGGAGTGCCCGACGCCAAGGTTAGAATGTCCGTAGCTCCATCGGTCACCAAACTCCCATCTTCCTTTTGTTTGGTGTATTCCTCCTATAACAAGTACAAGGTTTTAGAAATATAAGCATGTTGATAAGCAGGATTCCTCTTAATAGACTGGACGATATATACTCACCACTTTCATAGCTACGTCCTTGGTCCCATCGTCAGTAAATGTACCGGCCTTAGTAACTCGTGCCTTTGTCCAAAAAAAACTTCTGTCATCTACATATTTTTCTCCCAACTGTCGTCGCTGTTTTGAAAGAAAAAAACCATGTTATCAGAGACATTGCTCCACATGTAAATCATGTTAACTGATATACACATATGCATTACCAGCTCCTCTTTAAGACCGGCATATCCCTTCCTGCTTAAACGATGAGGAAACTTGGCCTTGGCTCTCCGTGCACTTTGCTCCTTGCTCATTTTCTTATGATTACAACACATGAAGGTAGAGAAAAAATAAGATATATATATAATAGGGACCTAGTCATCCTTGTTATGCATAAAAAAATAATTTTGACAAGTTAACCTTAAAACTTGCAGACAGCCTGCTTTTGACGAATTCCTCCCACATAGATTGTTTCAAGATCCCCGAGTACTTTGGTGGAGGGTGCTTGAGAAGCTCACGATTGCCCTCATTCGGATAAATCCAATGCTTGGTGAGTTGACCTTTGAATGCCCTCCAACTCCGAGCCATGGATGCTAACACAAAGGCTTGACTATTTGGATCCAAGTCAAATTTGGCCTACAACAGAAAATAAATATTCAGCATCTATACATGAGTGCATAACATAGTGCATAACATGTAAAGCATTCCACTCTGAATACGTTCAGACTTGAATTCAAGCATTCAATGGTGCAGTGAACAAGTGAATTCAAGTCTGAACTTAGTTCACTTATCTGAACTTATGTGCCGGCAATGCATATATGGTATGTAGATAGGTTTGGGTGTCTCAACATCGTTAACATCCTAAGGAAAATCAGTAGACTGTCTCTGTAACACACATGGCATACAATCATAAATTCTCAGTAACACACATGTTGAGCCTACAAATCAATTTGAAACATGGCATACAAAGGAACATTCAAACTGAAATTCTCAGGGACACACATTATTTTTACCTGAATAGCAGTCCATAAGCTCTTTTTAACTGATTCTGGCACTTTATGCCAATTTGGATAAGTTATTTTTACTAAGGACTTTACTGTGACGCCGCAGTAAGTTGCCAAACTAATTTTTCCTTCACCAATTGGTTGCCCAACATCGTTATAAATGATCTTTATCCTCTCTTCATCATCTTTGATTTTGCTGACTTTTTTTGATTTTGATGCCCCTCTACCTTTTCTCCGGCTACAAGTTTGTTCCCCGGAATCCTCACATTGCTGTGTAGCCTGCAACAAATAAAATCTGAGATTGAACTAACAAAATAAAATGAGTCAAAATGTGCTTGCAACAAATAAAATCTGAGTGTATGTTATGGTGTGGGATGTGTGGATAGTTTTGATGTAACAAAGTCTCAGTTTAGCAACACATAATGTGTTTCATGCTATGTGAAGTTGAACTTGTAAGCAATGGAATTAACACCCTTCCACACTTTATTTTCTAAAAATCATGGACACAGGCCATATATATATACATCAAAACTATACATCAAAACTATCCACACATCCCACTTTAGCTATCATTCCACACTATAAAATGTGCTTGAAAACTGAGATTGAACTAACAAAGTCTGAGATTAAGAATAAAATGTGCTTGAAATAGCATGAAACATAAAATGTCTGAGATATAAGTAACAAAATCTGAGGTTTGATATAAGTATACCTTGGATCGATACCAACTGTCGTCAAATGAAATTTTACATCTTCTAAACTCATACTATAGAGATTCTCGCACTCATTACATGGACATCTAACGAAGTCGAGATCATCCCCACTAGCTTTAACATGCTCCATAAATTCATCAACTCCGGCTCTATATTCTTCCGATAATAGGTGCTTTGTCATCCATGATCTATTCCTCTGTATAATAAAGCAAAACAACGATTAAGTGCTTTGTCATCCATGAGAGTGTGAGGATCAACATGAGGGGAACAATTTGTTCTCAGAATTTAGAATGAGGTGACAGTGAATATATGTGTGTGTGAATCATGAGTGCTTGTGTGTGTGTCGAAGGGCTGAACAGTGTAGGCATGTGTGTGTTAGTGAGTGTGTGAGTGACAGAAAATGTGAGAGTGTGTGGGGAAACATGTGTGCAGGCAGGGTGAGGAAGTCTGTGTAAACAGCCTCAGTTATTAGAGTATATAACCCAGAATTCAGCCCAATGCAGTTCTCAAAATTTGGGAAAAATGACAGCTCACATTAGGTTATGTATATCATGTGAGTGTACAATAGCCCAATTCAAATTTCTTTATAACCTGTGTTCAATAGCCCAATTCAAATATATCATGTGAGTGTGAAATCCCTCGAACCTGAGATTAAAACATAGGGAGTGTTTGATTGTACCAAACCTTGAAGGGTCGGTGCACATGGATACAGTAGGAAATACCTTCAAGATTATCCTATCCCACATTAGGGGCAACCTAGTATCAGTGGGTACCTGGTTTAACACCAACTACATGGCTTGGTTTTGAATATCAGATATAAACAAGCCTTGGTACCTCTTGATGCAGGTAACCCGAGTCGTTGATAACTCGTTCAATATTGGAACAGAGAACTGTAGATAACAGTAGGTATCATAGGATATGCCAATACCCATATGGCATAGGCAGAGTGCCATGATCAACCTACCGGGTATAGGGGTCCAAGGGATTGCAGGAAACAATATCGAGTACTGGGATGTAGAGGTTGTACCAGGGATGCTCTGAGTCTATATGTAGGAAATTGTGCACTTCATTGCTTGATCATATTAGTTCTGTAGTTGAATTTTTTCCCGAGACGGCAATATGATTACCCTGAAGTTCAAGCTCAATGTAATTGTACGACTGACCTTGCATATATACAAAGTAGAACCTTATTCTTCTAGTGATATCATTGCTTCCAGATTTCAACTGATATCTCATTGACGTATTATGTCTATATACTTGTGTATCATGTGAGTGTCGATGAATTAAATGGGAAATCAGTGAACTAATTCTCAGGTTATGTGTTGTACTTGAATCCCAAAATCAGGTTTTATATGAGATGAATTCTGGAATCAACCATTATATTAATCATCTACATAACTACAAAAGAGGGTCAAATAAACCTAAAAAAAAAGTTGGTCAACGCTCACATCCAACATGACCGATATCATTTAATCTAAAGATGTACAGTCAAACAATTGCATATATTGATGTCAAAGATCCATCCCACTCTCGATGCATGAGCAACGTGCACACTGTAAAAAATAAATTGTATTGCCTGGAGTATTTTAATCTAAAAAGAACAGGACTTGATTTAAAGACAATATGACATGGCACATACACAGACACGGTACTGATTTCTGCGTGACCTGGAGTAATTTCGAGTGTAAAAATGTCGTGTTCAACATGTGTCATACACGACCTTACAGGGACATTGATCTCTTTCTTGTCCATGATTTCTGGAAAATAGGGCAATTGAAAAGAACATGTCTCCATGAACCAAAACAAACCTTGCTACCCCGAACGTGTCTCCATGAAGTTGAACTTGTAAGCAATGGAATTAACACCCTTCCACACTGCAAGAACCAACAAAGAAAGAAACAAGAAGATGAACCAATGCGCGGACGAAGAAAATGCATCACAAATTAGTAAAAAAAAGAAAATTCTTTCAAAGATTTCCAAACATGCATTCAAAGATATTTTAGCCATCTTTCGAAAACTAGGAAATAGAAACTAGGTCAAAATTAGGGCATTTACTAAAATCAACTCGAGGCATTAGGGCATTTTACTAAAATCAAATCGAGGCAGAAATTAGGGCACAAAATAAGAAAAAAAAATTAGGACAAACCTTGGGGAGTTGATCGGGCTGAGGGGAGTTGGGGCGCGGCGAGAGGGGAGCGGGCTGAGGGGAGTTGATCGGGAGCGCCGGAGCGGGCTGAGAGTAGTTGATCGGGAGCGCCGGAGCGCCAGAGAGGGCGGAAGGGAGTTGGGGAGCGGCGGGAGAGAGAGAAGGAGAAAGAGAGTAAGTGCGGGAGAAGGGGGCTTTTCGACTTAAGTGCGGGAGTAAGTACGGGAGAGTCGAAATTTCGACTTAAAATTTGTGTTTTTTCATAACGCTCGTACCACTTAGAGACATTCAATAATGCTTTTATATATAACCGTCATAGATTACAGTCTGGCTGAAATTTAATGACGCTTCTTTATCAGCCATCATTAAAACCACATATCAAGCGTCATTAAAGGGTATTTTTGTTGTAGTGCCTCTGGAAACTGTTCGAAGCGAAATGACTCTAACCCAGGCAATTCTTCAGCCTCAGAAGGCGTCTCAGAATCCTGAGTGTTGGTCATGGTCTTATCCTCGACGAATACCACATCCCTACTTCTGTAGAGCTTTCTTCCCACTGGGTCGTAGAGTCTATAGCCAAACTTATCCCGACTGTAGCCAACAAAGACACACCGCCTCGTCTTCGGCTCAAGTTTGGACCTCTCGTCCTTCGGTACATACAAGAAGGCCTTACAACCAAACACTTGTAGGTGATTGTATGACGGCTTTTTGCCATACCATACTTTGTCAAGCACATCACCCTGCAAATAAGCACTAGAAGAGAAATTAATAACATAAGCAGCTGTGAGAAGAGCCTCACCCCAATAATTGTCTGGCAAATTTGCTTATGATAGTAAACATCGCACCTTCTCCATCAGTGTCATGTTCATGCACTCCACTCTGCTACACCATTGAGCTGAGGTGTCTTGGACGGAGTCTTCTGGTGTCGTATCCCTTACTCTTTGCAATAAGTACCAAAGGGACCAATGTATTCGCCGCCGTTGTCAGACCGAACACACAATAACTTCTTACCCGTCTCTCTTTCAATAAAGGCCTGAAACTCTTTAAAAGTGGGCAGCATCTGATCCTTGGTCTTTAAGGCATAGACCCAAGCCTTCCTGGAACAGTCATCAATAAAATTTACAAAGTAAGAAGCACCACCAATAGATTTTACCTTCATAGGACCGCAGACATCCGAGTGAATCAACTCGAGCAATGCCGACTTCCTTGAACTTGGATGACTTTAGAAAGCACCTATTTTGTTACCCAGCTAAGCAGTGTGTGCACTTCTCCAACTTTGTAGACTTGAGCCCTGGAATCACCTTCATGTTCACCAAGTAGCTCATCCCCTTCTCGCTGATATGGCCAAGACGCCTGTGCCACAACTCGGCAGACGTATCAGAAACTGTGTTCACCTCCTGTGCCCCTTGTGTGCTCCCCTCTATATAGTAGAGACCGGACTTCTTGTTTCCTCTGGCAATCACCATCGAACCTCTGGAAAGCTTCCACTGACTATTCACGAAGAGATTGAAGAATCCCTCATCATCCAATCTTCCAACCGACACCAGGTTGAAACGAATATCAGGGACATGACGAACATCTTTGAGAACAAGAATTTCACCCATCTTCGTCCTCAAATGAATCTCCATTGTAATCGCCTTCGACATATCTCCATTGCCCATCTTTAAACTCCACAGTCGCTTGTCGTGTAAGTGGCAAATAGTGCCCTGTCATGAGATATGTGCGCTGAAGCGCCTGAGTCCACCAGCCAAGAATTGTCATCGCATGCGAGGTTTGTGATAAGCTCATCACCTAAACGATAACATCGCCTCCATGTATCGAGGCCGCTGCTGTAGTATTCTCATCTTGCTTCTCCTGTCACCCTTTTTCTCTTTCTTCAAGCGAAACATTTCCGCTTGATGTGGCCCTCTTGCCATAATGGTAATACTTTGAGTCCTCGTACTGACCTTGGACTTCTCCCTTCTCTTGTTTCTGCCACACCGGGACCCCTGTTTTTGCCCCTTCCGCGGCTCTCTGAAATTAACGCCTCTGAATGGTGGGATGTGGATAAGTGCCCTGAGAACGTGTAAGCCCTGATTTTCAAAAATTTTTAAACTAGTGTTATTAATTATTAATGTCATTATTGGTTTTAAATAATTTAATATGATTTAGGAATTTTCTAGAATTTTTAAATGAATTTTAAATAAGTTTTAAATACGAAAATATTATTTGTAATTTATTTGAATGTTTAATAGCATTTTGTAATTTTCTGAATTGTTTTAATAGTGTTTTGCAATTATTAGATTGGTTAGTATATTAGTTTGTAATTTATTAATTGTTTTAAATTCTGTTATGCAAATTATAATTTGCATTTACTGCTGTTTGGACCTATTCGTAAATCCTAAGTTCCTAGGGGACCTAATTGCGAATTACCAAACACCCCCTCCCCGACCACTCTCTCTCTCCTCCAGCTCGCTCACCCACCCCGCTGACCGACGACCAGCCATGTCGACGAGCAGCCCCGCTTTTCACGGCTGCCCACCGCCACAAACCCCTATAAAGCTCCCCCTCACTCCAAGACCCAAACCCTAAACCTAAATCTCCTCCACGACCGACCGCTGCCTCTTCTTCCCCGACGAACCCCAACCCTAACCCTACTCCGGTGAACGCTGCAAGCCCCCAACCGACGACCTGCACGCAACCACACCACCATTCGACTCGCCCTGTCACGCCGACCCAGCGCCACCCAAGCGCCACCGCCACGACGCCTCCTCCGCCGTCCCAGACCTTCGATTCACCCTTGGTTGACCGGAACGTAAGTATCAGCTTTGATTCATGTCGTGCGAGTTCGTCTTCACATATGAGACTCGCCAGGACACGGGAGTTCGTCCAGTAGCTGGACCGAGAACCTAGGGTTCGTGCGTGTCGTACGAAGCACGGACACGAGAAAACCCTGCGTCCTTAACTGTCGGACACAGGACAGATTTTATATTTTTTTTATTATTAACCTAACCTAAAATGAATAAAACAAACCAACCCCTTCCCTAACACAACTGATGGGCTGACCCCCTGGCCAGCCCATCCTAAGCTAAACCCCCCCCCCCCCCCCCCCCCCCCCGC
>JANAVB010033616.1:467942-557942 GCA_029216955.1 Iris pallida
GGTTTTAAATGTTTAGAACACAATTGATGGTTCAGAATCTTTTCACGTTTTTTTCTCCTAAACTTTGGACCAAGTCAACTACTGCCATTATATATACTGGATGCAAATTGTATTGTTTCTTGTTCAAGCAATTTCAACGGCGTAGATTATCATGGTGAAATGGAGTTTGTGATCAGATTCTCTATTCATGTACATTCACAATCATAAGATTGAATTGGAGATAAAATCCTATTGACAGCAACCTACATCTACATTATACTAACCTACCCTATATGCTAATTGCTAGGTCATTGTCTTTTTTTTTCTCAAAAATAAAATCAAGAATTACTAATAGGGGAACAAATATCAGACCTGCGAAGGTATGATCTTATTGTAGTCCTCGTGCTCTCTCTTAATATGCACAAGTTCACCACCATATAACGATGCTGCTTGCAACACAAAATGTGCAAGTGCACCACCCATCACTAGCAATATTTTCAACTCCATATTTATAACATTCCTCCTAAAATTTTGTCCATGCTTGACAAAACATAGCATGCATCAGATTCAGGGTGCCCAAGGCTATTTCAAAATATTTCAAAGAGTGTCAAATAAGATGTCAATTATTGTTAGACTACAGATAGCAGCATCCTTTTTAATAGAGCATAAGGTTTTTCTCCACAACTAGGACAGTCAGATTTAGGCTGCCTAAGTCTGTTTCAAAATATTCCAAAGAGTGCAGTAAGGGTGGGAAAATTCGTGCTCAACCAGTTAAGTCAGAGTATACTAAAATCAAAGTATAAAAATCAAGCGAACCCATTGACGGAATAGGCATGCCCGACACAATCCCAATCTCTATATATCTGCAAGTAATCAGAGTATACTAAAATCAACTGAAACCCATGTGAATTAACATAATGTTTATGTATTATCCCAAATCTAAAGGCCAGTAGTATCATTAGATGAATGAAGAAAAGAATTTGCTTACTCGGGTTCGTTGGGTGCATCTTCTGGGTCAACAGACATCATGTACATGTCCTTCCTTGGTTCATTTGCTGGGTCCTCCAGAATGTCTCCCTATAAGATGAGATTAGCTTTATCATTTATTGCGAAAGTTTGACAAGAGTCTAATTTTCATGATCAGAAGATCCATTCTACATAAGATTGCACACTGTTAGCTAATCAGCAGATACATGAAACCATAAATAAAGACTGCTTCAAAATAGAAAGCAACATAGATGACAACTTGTAAGCCTTCTGTTTAATATCCATCTAGCTGCTTACCGACATTCAGCTTGAACTACTAGCCAATAGACCTATAAAAGTATGTGCTGCCTTCTAAATGCCACCATTCTAATAAAAAAGTCCCTCCGGTTGTTGGCCAATATCCCAAATTCTATACTACGACATTCAAGAGAGAACAGCTATCGACTATCTAAGTCTATAGGCGTGGATTTTTCATGTGTAGAGCAAACAATCTGGAGCAGTTTTATCAGTTAAAAAGATGATGACTTAGCAGCAGCTACTACATATATCTGGAGGGAAATTTCCATTTTTCAGGCTAACTTTTGGAGTTCAAATAACATTATGTATCAAAATGGTAATGTCATTGCATTTGGCTCTGTAGACTATAGTCCTACTGAGATATGCTTTCTTATAAAAAATCTTATCATTGTACCTTGTTCTCCAACTTCCAATCGACTCCTAAACTTGAAGGTTCCACCTTACGTTTGGTTACATGTGTGCTTAATTTATATAACCAAATATATGGCAGACCTTCCCATCAACCGACTTACAACTTCATATTACAAAAGGCCTCCTTACTTAGCTACCTTCTATGGATTCCACACCGGTTTGTACAAGTTTTATTTCAGCCAGGTGAACAAAGATTCAGAGAACTAGATTTCCCCATAGCTTTCTTGCCATTGATTGCATCGTGCTCCAAGCTTCCCCTTCATGAAATAACTCTCAGTTAATGTATGCTACCCCATTCAAATGAAATAAGTCTCAGTTAATGTATGGCAAGGAAGATAAGGTACAATATGATACAAAGTATTACAACTGTTCAATTCTAGCAATTTTCATGATTGAAGTCAAATTGCCAGTTAGTTGCCAACTGGAAAATGTTACACAAGTATCCCAAACTAGACGAGCACACACTAACCAAATTGCATGGTCAATATGAAAATATTTCTTAAGTGATTACTAGGAGCACAACATAATTCTTCTAGATGAAGGGCCAGTCACTTAGTGACACCACTAGGCCTGAAATCTAGGACTTCACCTTCCAATATTGTCACGACCCGCACTCAGTATTAGGGGTGCAACTTGGGCGGGCTAAACCCGAACCCGATCGGGTAAACCCGTTAATGGGTTGGGTTAGGGTTGAAGATACTCGGGTTCGGGTTCGGATATGGGTTAAAATATTTCAACCCGATCAAAAATTGGGTTGGGCTCGGGTTCATGTGTCGGGTTACCCGAAGAACCCGAAATCCGACTTATTTATATATATATATATATATATATATATATATATATATATATATAGTTTCATATTTCTTAAAAGTTAAATCCTAAATTTCTCTACCCAAACTCTTCAACTCCTTATCATAAATCTTAATTTAGTTTGTAATTTTCAATGATCAAGACTTTATTGCTATTTGATTATGTGTTTAATATTACTTTTGTTTAAAATTATTTCAAATATTATATTAGAGTCCGATAAACTCGATGGACCCGACCCAACCCGAGTTCAACCCGAGCCAAACCCGATCCTCCGGGCTTGGTCTTGGGCTTCATATGTTTAACCCGAGGTCGGGCCGGGCTTGGGCTCGGGCTAGACTTATGATTCATCGGGTTGGGCTCGGGTTGACCTC
Organism: Iris pallida; assembly: GCA_029216955.1. NCBI lineage: Eukaryota > Viridiplantae > Streptophyta > Magnoliopsida > Asparagales > Iridaceae > Iris > Iris pallida. The sequence continues at coordinate 470,798 of JANAVB010033616.1, forward strand.
AAGCCCGACCCAACCCGCCCGAGTTGCACCCCTACTCAATATAAGGGCATGAGACGTGGGTATGTCCAGCCTACGCCACAATATCGACGGTAGAATGTTGTCCTAGGTCACAACATCTAACACAGTATAAATGTACCTGTACAGAATATACTCTCCAATCGGAGGACAATACAGGAGGTACAACTCAATCACAAATCTAAGATGGATAAATAGCACAATAAGATAGATATGAAATCACAGAGTGCAATACAACCAGAAGAAATAAGTCTAAGTGTTTAACAACACAAAATTCCAACATCTGAATAATACATCTCATGAAATGACAACAGAAAGTAAGATAAGATAAGCCTAGCAGTCTATCCTAGGCAATAGGGTAACATCCTTAGCGCAAGCTGGATCCTCCTGAGGGTCCAAGTCACAAGTGTCATCTATACCAGTTCTGTAACAGGTGGGACAAAACTCCTTCTCATCCTCTGTAATTTTTCAACAGGTCTAGTCAGGGCAGGAGCGAATACATAACTCTCACACAGTTCGTATCATGGCAGGAAATGTAAAACAAGCAATAGAATAAATACATGAAACGCTGTAAGATACGTACATGAATAGTAAGAGAGATAACTGAAAACAGAAAATATATTATGGAAAGTAAGAACTGTAAGTGACTAAGTAATTTAGAGCACAAGATGGTTATGTAACCGACTTGATTTGCACATGACTAAGTTACAGAGTTGCACATGACTACCTACTTTGGAATTGATCACATAACCACTTCTACTCCTCCGTCCCCAATCAATACACAAGGATCTAGTCAAGTTATGTTACGTACATTATAGTTTTAAACATGAAGCACATGTGAACATGAGAGTACATGAGAGCACATGAGTGTACATGAATAATGAGAGTACAAGGAATACATGATGTACGTGAAAAGCACATGATATGAAGTATTCGATGCACCCGAGGGGGATAACATCTCATGAAAAGATCCATATAGTACCAATCCGTGATAACAACGTGACAACATCAAGTAAAGTAGTCTAGAGCAAGAATATAAGTCCTAGCAATATATGAAACGATCAGATCATGTACTCGCCTGATATCCTGAGCGACTAATGAGAACAGATGTCCAAACCGGAGTAACTGAGTCCTATTTAGAGCAACACAGGTTACAATGTGTTCAAGATGTAATAAATAAAATTTACAATACATTCTACAGGATTCTAGGCCATTCTAGGTCAAAGTCAACTCTAGTCAACATTATAGTCAAACTAGGTCAACAGTCTAGCTAACTAGGTCAACTGTCTAGGATTTGGACAAACTCTAGTCAACAAGCTCAATTAGGCCTATTTGGTCAATTCTCTAGTCTATCTCAAGGTAGACTAGGATACCAATATACAAGAGCAAATATTATGTATATACAATACCACTATATATAGACTATATCTATATACCCTCGTATAGTACCATATATACACGTCTACATACACATCCTATACATATGTATTCCTAATCTCAAACCATATCTGAATCTGACTCATATACATATATTACTCACACATACATATATCTATATATGTATATCACATATTTCACTTAACCCTCCCAACTTAATGCAAACACAAGTCGGTTCTCAGGGACAGAACATGTACCTACAACCCACATGAACCTATAACATACATCATCCCATAATACCTATATATGACTATATACATACCACAACCGAACTACCAACCCCATTACTCTCATGAAACTGAGATACTTACCAACTCAATATAACATCACAAAATCTGCTAAACCACTCATCTAATACAAATAACATAGGATACCCCATACCCATAGTCACACATATCACAGAAAACTGTATAGACAACATATATATATATATAATATTATATATATATATATATATATATATATCACACAGAAAACTGTATAGACAACATATACATATCACATTGAAGAATTCATTCTTGAAGATGATCAAGGCAATGTCGCTTGGCTCCCTCACCCGGCAAGGAAGTTCTCGATTACTTTGGCTTGGAATCAGATCCGTGCCCAATTTCCTCAACAGGTATATTTTAAGAACATTTGGAACAAATGTATGCCATCTAAATGGTCTATCTTATTATGGAGAATCCTCTTCAATAAATTGCCGACGGATGATAATGTTCAGCAACTTGGTTTCTCGTTGGCCTCGGCTTGCCACTGCTGTTCTACTCCGAATGGGGAGTCTGTGCACCATATATTCGGTGAAGGTGATTTAGCTACTTCGGTGTGGGATTACTTTCAAGTAATGGTCGGTGTTCGGGCAAGTAGGGTTGATATGTTACAAAGGTTCCAGTGTTGTTGGAGGAAACGTCAGAAGCATGTTAAGCAAGTTGTGGTTGGCGCCATATGCTAGGTATTGTGGAAAAATCGCAACAAATGGCATTATGAATGTAAGCCCCTGAATATTTTAACTATTTTAAAATAAGGAATTATATTTTAAATAGCATTTTTATCCTTAAAATAAGTTATTATAATTATTAGGAATTTTCTAGGATTTTAAAAATAAATTTTTATATAATTTTATAGCTTAAAATATCAACTTACAATTTGTTAAATTGTTTTAATATCAATTTGTAATTTACTGAATTGTTTTTATATCAGTTTGTAATTTTTCTAATTGTTTTATATCAGTTTGCAAATTATATTTTGCAAACTGTATGGCAGTGGGGGGGCTTTGTGTAAAACTAGTTTTGGGAGGGGGGTTTCTGCTAAACGATCACCCCGACCACCGCCTTTCCCCGTCGCCATCTCCGGCTAATCCACCGAAATCCTAACCCTAAACCCTAATTTTCCATAACCCTAGCCCTAATTCGACCGACTTCCCGACTCTATAAATCAACCCCGACCCCAAACCCTAACTCTAGACTATTTTCCGACCACCAGAGCGCCGGCCGACCCCCTTTCTTCTCCGACAAAGCTCGCCGGAGTTAGCCCTTGCTAGCGCCACCGCTACAGCCACCGCCGTCGTGATCCACCCCACCATATTGTTCGCCACGACGTGACGAACCCAGCGCCACCCTTCGCCACCGACCCCGACGCTTCCTTCGCCTTGCCGCAGCTTCGACAGCCCCTCGACTGGACACGTAGGTGTCGCTTTGTTCCCTGTGTCGTCCCGTGTCTCATATTTTGCGATACTAGACTAGCCTAGACACGAGCAGTGCGTGAGTGAGTTCGGACACGGCCATTTCGTGTCGTGCGTGTCGTGCACGCCTGGGACACTGGACTCGTGTGCCTTCGTGTCCCTAACTGTCAGGACACGAAGACACAGGACTATGGGTTAACGGGTTTAATAATATGTTATTGGATTTAAAAACCATTATCTTAATTTACTATAAAACTAACCCGGTCCTACCCCTATCAAGCTAACCCGAGCTGACACCCTGGCCAGCCCGAGCAATGTTAAGTCTCCTCCCCCCCGTCCCAGCGGGCCGAGTTCCAGCCCCCCCTTTTGTTGTTTTTTTTGTTTTATTTTTGTTTTTAATTGTTTTATTATATAATATATATATATATTTTTATATATATATAATAAACATTATATATATAATAAACATATATAAACATAATATTTTGTTTTTAATTGTTTTATATATATATATATATATATAATTATATATATATATTATATATATATATATAATACTGTTATATATATATATATATATACTGTATTTATTATAATATATATATATATATATATATATATATATATATATATATTTTATATTAAGTATTTATATATATATATGTATATTATTATATATATATATATATATATATATATATATATATATATATGTATATATATAATGTATTTGTTGTATATATATGTATATATATTTCAAATACAATTTTGTGCAAATGTTATTATGTATAAAATTCACAAGTTATTATAGTTTTATGACTTGTATATTTTACCACTTTAATATATTATTAAAATACTTTAATATATTTTTGAATTACTGTATTTTATTAATCATGGCCATTTGGTGTCCAAACCTAGCATGGATTTTTGGGCCCAAATGTGTCTAATACATTTAAAGTATGTACAAGTCATATTGGAATTGATTCATGACTTTGGGTCCCGTATCTGGACTTCGGTTCAATTTCGTATGCGTGGATAAAATAGTAAATTAATTAATTATTTCCAGAAATTGTTACTTGCTGTTTTTGAATTTTTATATTAATTTAATTGCTGTAAAAATATGGGAAAATTTGTATTTAAATACTATATTAATTTAGCTAATTTAATATTTTTCCATCATTTATTTAGTAATTTTGGTATTTTATAAAAATAGGAAAACTGAACTCATTTTCAGAGTACTTATGTTTGCTGATTTGCAATAATTATCTTTGAGGGTTTATAAATCCAGAAAAATTAGTATAAATTTCTATAATTAACAAGGATCATTTGGGTACTTTATTTAATGTATAATTGAGCCTTTTGTCTATCTTAAAATTGTTGGAATACAGTGCACAGTCTGATTTAATTATTGATTAATTACGACTTACGATGAATTGTGTGACTTTGGGATATTGTAATATTGGACCTCACCCTACCATAGTGTAAAGGCCCTAGAAAGTTAGTTTAGGTATTGTGTCACCCCACATTGGTCTCCTATGCTAAAGTTCACCATTTGGCTAGGTATCCAGTCAGAGAGTCGTATCGCACACTAGTGTCTTAGTGTTTAACTTAGTATGAAAACTAAGTTTATGCATTATTTTTACAGTGACGAAACACCAGACATCTGTAGCATTTTCTTCTACCTTGCTTTGCTAGGGACAAGTACCTCTACAAACTTTATTTACAGCATATAATGAATTGTGTATAAACCATGTTAATATCTAAACTGCAAGTCGTATCACAATATTTCATATGCTTTATACTGCTCTCAGTATCCACCATGTTTTATGCTATTCTCGTATCTCTCACATGTTTAGAATCTGGGTTATAGGAAAACTGATAGTTGAGTACATGATCATGCCCCTCTACAGTAGCGAGCAAAGTTTCATTTTATATGTTACTACGCCGTAGGCCTTTATCTCAAAGCGGATTTGTGCGTATGTACATCTATCGCAGATTTGTGCATATGTACATCTATCACCGTATCACTTTTACGGAAGTACATTTCACTATATGCCCCTGCATATTGTACACCTATTGACGATTACGTACCTACTACAGTTTTAAACATTACATATACATTTGTCTCTATGACATATGTGTCCTTGCCATGATAGATTGTGACATGACATGATTCATGTTTATTACACTCATGTTCATTTCATGTTTCGTATATTTAGTTTGCTAGAATCAGTACTTGCTCCCGTCCTGACAGGATAACGTTGTAGGTATACTTACCGAGGAGGAGTTGCTATGTGATTCCTATTATGGAATTGCCGTCGAGGATCAGACTTTACCTTACGAGAATGTACCTGCGGGGAAACTCGTCTAGTTTGTGTAGTTGCTCAGGACTTTTGACAGTAGTCATGTTGTTAGACTATGTATTTTGATACTGGTCCCGTATCCAGTTTTATGTCTCGACTTTGTATTTCGGAACATATTTATATACGAGATGATTTTGTGTTTGGTTATATTCTGACTCAATTTGACATATAGAACTGTTAGCACACTTTGGTCTTATCTTATTTTTTCTTTAGAACAGCTTACTACGTTTTATCTCAAGCGTAGGCTGGACATAACTCGGCCCGGCCCAACAATTTGGGTAGCAGATCGTGACATGTTTTTAGTGGTGGCCCATGCAGGGCCTGACTAAATTGTTTGGTTACGTCATTGTACCAAGCATGCCTGCAATTAGGAACTTAAGATAATTAGACAACAATAAGAATAACATTTAGAACACCTAGAGGATTACTAGAATTGCAACATAGGAACTTATCACATCATATGCTCGCTATTACAAATTAGATTTTCTTGCTTATGATTGTTTACCTAAAAGAGTCCTTATAAGTTCTTTTATTTATTAGATGGTGCTTACCCGCTCATCCAGTATGCCACACCTGAGAATGGCACACTTCCTATCCAGTCGGTTGACCAGTTGACCGATGCACCTCCACCTCCACCTACCAAACTCCCCCACTCCACAAATCCACCAACCCAGATGCCTACACCACCTTCCACATCACAGTCCCAGCAGGACCCGATACTCCCACCACCACCTATTACTATACCTGCCCAGGCTTCCGCCACTCTCGACGGGAAACAACTGCTCACTCTGATACAGGGGTTCCTAACGACCCATCAGGAGCAGACCACCCTACTCCACCAGAGCATGGAGCGTTCTGAGGAGCGTACCATGGTCCCACCACTGGTAGAGCCACGGCAGAGAGCGGGGAACATCAAGGACTTCATGGGTTTGAACCCAGGGAGTTCATGGGGACTGAGGACATCGTAGTAGCAGATGACGGGCTAGACTCGGTAGAGAGGAAGCTCCTTGGAGCTAGGTTGCCGGGTGACCTCCAGGTCGAGGCAGCGGGATTTCTGCTGACAGGCTTGGCAGGAGTTTGGTTCAGGAATGAGCCACTATTCACGAGAGGGAGGGCCACTTGGGATCAGTTTAAGATCCAGTTCAAGAAGAAATTCTTTTCGACCACCGCTACGGTAGCTATGGGACTACGATTCCAGAACATCCAGCAGGGGAACCGTTCTGTTGACGAATATACAGCAGAGTTTAGTCGTTTGAGCCATTTCGCTCCTAGTCTGGTTGCAGACCCAGAGAAGATGATGCGTAGGTTTTGCCATGGTCTAGTTCCAGACATTGGCATTCTCATAGTAGCGAACGGGACGACTGACTACTACCAGAGCCTAGAGTTGGCCCGGAGCATAGAGGAGCGTCTTCAGTCTTGCCAGAGGTCGGCTTCTGTACACCACGAGGGACCTTCCAAGCGGCAGGCTTTCCAGCCGAGAGCACCGACGCCGCACCAGCAGACATACCGTCCTTCCACACCACATCACCCAACCCCACCAGTTAGAGCCCCGGGACCTCAGCCGCAGAAGGGAGCTCTGTGTATATTCTGTCGAAGGCCAGGGCATGATTGCTCCGTCCGCAGAAAGAGGTTGAGGCAGTGCTTAGCTTGCGGGTCTGCCACCCACCAGCTTCGGGAGTGCCCAATAGCGAGGGTACCAGGTGCCAGACCACCGTCTAGAGGACCACCGCTCCCGACTCAGCAGCAGAGGTTTGGGCAACATCTGCAGCAGCAGAAGGGACCCCAGGGAAAGGCTTATAGTCTGGCTCTTGAGGCAGAGCCGGAGCAGGTTTCGGAGCCATATTATTTAGCCGACGTCATCACAGGTCATGTTTATTTGCATACTTTTCTAGCTCTATGCTTGTTTGATTCCGGTGCATTAAATAGCTTCCTGTCATTAAAGTTTTTACATAAACACCACTTAGTAGCTACACCTACCAAGGAGATGAGTAGAGTAATGACGGGAGGCGGACCAGTACCCATTAAGGCTATTTATAGATGCTCTATTACTATAGCAGGGAGAGAGTTTATGGGACGATTCTTTGTGATGCCTGTCACGTCCCAGAACCAGAACACTGGAGAGCGGGGGCAGACATAGCCAGCTACGCATAATGAAATGGGATCCACCTCATTATACGGTCACGGCTGTCTAGATATATGAGGGTTTAACTACATTCCATCAGTCTCCTATGGTCAAGAACAAGCCTAGTGTCTCAATCACAAGCAAGCAAATAAATGTTTGCAAGAGGTAAGATCACCAAATATACAATAGTAAGGCGTCCCAAACATTACATATTCAGCTGATCATGAAGCTAGTCGTTACAAAATGTGAGGACTAGCAAGAGTTTTAGTCATACATGATCAACCCTAGGTTGCCAATCATGTTACAGCCCCGTAGGCAGACAGTAAGTAAAAATTCACGAGCTAACACTTGCTCGGCGGCTAAACGCCTCAAAAGAATAATTTTACAATAGAGTGGGAGAGCCAAAAATAACCCACTCGTTGCCAGGATTCCGTCTAGTGGTCACCATGTGGCTGGAAGGTCGGTAGATCCTCTGGTGCTGCTCCGGTATCTGGCCATACAAAACCAGCTGGGTCAGACCCCAGAAAGAGCAAGTGCCACAAAGGAGGCTTCACTTAGGAACTAAAACCAGAAACTAGCACAAGAATATAATTTCAAATAAAAGACAGTAATTAAGAAAAAACATGACAGGTGATATACGATGAGATAACCATGGGACTATTCAGATAACCAGGTTACAACCCGTAAACCAAACAAGGATCGGGGTTGTAACCCTTTTTTTGAACAGAACTTGGCTTCTTCCACCATTTATCGGCAAGATAAATATAAGAAATCAGGACATGTAACAATCTTGTACAGGATCAAGACAAGACTAGACTGATTATACCTCATCCAACAATCACGGCCAAGCAATAAGTACGGCTTGATACTTTAACTAACTAGGATTATCACAGTCCTAGTTACTAATAAGATGCAAAGAGATTTCCAAGTCCAGTTACCCGCCTGCTGCTACCTGAGTGATCCCAGCAAAGAAAAGGAAAAGATAGCATGATATAACAGACACACTGTAGTAAGATACATGTGTCCTAAGGTACCACACTCGACGGCGGGCTGGAAGTGCGCTCATCTCGACGGATAGCAACAAATCCCATGTATATATATATATATAAGGCCGAGATCAAAGGGGCAACAGGTAACTGGGAAAGTCTCTTCATGAACTACTATATTATTCTAGTTATTAGCCTTAGCCATTTACAGTAGGTACCCTGACCGTGGTACTCAGGGGTCCCCATCCTAGACATGATGCAGGACAATACTGGTTCATTTGTACAAGCACAATCGTCCACGGTTGTCCAGGTTATTCAATCTTGTCATGTCGTGTTAGCCGTCGCAACAGCATTTCGAGAAATATATCATGTCAGGTTTATCATGTCAAGAGTGCGCCACAGCGGGCCACTATCAAGATTTATCATGTCAAGTTATCATGTCAAATTGTCAAGTCAAGTTATCTTGTCAGGAGTGCACCACGACGGGTCACTATCAAGTCATATCATATATCAAGGAGGGAAGAAACTTGCACAATTAAATAATAATATATATATTCTTGAAGCCAAGGAGAAACTCTACAACTTTCATGTTGGAGTGGAAAGAAATTCTGACCACAATTCAGGCAAATAAAATATTTAAACAATCAAAGTGGATCCCATGCGGCCCAAAAGTGAGAGAACATACATGCGGCCAATGAGAGTGGGAGGCCACCCATGCGGCCAGCCAAAGCTTATGCGGCCAGAAAAATAGCTGAAGGGCGAGGGTCATGCGGCCAAGAGTAAATGCTAACAAGAAATATTCATGCAGTCAGAAAAGACAGAGAGTGTGGAAGACAATAAATACGAGCTTCCACTTAAACAAAGGAAGGGCACGTGGCCAAACAATGAAATGATGACTGTCAATAAAAGAGTGGCTCACGTGACCAAATATTAGATAGTGGGGGAAGGGAGCCTATGCGGCTCACCTAGATTCCATACAAAATGCGACATGCAAATAATAATATTATTTAATGGCCAAGGCCATGCGGCTCTGCATCAAGCAGTTATTAATGCTGTAACTATCCATGCGGCTCACCCTCACATTGCTTGCATGAAAATACAAACAAAAAAATAAATAAATAAATAAATAAATAATGGCCATGCGGTTTGCTTGCATGAAAATACAAACAAGCAACTAATATTAAATAATTCCTTATGCGGCTCTACTTGAAAAAACCTTAAAGCAAATGCATTTAAGCCAATGCATTAAAGCAAGCTATGCGGCTGTGCTTTCTAAGAAGATGTATTAAAGAATTAATATAACTATCAAGGCTTAAATTGTATAAAAGCTTATAATATATACTAATACTAAGGTCTCAAATGCATAAAGCATTAAGGAAGATAAGGACTTAATTGCATTAAGCAATAAAGTTAAGGACTTAATTGCATTAAACATTAAGTCTCCAGAAACCTATGCGGCTCCAATGCATTAGTTGCATTTCCTAGGGACTAAGGCATTAAATATAAACTGTAAGGCCTTAAAATGCATAAAAGCCTAAAATAATGCATTAGGAATGTAAGCTTTAAAAGCTATGCGGCTGTGATGCATTTAGTCAAAGCATATAAGGACAAAATACTTTAACCAAGGCATTAAAGCAAATAAGGACAAAAGCAAATAAGGATAAAAGCATTAAGAATGGGATAATATTGCATTAAGTAATGCCTATCCCAACCATATGCGGCTGGTTACATCCCATGCGGCCAACCTGTTAATTGTCATGCAAAACGAATAATGCAAATAAGTAATGCAATAAATGCTAAGGCATTTGCTAGCTAATGCATGCGGCTGGACATGCATTCCAATATAAAATATAATGCCTATGCGGCTCACTACTGCTTGTGTGCATGCAAGCAAAGCTTGCTAACCCACGCATTAAATAATACATGTAGGGAAACATATGCCTCAAAAATCAGCATGCAAGCAAGCTTGCCAGCACATGTATTAAATAATGCATATGCGGCTCACTTGTCATTTGCATGCGGCCAAGTGCTGAAAATGTCCATGCGGCTCAGCAAATTTCTCGTAGGTCAAATTTGGACCAAACGAAATTCTCTGCAACATGGGATCATCAACTTAGTAAAATATGCAAGTTTGATAGATCAAAGTCCTGAAAACCGAAAATACCACAAAGCTAGATCTACAAAAAATTTAACCATGGAAATAAAAAATGTCAAGTACTAAAGTGGATTAGAAACACATGAGGAAGACAATGGAACAATAAAAATGGACTTCTTCCATGAAGCAATGTGCACTTGCCTAAGCTCTCCACTCTCTCCTGGTAGGTGAAGAGTAAAGATGGAGAAGAAGAAATGAGTAATGAGTATTAATGGAAGAGAGAGTGTGGAATTGATATTTATGGTGGGAGTGGCGGTAGGTGGGAGTGGTTTGGTTCTCATAAATCAAGCAAAACCGAACCAAGCCAACAAACCGAACCGAACCAAGATAAATCCATCAATGAAATGCCAAAATAAATCAAGCAGGGAGACATGCAATACAGGTCAAAATACGTACACGTATTCCAAATACGTAATACGAGATATGGGCATTACAACTCTACCGGTCTACCCACCTTAAAAGAATTCCGTCCTCGGAATTTAATCAAGAGGCTAGAGATTGCAATGACAAGCTATACTAAGCAATCAATCAAACAATCAATCATGCAAGCAAGGAATTGAAGGCATGAGGAAGAGGGAAGATATCCTGCTAGGAACCTCTCTGCCGATTCTGAATCTGAGATGGGGTCAGGGCATACGGTTGGGGTCTCTGCTGGAATCCCCTCTGCCTATACAGAAATTGCGCCTGGGCATACTGCTGAGGCCTTTGCTGCTGAAAAGCTTGGGCCTGCGTCGGCAACGGCCTCGGGGATGGAAACTGCTGCTGGACTGGTACTGGGGCTGGTCCCCTAACGGATGAACTGGTCATGGCTGGTGATGAGTCAGTCCTGAACGGGCAGGTCCCTACCTTGTGGTCCGGTGCTCCACAAAGCAAACATAATCCTCGAGCCTTGCGACATTCTGAAACAACGTGTCCTGGCTTCCCGCAATGAGTGCAGCCCATTGCGGAAGACTGCTTCTGCTTCTATTGCTGAGGGGACGTGACCGACGTTACTGAGGCTGCCTGCCTCGGAGTTCCAATTGTCAGAGCCCTGACTGCCGGGGATGGTGCTGAAGACTGGTTCATCTGGCCGCGAGATCGCTTTCGACCTCCGGTCCTGTCACTGTTCGCTGCACTATTCCCATGATGTCCACCTCTGCCCAGAGCATCTGCCACTGCCTGACGCAAGGCGTCTCCTCGACGATCCTGCGATGCAAGCAACTCCATGATAAGTCCTACCAAGGCTCCATCATCCTGCCCTGCGGGCTGGGCTGGCTGTACCGGGGGTTATGGATCTCCAGGAGGCATAACCCGGAAGGCTGCTCCTGAGTGCTGGGCCTGATCTTCTGCTTGCTGCTAGTCCACGAGAGGTGCGTCGCCTTGCTGATCGGCAGGTCCGGGAACATTGCCTCTGAAGAAGACGACATAGGGAACAATAAGGAAGGACCAGGACAGATCAATGATTACAAGCATGTGATCAGGACAAGAATTTCAAGAGTCAAGAGGATACGAGCAGAGATCAAGGGCGAGTACTGATTGAGACACCTATTCGGTAAACCCTCACATATCTTGATTTACAAGACCTGCATGGGCCACCACTTAAACCATGTCACGCCCCAGAACCAGAACACTGGAGAGCGGGGGCAGACATAGCCAGCTACGCATAATGAAATGGGATCCACCTCATTATACGGTCACGGTTGTCTAGATATATGAGGGTTTAACTACATTCCATCAGTCTCCTATGGTCAAGAACAAGCCTAGTGTCTCAATCACAAGCAAGCAAATAAATGTTTACAAGAGGTAAGATCACCAAATATACAATAGTAAGGCGTCCCAAACATTACATATTCAGCTGATCATGAAGCTAGTCGTTACAAAATGTGAGGACTAGCAAGAGTTTTAGTCATACATGATCAACCCAAGGTTGCCAATCATGTTACAGCCCGTAGGCAGACAGTAAGTAAAAATTCACGAGCTAACACTTGCTCGGCGGCTAAACGCCTCAAAAGAATAATTTTACAATAGAGTGGGAGAGCCAAAATAACCCACTCGTTGCCAGGATTCCGTCTAGTGGTCACCATGTGGCTGGAAGGTCGGTAGATCCTCTGGTGCTGCTCCGGTATCTGGCCATACAAAACCAGCTGGGTCAGACCCCAGAAAGAGCAAGTGCCACAAAGGAGCTTCACTTAGGAACTAAAACCAGAAACTAGCACAAGAATATAATTTCAAATAAAAGACAGTAATTAAGAAAAAACATGACAGGTGATATACGATGAGATAACCATGGGACTATTCAGATAACCAGGTTACAACCCGTAAACCAAACAAGGATCGGGGTTGTAACCCTTTTTTTGAACAGAACTTGGCTTCTCCCACCATTTATCGGCAAGATAAATATAAGAAATCATGACATGTAACAATCTTGTACAGGATCAAGACAAGACTAGACTGATTATACCTCATCCAACAATCACGGCCAAGCAATAAGTACGGCTTGATACTTTAACTAACTAGGATTATCACAGTCCTAGTTACTAACAAGATGCAAAGAGATTTCCAAGTCCAGTTACCCGCCTGCTGCTACCTGAGTGATCCCAGCAAAGAAAAGGAAAAGATAGCATGATATAGCAGACACACTGTAGTAAGATACATGTGTCCTAAGGTACCACACTCGACGGCGGGCTGGAAGTGCGCTCATCTCGACAGATAGCAACAAATCCCATGTATATATATATATAAGGCCGGGATCAAAGGGGCAACAGGTAACTGGGAAAGTCTCTTCATGAACTACTATATTATTCTAGTTATTAGCCTTAGCCATTTACAGTAGGTACCCCTGACCGTGGTACTCAGGGGTCCCCATCCTAGACATGATGCAGGACAATACTGGTTCATTTGTACAAGCACAATCGTCCACGGTGTCCAGGTTATTCAATCTTGTCATGTCGTGTTAGCCGTCGCAACAGCATTTCGAAAAATATATCATGTCAGGTTTATCATGTCAAGAGTGCGCCACAGCGGGCCACTATCAAGATTTATCATGTCAAGTTACCATGTCAAATTTGTCAAGTCAAGTTATCTTGTCAGGAGTGCACCACGACGGGTCACTATCAAGTCATATCATATATCAAGGAGGGAAGAAACTTGCACAATTAAATAATAATATATATAATATATATATTCTTGAAGCCAAGGAGAAATTCTACAACTTTCATGTTGGGAGTGGAAAGAAATTCTGACCACAATTCAGACAAATAAAATATTTAAACAATCAAAGTGGATCCCATGCGGCCCAAAAGTGAGAGAACATACATGCGGCCAAAGAGAGTGGGAGGCCACCCATGCGGCCAGCCAAAGCTTATGCGGCCAGAAAAATAGCTGAAGGGGGGGCCATGCGGCCAAGAGTAAATGCTAACAAGAAATATTCATGCAGTCAGAAAAGACAGAGAGTGGGGAAGACAATAAATGCGAGCTTCCACTTAAACAAAGGAAGGGTACGTGGCCAAACAATGAAATGATGACTGTCAATAAAAGAGTGGCTCACGTAGCCAAAATATTAGATAGTGGGGGGAAGGGAGCCTATGCGGCTCACCTAGATTCCATACAAAATGCGACATGCAAATAATAATATTATTTAATGGCCAAGGCCATGCGGCTCTGCATCAAGCAGTTATTAATGCTGTAAATATCCATGCGGCTCACCCTCACATTGCTTGCATGAAAATACAAACAAAAAAATAAATAAATAAATAAATAAATAATGGCCATGCGGTTTGCTTGCATGAAAATGCAAACAAGCAACTAATATTAAATAATTCCTTATGCGGCTCTACTTGAAAAAGCCTTAAAGCAAATGCATTTAAGCCAATGCATTAAAGCAAGCTATGCGGCTGTGCTTTCTAAGAAGATGTATTAAAGAATTAATATAACTATCAAGGCTTAAATTGTATAAAAGCTTATAATATATACTAATACTAAGGTCTCAAATGCATAAAGCATTAAGTAAGGAAGATAAGGACTTAATTGCATTAAGCAATAAAGTTAAGGACTTAATTGCATTAAACATTAAGTCTCCAGAAACCTATGCGGCTCCAATGCATTAGTTGCATTTCCTAGGGACTAAGGCATTAAATATAAACTTTAAGGCCTTAAAATGCATAAAAGCCTAAAATAATGCATTAGGAATGTAAGCTTTAAAAGCTATGCGGCTGTGATGCATTTAGTCAAAGCATATAAGGACAAAATACTTTAACCAAGGCATTAAAGCAAATAAGGACAAAAGCAAATAAGAATAAAAGCATTAAGAATGGGATAATATTGCATTAAGTAATGCCTATCCCAACCATATGCGGCTGGTTACATCCCATGCGGCCAACCAGTTAATTGCCATGCAAAACGAATAATGCAAATAAGTAATGCAATAAATGCTAAGGCATTTGCTAGCTAATGCATGCGGCTGGACATGCATTCCAATATAAAATATAATGCCTATGCGGCTCACTACTGCTCGTGTGCATGCAAGCAAAGCTTGCTAACCCACGCATTAAATAATACATGTAGGAAAACATATGCCTCAAAAATCAGCATGCAAGCAAGCTTGCCAGCACATGCATTAAATAATGCATATGCGGCTCACTTGTCATTTGCATGCGGCCAAGTGCTGAAAATGCCCATGCGGCTCAGCAAATTTCTCGTAGGTCAAATTTGGACCAAACGAAATTCTCTGCAACATAGGATCAACTTAGTAAAATATGCAAGTTTGATAGATCAAAGTCCTGGAAACCGAAAATACCACAAAGCTAGATCTACAAAAAATTTAACCATGGAAATGAAAAATGCCAAGTACTAAAGTGGGTTAGAAACACATGAGGAAGACAATGGAACAATAAAAATGGACTTCTTCCATGAAGCAAGGTGCACTTGCCTAAGCTCTCCACTCTCTCCTGGTAGGTAAAGAGTAAAGATGGAGAAGAAGAAATGAGTAATAAGTATTAATGGAAGAGAGAGAGTGGGATTGATATTTATGGTGGGAGTAGTTTGGTTCTCATAAATCAAGCAAAACCGAACCAAGCCAACAAATCGAACCGAACCAAGATAAACCCATCAATGAAATGCCAAAATAAATCAAGCAGGGAGACATGCAATACGGGTCAAAATACGTACACGTATTCCAAATACGTAATACGAGATATGGACATTACAATGCCACTCCCCGGGTATGATATCATATTGGGGATGGACTGGCTTAGCTATGATCACGCAGCTATAGACTATCATGAGGGTAGTATTCTGTTCAGTCCCCCAGGCACGGCACCAATCAGTGTCAGGAGGACAGGGCCGGAGATCAGCCTAGAGACGAACTGTTGTGCGACAGTTGGAGAGTTAGCACCGCTACACCCTATCATTAGGGAGTTTATGAATGTATTCCCAGAGGATCTTCCAGGACTTCCGCCTGACAGAGACGTGGAGTTCACTATAGATTTAGTACCGGGTTCATCACCAGTATCCCGGACTTGCTATAGAGTGAACCCCAAGGAGGCCGTAGAGATGAAGGAGCAGATTGATGACCTGTTGAAAATGGTTTCATTTGATCTAGTGCTTCTCCATGGTGAGAACCAGTGCTCTTTGTGCCCAAGAAGGATGGTACAGTCCGGTTATGCATTGACTACTGGGCATTGAATACCATCACCATTAAGAACAAATATCCTCTGTCCAGGATAGATGATTTGTTCGACCAGTTGAGTGGGACAAAGGTATTTTCCAAGATAGATTTGAGATCCGGTTACCACCAGGTGAAAGTCAGGGCCGCAGACATCCAGAAGACGGTGTTCAACACGAAGTATGAACAGTACGAGTTTTTGGTGATGCCATTTGGTCTCACAAATGCGCCAGCTGTCTTTATGAACTTGATGAATAAGACATTTCACCAGTATCTGGATAAGTTCGTCGTAGTATTTATCGACGACATCCTGATATACTCGAAGACGCCGGAGGAGCACGCAGAGCACTTGCGAACAGTTTTGGGAATTTTGAGGCAGGAGAGGTTATATGCCAAATTGTCGAAGTGCGAGTTCTTTTTAGACCAAGTGGAGTTTCTCGGTCATGTAGTCACTGGAGAGGGGATCTCAGTGGATCCCAGGAAAATTGCTGCCGTTGAGACATGGAAGGCTCCGACGTCAGTTTCAGAGATCAGGAGCTTCTTGGGTTTAGTAGGCTATTATAGGAAGTTCGTCCAGGACTTTGCTAGGATAGTTGAACCCATGACAAAACTGATGCGGAAGGACGCAGAGTACATCTGGTCAGAGGACTGCCAGGCAGCATTTGAGGAGCTGAAGAGGAGGCTGACGACCGCTCCAGTTCTGACATTACCTTCAGGATCTGGAGGTTTTACTATATACAGTGATGCTTCGGGAAAGGGGCTAGGATGTGTCCTACAGCAGCATGGGAAAGTGATTGCTTATGCATCTAGGCAATTACGGACTCATGAGCGAAACTATCGTACCCACGACCTAGAGTTAACTGCGGTGATCTTTGCACTCAAGTTGTGGAAACACTACTTATAAGGAGAGCGTGTGAAAATCTTTACTGACCACAAGAGCTTGAAGTATGTGTTCACGCAGAAAGAGCTGAACATGAGGCAAAGACGATGGTTGGAGTTGATGAAGGACCTCGACATCGATTTACAGTATCACCCCGGGAAGGCAAATATGGTGGCGGATGCGCTGAGCAGGCATCCGATGGCATGGTATCTGATGATAGATCGGCATTTGCGGGAAGATCTGGAGAAGCTCGGTATAGAGATAGTTCAGCCAGGATCGGTGATACAGATGATGACGCTAGACATTCAGTCAGGTTTGATGGAGCAGATCAAGGAGGCACAGTCTACAGATGAGAGCCTCTACAGACTCAGAGTCCAGGCTTTAGCTGGATTGCTAGATAACTTCACCATAGCAGAGGATGGATCCTTGAGGCATGGCAGCCGGTTATGCGTGCCGAAGGGAGAGCTGATAGAGGCAATCTTGCAGGAGGCGCACCAATGGCGATATTATATTCACCCTGGTGCCAACAAGATGTACCATGACTTGTGGGAACATCTTTGGTGGCACGGGATGAAGAGAGATGTATCACATTTCATTTCGAGATGCCTAGTTTGCCAGCAGGTCAAGGCGGAGCGTCAGAGGCCAGCTGGTCTATTGCAGCCGTTACCCATTCCCGAGTGGAAGTGGGAATACATTACGATGGACTTCGTCTCAGGGCTTCCTCGTTCCCAAGGAGGGAAGGATGCCATATGGGTCATCGTTGACAGGCTGACGAAGTGTGCGCACTTCATACCCTTCAAGATGGGGCTCTCCACCGAGAAGTTGGCGGAGCTATACATGCAGCAGATAGTTCGCTTACACGGAGTACCAGTGAACATTGTATCGGACCAGGATAGCAGATTCACGTCCCACTACTGGAGGAGCTTGCAGGAGGAGTTGGACAGTCGGCTCAAGTTCAGTACAGCGTACCACCCACAGACAGACGGACAGTCCGAGAGGACGATAAAGACGCTAGAGGACATGCTGAGGACTTGTGTGCTGGACTTTGGCGGATCATGGGAGAGCCATCTGCACTTGGTAGAGTTTTCATACAACAACAGCTACCAAGCCAGCATCGGTATGTCTCCTTTCGAGGCACTATATGGAAGACGATGCCGTACACCGCTCTTTTAGGATGATGTTGGGAATAGAGTTATGCTTGGGCCAGAGATGATCACTGATGTAGCAGAGAATGTCAGGATGATCAAAGACAGGCTCAGAGTTGCTCAGAACAGGCAGAAACACTGGGCCAATGCTAGTCGCAGACCGATGGAGTTCGTCGATGGAGATATGGTATTGGTGAAGATATCACCTTCTAGAGGGACGATCCAGTTCGGACGAGGCGACAAGTTGAGCCCCAGATACATTGGGCCGTTCAAAATACTTGGAAGGATAAGAGAGGTAGCTTACAGGGTTGCACTTCCACCCAACCTAGCAGGAGTTCACGACGTCTTTCATGTGTCTCAGCTGAGGAGATACTTCCAGACCCCAGCCATGTGCTAGACTACAGAGTTGGAGATCGGACCGAGCCTTGCAGTTACTGAGCAGCCAGTAGAGATATTGGACAGGAGAGAGAAGAGGCTGAGGAACAAAGTCATACCCTTGGTCCGAGTAGCTTGGAGCCGTCACTCTCCAGAAAATCTACTTGGGAGAGGGAGTCGGACATGAGGGAGAAATATCCTTACTTGTTTGACCCACCAACCGCGAGGGAACCACCCGTTCCCCCTTGATACATTAGAGGTTAGTTTTCGTAGTAGCCTTAGTCATTGTTTGCATTGCTTGCTATATTAAATGTTTGTAGAGTCTTCTATCCTCGTGAATTTCGGGGACGAAATTTTTCAAGAAGGGAAGATTTGTAAGCCCCTGAATATTTTAACTATTTTAAAATAAGGAATTATATTTTAAATAGCATTTTTATCCTTAAAATAAGTTATTATAATTATTAGGAATTTTCTAGGATTTTTAAAATAAATTTTTATATAATTTTATAGCTTAAAATATCAACTTGCAATTTGTTAAATTGTTTTAATATCAATTTGTAATTTACTGAATTATTTTTATATCAGTTTGTAATTTTCTAATTGTTTTATATCAGTTTGCAAATTATATTTTGCAAGCTGTATGGCGGTGGGGGGCTTTATGTAAAACTAGTTTTGGGAGGGGGGTTTCTGCTAAACGACCACCCCGACCACCGCCTTTCTCCGTCGCCATCTTCGGCTAATCCACCGAAACCCTAACCCTAAACCCTAATTTCCCGTAACCCTAGCCCTAATTCGACCGACTTACCGACCCTATAAATCAACCACGACCCCAAACCCTAACTCTGGACTATTTTTAGACAACCACAGCGCCGGCCGACCCCCTTTCTTCTCCGACAAAGCTCGCCGGAGTTAGCCCCTTGCTAGCGCCACCGCTACAGCCACCGCCGCCGTGATCCACCACCACCATATTGTTCGCCACAACGTGACGAACCCAGCGCCACCCTTCGCCCCCGACCCCGACGCTTCCTCCGCCTTGCCACAGCTTCGACAGCCCGCTCGACTGGACACGTAGGTGTCGCTTTGTTCCCTGTGTCGCCCCGTGTCTCGTATTTTGCGACACTAGACTCGCCTAGACACGAGTAGTGCGTGAGTGAGTTCGGACACGGCCAGTTCGTGTCGTGCACGCCTGGGATACTAGACTCGTGCGTCTTCGTGTCCCTAACTGTCAGGACACGAAGACACAGGACTATGGGTTAACGGATTTAATAATATGTTATTGGGTTTAAAACCCATTATCTTAATCCACTATAAAACTAACCCGGTCCTACCCCTATCAAGCTAACCCGAGCTGACACCCTGGCCAGCCCGAGCAATGTTAAGTCTCCCCCCGTCCCAGCGGGTCGAGTTCGAGCCCCCCTTTTGTTGTTTTTTTTGTTTTATTTTTGTTTTTAATTGTTTATTATATATATATGTATATATGTGTTTATATATATATATGTATATGTATATGTATTTATATATATATTATTATATATACTGTTATAATAATATAAATATATATATATTATTATATATATATATATATATATATATATATATATATATATATATATATTTATGTATATATTTATTGTATATATATATATATATATATATATATATATTTCAAATACAATTTTGTGCAAATGTTATTATGTATAAAATTCACAAGTTATTATATAGTTTTATGACTTGTATATTTTACCACTTTAATATATATTATTAAAATACTTTAATATTTTTTTTGAATTACTGTATTTTATTAATCATGGCCATTTGGTGTCCAAACCTAGCATGAATTTTTGGGCCCAAATGTGTCTAATACATTCAAAGTATGTACAAGTCATATTGGACTTGATTCATGACTTTGGGTCCCGTATCTGGACTTCGGTTCAATTTCGTATACGTGGATAAAATAGTAAATAATTAATTAATTATTTTCTAGAAATTGTTACTTGTTGTTTTTGAATTTTATATATATTTTAAGTGCTGTAAAAATATGGACAAAATTGTATTTAAATACTATGTCAATTTAGCTAATTTAATATAATTTTTCTAGCATTTAACTAGTACTTTTGGCATTTTATAAAAATAGAAAAACAGAACTCATTTTCAGAGTACTTATGTTTGCTGATTTTTAATAAATATCTATGAGGGTTTATAAATTCCAGAAAAATTAGTATAAATTTCTATAATTAACAAGGATCATTTTGGTACTTAATTTATGTACAATTGAGCTTTTTGTCTATATTAAAAATTGTTGGAACACAGTGCACAATCTGATTTAATTATTGATTAATTACGCCTTACGATGAATTGTGTGACTTTGGGATATTGTAATATTGGACCTCACCCTACCATAGTGTAAAGGCCCTACAAAGTTAGTTTAGGTATTGTGTCACCCCACATTGGTCTCCTATGCTAAAGTTCACCATTTGGCTAGGTATCCAGTCAGAGAGTATCGCACACTAGTGTCTTAGTGTTTAACTTAGTATGAAAACTAAGTTTATGTATTATTTTTACAGTAACGAGACACCAGACATCTGTAGCATTTCCTTCACTACCTTGCTTTACTAGAGGCAAGTACCTCTACAAACTTTATTTACAGCATATAATGAATTGTTTATAAACCATGTTAATATCTAAACTGCAAGTCGTATATCACCATGTTTCATATGCTTCATACTGCTCTCAGTATCCACCATGTTTTATGCTATTCTCGTATCTCTCACATGTTTAGAATCTGGGTTATGGGGAAACTGATAGTTGAGTACGTGATCATGCCCCTTCTACAGTAGCGAGCAAAGTTTCATTTTATATGTTACTACGCCGTAGGCCTTTATCTCAAAGCGGATTTGTGTGTATGTACATCTATCGCCGTATCACTTGTATGGAAGTACATTTCATTATGTGCCCCTGCACATTGTACACCTATTGACGATCACGTACATACTACAGTTTTAAACATTACATATACATCTGTCTCTATGACATATGTGTCCTTGCCATGATAGATTGTGACATGACATGATTCCTGTTTATTACACTCCTGTTCATTTCATGTTTCGTATATTTAGTTTACTAGAATCAGTACTTGCTCCCGTCCTGACAGGATAACGTTGTAGGTATACTTACCGAGGAGGAGTTGCTATGTGATTCCTATTATGGAATTGCCATCGAGGATCAGACTTTACCTTACGAGGATGTACCTGCAGGGAAACTCGTCTAGTTTGTGTAGTTGTTCAGGACTTTTGATAGTAGTCATGTTGTTAGACTATGTATTTTGATACTGGTCCTGTATCCAGTTTTATGTCTCGACTTTGTATTTCAGAACATATTTATATACGAGATGATTTTGTGTTTGGTTATATTCTGACTCAATTTGACATATAGAACTGTTAGCACACTTTGGTCTTAACTTATTTTATCTTTAGAACAGCTTACTACGCTTTATCTCAAGCGTAGGCTGGACATAACTCGGCCCGGCCCAATAATTTGGGTAGCGGATCGTGACAATGAAGCTTACTCCTTCTCCTCGGTAGCTGAAGTTAAACAAAACCCAAATAAAATCTACTCAACTGCATATATATATATATACATATATATATATATATATATATATATAAACACATCAAATACAACTGATAACTGAACCCCCACTCAATCTCAGAATTTTAGGGACAAAACCAACTCAAAGTAAGCCCCAAAACCCCAAACCCATATCAAAACAGAATACTTATCATTTCTCCCATCACAGATCACCAACCCAACTCAACATAAAGCCCAAACCTGGCAGCAATGTGGGTGAGGACGTGTCTGCTGTGAGTGTGTCAAAGCAAGGTATTAGAACGTGTCAACCCAGTGTCAATCAGAGGGGTCAAAACCTGTGCACAGACAAGGGGTGTGCGGGTGTATCGGGGGTCTAGGACATAGTGTGTCCAACCACGTGTCTCGTAGTCGTGTCAGTAGGTAGTGAGTCATAGGGTCACGTGTTAGTGACCCTGATTCGTGTCCAAACCGTATCGTGTGTCGTGTCTAACCACGTATCAGTGGCTCGAATACACGTGTTCACGTGTAAGTGCAAACCAGTGCAGACACTATAACTTCCTCGACACGACACCAAATCAACCCAACTTCTGGGAGCACCTTGTCAGTCAGTACCCCCACCTCCATGCCAAATCTTAGGTGTCCACGTGGCATGTCCTATGAGATACACTGTTTGGGTAGCAGGACACTACACACAGTGTGTGCAGGCCTCCCCGTGTCTAAGAATCGGCACGACACGTGTCCAAATCAAGCTCAGTCTTATAGATCTGAGATCTACAATAACCAGCTACAAAAATATGTAATTTGTTTTGAAAATTATTAACATTCATTTCTCTGTGGCATTTCACCAAACACTTACACAACACTCCGATACGCATATCAAATGGACATGAATCGAACCCAAACTCAGCCTATAGCTAGGGGGACCCTAAATAAATGCATCTATGGAGAGAAATCATGAATCTAAAGGGTTTAGATATCGATACCTATTGAGAGTTAGAATCTCAATGAAATAGCCCTTTAAAAAACTTCAACACCAAATTCCTATGGTCAAATGCCTCCAATCCTTGCTAGCTAGCCAATAAAGACTTTTTTTTCACAAGAGGAGTGCAATGAAACTGATTTGGTTCAATTTGGAAGTAATTTAAAGAAAGGGGACAAATTTGGGGAAGAACATAAACTAGGGTTAGGGTTTGCTACAAAGAAGGCAAAATGGGGCTAATGATGACTTAAATAGGTAGGGGAGAGGCTCTCATGGCCGGCCATGGTGATGGACTAGGGTCTAGCTAAGTCACAAAGGCCCAACTCCTCTTCCTATGTTGTAAAAACAAGCCCTTAAGCTAAAGGCCCAAACTAGCTCCTTAATTCAAATCTCTAAATGGTTTTTAAGTCATTCCTAGCTAGATTAGAGTCTAATTACTAACCCAAACATGCTAACTAGATCTCCATGTTCATGATTAGTCTCTAGGCTAAGTTATTCTAAGGTTTCACTAGCAAGAGACACAATCACAATACATCAATTTAAATATTATTAAATTAATCAAAAATTCATAATTACCAAAATACCCTTATTCTAGAAAGTGGTAGTAATAAATATCAAAGCTCTAAGCTGCACGAGCACACACTAGCCAAATTGCATGGTCAATATGAACAATTTTCTTACAAATTATGAGGAGCCTAACATAATTTTTATGGAGCACACACTAGGCCTTGTACATAGGACTTGACCTTCCTATATCAAAGCTATCTACAATCTGTCTGCCCAAACTAGGATAAAAGGCCAGTCATTGACTGTTGCCCCTAGGCCTCGAACCTAGGACTTCACCTTCCTATATCAAAGTTTTCATCGACCAGACTGCCCAACCTAGGATTAAGGGCCAGTCATTTAATATCGTACTTAGGCCTCGGACCCCGGACTTTACCTTCCTATATCAAATCTCTTAAGCTGGAAGAGCACACATTAACCAAATTCGTGGTCAATATGAACAATTTTCTGTGATTACGATGAGCCTAACATAATCATTTTTTAGATTAAGGGCTAGTCATTTACTGTAGCCCCTAGGCCTTGAAACTAGGACATCACCTTCCCATATCAAAGCTCTCAATGATTGGGATGCCCAACATTTGGTACACAACTTTAACTAAGACAAACTTTAAATTATATTCTAGATTTGTTTTCCTTAACTTTTGCCTGAAACATATTGTTGCAGGATATAGCATTTCTTGATATATCAGGAAGTATTTTTAAACTTTCCTATAAATTCAAGGTTTAGTTCTCAGAACCAAAGAAAGGGAAGTGACTTGTCAAATGTTAGTTGTCAACTAGTAAAGGCAAGGGACGATAAGTAACCATAAAACCAGAATATATTAAAACATTAGGCAGCATCAGTACAATGCTTGTCCAGTGATGTCAATTTTAAATGACATATTTACCTCATGGCTAGGGTGTCATAGATTCATGTCCCTGCTATAAATAGATTTCTTTGAAACAGGAACATGAACGCCATGCTTTTTTTGTATACTCTATAGCATCTTCTCGCCCTGTAATCTCCCATTCCCTCCACGGGGCCACAGAGCAACGACAAAACAAAGCATGATGTCTACATTTCTGAGCAAACAAAAAGTATAAAATTTTTCTATTCCAAATAAGAATAATTTCTATGAAAGCAACGCCATACTCATTCAGACGTACGCGCAAGTGATTGATAAAGAAAGAAATGTCATAGTTATGCTATGAAGATTAAGAGATGCATTGCGTCCAATCAACATCTCGTGTCGATGTCACGCCTCTTCTATCTGCTTTTTTAATTGTTCTTCAATTTTAATCTGAAATGAAGTCATTCCACACCCAAGCAAACAACATATGTTAGGAAACAGAATCGACAGGTAATCCCCAAATTGTGCACCCAAATTTCCATCAAATTATAGGAAATCAAGCACTCGAACAACAACAACAAAAAGACTCAAAATCTGACCTTGAGATTGGGGAATCACTTGATTTTTTGTTGTTGCTGTTGTATGGAGTCGGAATTGGGCTTCGAGTAGAGGTTCAGCCGAAGGATATAGGCAGTGAGTGACGACATCGACGTGATTTCCAGATCTGATGTGGGCTCGCTCTGATCCAAGCCCTAACAACACCATTTTCAACCAAGCCCTAACATCAACATTTTCAACCAAAAAAGCAAAAATTAAGGTAATCTGGAACAAGAGAGGAAAATCAGGAATTTTTGAGCTTCTAAAAAATTGTTACCATGGATTCGAAAGCGCTCTGATCGGCGGGCTCGACCGCAGTGAGGGTTCGGCGGAGGAGGGAGAGAGGTCACGAAAGTGGTCCTCGAGCTCGGAGTTCCATCTTCGTCGGACTTCCCAAGACCTCCTCGAGGTCGGCTATCTCGTCAACAAACTCCCACTCGCGTTCCATCACAACAGCCCCTTCGAAAACCCTAGCTAACAGTCGGCCGGCTGTTGGTGAGGAGAGGAGAGGAAAGGGAGGAGGGGGGTTTATTCGAGAGGGTTATTTCTTAGAGGAAGAGGGCAAGAAGAGTGGTGAGGAGAGGGGAGGGTTTTTAGAGGGGTTTCTTCTCTAAGTAGATCGTGTTTTATGAGAGAAGCTCCATGGACGTAACCGTCAACACACTACAAAAAAAAAAAAAAAAATCTTTTGGGATGAAACTATTAGAAACGTTAGTCTAAAACGTTCTATAAAATTACTATTTAGGACAGATATATTTTTTTGTAACAAAAAATAGTTTTATTTTGGATAGATTGAAAAATGGATCTCTTATTTGGGACTATTAATATTTTGGTCATAAATAAATTCTGGAAATGTCACAAATAATCTCGGCGGGAATACAAATTATTTGGCGACCTAAAATTTATTATTCCTAATTTTTTTGGGAATCATTTTTTCTATCAATGATTACTTCTAACCGTTGGATCAAAAGGTCTAAGGGATGATATTGATTCCTCTTAATTATATATGTGAAGAGAGAGAGAGAGAGAGAGAGAGAGAGAGAGAGAGAGAGAGAGGAGATATTATGAGCCCTAGATAAAAGAAAAACCTCCCTATCCAATTCTCCGGACACTACACCAAAACATGCAATTCGTAACATAATTTTTTTTACAATTAGTAACGGTTATTATCGTGACACTTTTATAACGGTAATAAACGTTATAGCAGTTGCCAAACTATTACAAAAATTGCATTTATCTATTTTTATTGTATTTATAATATTTGTAACGACAAAACTTGTTACAAAGTTTAATACTCTGTCACAGTTGAATCACATGACTTCCATGTGACTGGAGAAAAGTGTTGCAAACTAAATTATTTTTCCATTTCTCCCGCCGCTACTTTCATCTTTCCCTCTCATTCCCCCATCTCTCTCTCGAGGTTCCTTTCTTTTCCTTAAATCCCTTTTCCATCCACCAAAACCCTAACCTTAACCCTAACCCTAGATTTCCTCCTCCCAAATCCTCCATCTTCGCTTGGTCCTTATCTACCCCTTTCTGGGAGAGAGAGAGAGAGAGAGAGGAGAAGAGATGGATCCGCCGTACAGCAGTGGGTAAGCAAAGAGCAATGATGACTGCGGGAGGAGTCCAGGTGGCAATCGAAAAGGGAGTCGCTGCTCAGCCATCGATCGGATCGAGGCCACATACGCTACCGTGTGCCGGAGGCACCTTCCACAGATTTGTCGCTGCTGGAGGAGGATACGGAGGTGAAGGAGATGGCGTCTAAAGGAACCATGTGCTCAATTTCTCCCCTTTTTCCCTTTTTCCTTTCTTAAATTCAAAATTTAATTTCCTTCTCTGGGGCTAAGTAATATCTTCACCAGATTAGGAGGCTTTGAAGGTGTGGGACGAGATGATCGACAAGGGCATCACACCCACCGCCACTTCGTACAGGACCTTATCGATGGGATGTGCCTTTCCGACAAGTTCGACAGAGCTGAGTAATATCTTCTTCTTTCCATCAAATTTTACGCATTCCATCCTCGTCCTGATAAATCATATTAATTTAAGTAATTATAAGTCTTTGACAATTATGGATCTTGTTGTTTCTATTCTGATCAGCCTTTTGGTGGAGTAAACTATGTATTTTGTTTGTTTGTTTGTTTGGTGGAGTAAACTATTAATTTAAGTAATTATAAGTCTTTGACAATTATGAGCCTGCATTGGAACATTGAGCCTGATAGTCGAAAATGGAAAAGCTTTGGAGAAAGAATGGCCAAGTTAAATACCAATACCTCGTAGTGGTTTCCATAGGTGTAGCATATTTTAAAATCTTTTATGACTTGTGGTTCTATCCTAGGTTTTAGTTAATAATCTAGCTCACTTCTAAGTTTCACAACACAACACAGTATAATTTATTGATAGTTGTGGATTGGAAGGCCTTGACATTGCCAATCTGATATTTCATTTCAATCTTGTAAACCCAGCTTTCTTTTTATGTGGACACCCTCTAAAATTCAGCTTTTCTACTGTCATCTTTGTATGTGATGCAATCCCAATACAAGCATTTAAGTAAAATAATTAAGCCATGAATTTTTTGTCTCAGGTATTCGCTGGCTCGCATACTTCTTCTTCTCATTCAAATAAATAGTTGATTGTAATGTTAATATTTATGTATGGTAAATAAATGGCAGGGAGAGCTTTGAGTATATGTACGGGAGACCCTGGGAGAAGGTCTCCCGTTTCTATTCAGGCTTGGTGCGTAGAGGAGGCCGTGGCGGCTGCAGATCTCTCTCTGATGCAATGTTTCCTTCTACTCTTGTGGTAAGTAACTAAGTAGAGTAACCTAGCTATTTCTTCACTTTGGCTAATAATTGGTTCATTTAAACTGCTTCTATTACAGAGGCATGCTTACTTGGGTTCAACTTAGTCAAAAATGTGTTACAAAGATGCATAAGTTTTGTACTGTTTCATTATACACAACTTTCAAGCAAATTGGAGGAAGAAGTCTTGGGGTTGAGACCCAGGTAGACAGTAAGTTACTGGCCCTTCATCCCAAAGAAGAAAAATATATTACTGTATTTTATTGTTTCTCATGTTTCTATTGTATATATGATAGGAATGTAATGTTAACACCATTTGCCTCTAAGATTACCTACTGATTTAATATCTTTCAAGCAAATTGAAGGGTACCCTTGAATAGTAGGTAGTTTGCTGAGAAACACTGCTAATTATAGTACATTTCATAGGTATGGTTCTCCCAGTATGAAAGAGATTGAGGTTTTTTTTTGTCTGCATATCGATTGCAAATGAATGAAGCGGCTGGAAAAATTCCAGAAAATATATCTCTGGAGGTAATTTATTCTACTTTCTAAAATGTTTGAAGTATTATTTTGCTACATCTTACATAACACTTCTCCTTATTTGCAAGTTCGATGGGAGCTATCCCAAGAAATTCTTCTTAACAATTGCTAAACTGTACTCTACTCTGTTACTCAATGGCTAATTACAAAAACAACCTGATATGTTAATTAGGAAAAAATTCAAGCATTGGATAGAGCTTCTCTTTGGCATTCATGTGGAATTTTAAGAATTAGAGATGTCGTGATTTATTTTTCTTTAGAATTGAACCTCTTACACAAATTTAGTTTTGAGCCAAATTCAATCCCAGGTCTTGCATGTGATCCCCATGTGGGATCACCAACTGCACTGCAATTGCAAGTACCCACAGGATATCAAGTGATCGTTGTTATTTACCATTATGTTTAGGTCTAGTTGTATAATTTGGTTACAAGTTTCACATCTCTTTATGTCTAGTCTCTAACACTTGTGTTTTATATACTAACATCTCTAGATAAGGAAAATGGAGCAATCAAATGGATAAAACTCGACTGTCCCACTGCGCCCACCATTTGATGTAAGAATTAGCAACCGTTGTTCTTTAGTATATATACTGCAGATGGCCCGATTGTGTTCTTTTAAGTTATAAGCCCAGGATGTATAGGCGAAGAAATGCTTCTTTGCTTTCCTAGCTAAACTTAAAAAAGAAAACATCCTGGACTTACTTAAAAGGTGGCCCGGTTCTGTTATTTTTGTTAAATTTAGCTGCTTTCCTAGCTAAACTTAAGCGGCCCTGGCATCAAAATCTTTTACGTTTTTTAGAGAGACACTCACAGCTGCCGTCGAGTTTTTCTTTTTCAGAACACACGGAATCAGCCCTTCCTTTCTTCTACATGTGAGATTTTGAATAACCAATATATATATATATATATATATATATATATATATATATATATATATATATATATATATATATATATATATAAAATGGCTTGGAGCTCTGGAGAAAAGGTGATCTCGAGCGCCGCTAGGGCATCCGCGTATCTCGCGAACGTGCCTCCCCCTCGGCCTCCGGATCCGCTAGCGAGGGGGGGGAGGAAGAAGAAAAGTGGCAAGAGCTCCCATAAGGGGGGAAGCCAAACCCTAGGCGGCGGAGTGGGGGACCCGGAGGGGGCTGGGAGTGCTCGGGGTGGGTCCCCCCCAGGCGGGGGGGGGGGGGGGGGGGGGGGTCGGCAGCGCTGGGAGCGGCGGGCGCCGCGCGAGAAGGTGCCCCCCCAGGCGGGGGGGGGTCGGCAGCGCTGGGAGCGCCAGGCGCCACGCGGGAAGGTTCCCTCCCAGGCGGGGGGGGGACGGCGGCTGCGGGGGATGGTTCCCCCCCAGGTGGGGGAGGGGGGGGGGTCGGCAGGAGGGCCCGGTTCGGGGTCGGCAGGAGGGTCGGGTACGGTGTCCGGGAGGTCCTCGACTGGCGTGCTGTTCACTTTCGGGGCTGACCCGGGAAAGGGTGGTGGAGGAGAGGAGGGGTGGACGACGGTCTCCAGGAGACGGGGTGGCGGACGTGGGGGTTTTCATTCTCAAGCCTTGGGGGCTGGAAATCCTGGGAGTCAGGCCGTCAGGACGATGGGTAGGAGTAGTGCCCCACGTAGGATTGCGGGTGGGACGGGCAGAGGGGGTAACGCATGGAGACCTAGGGCGACGGTGGCTGAGAAAGGAAAGGGGGTTGAGGTGGAGAAGCCGAGACAGGGAGGGGAAGCGGTGGGGGCCCCTACCAGGGCTACACAGGCAGATATTCGGCCCAGATCTTGGAGGGATGTGTGCTCCCCTGTGGTGACGAAGACTGCGACTTCCATGGAGTACGTGCAGCCCAGGATGGTGGAGGGGGGCTACAGGGCTGTCTTTCCGGAGGAGGAGGTCGCTGAGGTCACAAAATTTTGGCAGTATACGTTAGTCGTATATGTGCTGGGGAGTAAGCCCTTCTATGGGCAGATACGGGGATATGCTGAGAGGGTATGGAGGCCGAAGGGGAGTATGGAGATCTTCTCCAGAGAAAATGGATTCTATCTGGTGAAGTTTGGGCTTCAGGAGGATATGATCAGGATCGTCCAGGGGGGGCCTTGGTCGTTTGACGGGAGACTGATTATCTTGAGGGAGTGGACTCCAGACCTCCGGTGTGAGAAGGAGGTTCTTAATGCCATTCCGGTCTGGATTAGATTCCCTGAGTTCCCGGTGAGATACTGGAGCGTCCCCCTTCTGATGCGCCTTGCTAGTCTGATCGGGAAGCCAATTAAGACGGACGAGGCGACTGCGTTCCGCTCGCGGCTTATGTACGCCAGGGTTTTCGTTGAGATTACCGCTGGGATGGAGCTCCCAAGGGAGGTGGAGTTCGAGGTGGGAGGAGCGGTTCTGAGACAGTCGGTTGAGTATGAGTGGGTTCCTCCCATGTGTACCCGCTGTGAGTGTTTTGGTCATGATTCCAAAGGGTGTACCCGAAGCCGGGAGTCAAAAGGGCAGGCGGATCAGCGTGAGGAGGTGTCACGGGAGCCAGTGCTGGACTCGGTTGATGGAGTGGAGGAAGAAGAGCAGGTAGAGGATATCGTGATGGGGGTGGAGGATGGGTTGGCGGTTCAGGAGAAGATGCAGGGTGTGATGGTTCCTTTCGATGGACAGAGGAAGATGGTGACACGGAGCTTGAGTGCTCTAGGGAGGAGTCAGAATGTGCCAGCCTCCCAGGAGATCCAGGTCTACAGTAGGAAGCGGCAAGCGACAGCGACGCTGGAGGACATTCCACAGTTGAGGGGTTCGAACACCGATACGGGGAATAACCCGGTGTGGGCCCTGACGTATGGTCAGATCCAGGAGCACATTGCTCCCTCTTCGATGGGGGGGTCGGCCTCTGTCCCCCCTGATGGGGAGTTCATGGATGACGTGGAGCAGCCTGGAGCGCTGGAGGTGGAGGTGATCGGGACAGATGGGTCACTCATCTCGGGGGGGTCACTCCCCGGCCGGAGGAGATATTAGTGAGAAGGGCGGGGCACCTCCCTCGGGTGTTCTGCCTGATGTTGGGTTAGGGGGTACTAACATTAAGTCTTAATGTCGGTCCTGGCCTGGAACATTAGAGGCGGGTGCTCTATCGGGCGTTGGAGGGAGTTCACTAGTGTGCTGAGGAGGGAGAAGTGTGACATTGCGGTGTTGTTGGAGTCCAAGATTCGGGGGGAGGTTGTGCTGAATCGCAGGACGTCTGCCAGTTGGGACCATTCCCATAACCTCGATCTTTGTGATATGGCTCGGATCTGGGTTAGGTGGAATAGGGACAGTTGGGAGGGGTCCACTATTTTGAAGACCCAGCAGCTCATTGGCGTGTCTTTTGTTAATAAGGGGGTTTCTCGTTCATTCTGGGCGCTGTGTATGGGCACAACGACAGGAGGAGACGGGAGACCCTCTGGGAGGATATTAGTAGTCTGAACAGGATGGCGGATCTTCTTCACCTTCCTTTACTCCTTGTGGGAGACTTCAATGCCTTGTTGCACAGGCATGAGAAGGTGGGAGGCAGACCGG
The DNA here is from genome assembly GCA_029216955.1 of Iris pallida. Classification (NCBI taxonomy): domain Eukaryota; kingdom Viridiplantae; phylum Streptophyta; class Magnoliopsida; order Asparagales; family Iridaceae; genus Iris; species Iris pallida. The sequence continues at coordinate 503,023 of JANAVB010033616.1, forward strand.
TTCCGGATCCGATTCTTTATGATTTCCAGCGGTGTCTTCTTCAGACGGGGTTGAGGGGTCTGGAGAGAGCAGGGCATACTTGGACCTGGCACAACAAGGCGGTCCAGAGCCAGAACAGGATTGCGTGCCAGCTGGACAGGGCTCTGGGAAATAGCGAGTGGTTCCGTCTCTTTTCGAATAGTGTGGCGGAAGGTCTGGATGCTGGGACGAGCGATCACTCGCCTATTCGAGTTGGTCTAGTTGAGAGGCCCACGTGGAAGGCTAGGCCTTTCCGGTACAACAATGGGTGGTTTCTTTCTGCGGGTTATGAGGAGGTGGTTACTAGAGGGCTACAAAATACTCGGGCGGGCACTGCTCAGTTCAGGATGGTTCATAAGTTGAAGCAGGTGAAGAGAGGTTTTCGTGCCTGGGTGAAGCAGATGCCGCGGTCTTCCCTTGCGGACAAGGAGGCTGAACTTCGGGAGGTCCAGGAGAGGCTGGCGTCGGATATTCTGAGCGGGGAGCTGGCGGCTAGGGAGAAAGTCCTTGTGGCAGAGGTCATCACTCGTAGGCTTCAGGAGGAGATCGCTGCGGCTCAGAGGGCGAAATGTTCCTGGCTCAAGGATGGAGATCGTTGCACGAAGTTCTTTTATGATGTTATCCGGTCCCGCCAACACCGGAATGGCATTCCTAGGCTGTTGGATGGAGAGGGCAGACTTATTGGAGACCCCGCCGAGATTCAGAGAGAGGCTGTCAGATTCTACACCGACTTATATCAGCAGGCAGACTACCCCTGTGTATTCTCTCCTCTTGTCCCTAAGAGGTTGGTGACGCATCAGGGCAATAGTCGACTTCTGGAGCTGGTCCGTATGGAGGAGGTGGAGGAGATTGTGATGCGAGCTGACCCCAATAAGGCACCGGGGCCTGACGGATTCTCTAGTGGCTTCTTTCGGCGTCACTGGGAGGTTCTGAAGGGTCCGGTCCTGGAGGTAGTGCAGGAGTTCTTCACTGAGGGGAAGCTTCTGAAGGAGTTGAATCATACCTTCCTGACGCTGGTGCCGAAGAAGGAGGGGGCGACATCTCTGGCCGACTTCCGGCCCATTGCTTGCTGTAATTATCTGTACAAGATAATTACACATCTTATGTGTCGGAGGATGGAGGGGATTATGCAGGGTCTGGTTTCCCCGAACCAGGCGGCCTTTATTAAAGGCCGATCGATTGCGGAGCATAGTTTGCTTGCCCATGAGATGGTTAGGGAGTTCTGCAAACCAGGAGGGATGAAGGCCTGCGTGAAGCTAGATCTTAGGAAAGCCTACGACACGGTCAACAGGGAGTTCCTATGCCAGCTCATGCTGTCCATGGGCTTTGATATGAGGTGGGTTGCTATGGTGAAGGAGTGTATCTGCACGCCGACGTTCTCAGTCCTTATTCATGGTACACCCTATGGGTTCTTCGGCAGCACCAGGGGGCTCAGACAAGGGGACCCTCTGTCTCCGTACCTATTCACTCTGGTGATGGAGTATTTCACTTGTTTGTTGGATGTGGCGGTGCTTGAAAAGAAGATTTCCCCGCTATTCAAGCTTGTGCAACCGGTGGTTTCACACTTGATCTATGCCGATGATCTCCTGGTTCTTCTCCGTCCGTCGATGCAGGGAATGAGGGCGCTTTCTGAGGTCATGGAGGAGTTCGGGCGTCTCTCTGGACTGCAGCTGAATAGAGAGAAGAGTCGGGTCTACTTCAGCTCCAGGTGCTCCCTGAAGGAGGAAAGGGCGTTTGCGCTGGGTGTGGAGATAGGGGAGCTTCTTGTGAAATATCTGGGGGTCCCGCTGTCGGTGAACTATGCTAGGGAGCATGATTGCCACAGTTTGGTGGAGTTCACTCAAAAGAGAGTTGAGGGCTGGCAAGCAGCTGGACTCTCTTTTGGCGGGCGGATTGAGCTGATTAGGTCGGTCATCTCGGGGATTACTATGTTCTGGTCCCAGTCTATTCAGATTCCGACGGCCACTATCAGGAAGGTGGAGGTGCTATGTGCGGATTTCCTCTGGAGGGGAGGGATGCATGCTATCTCTTGGGACCAGCTATGCCGGCCGATGGAGGAGGGAGGAGTAGGTCTCCGACCTTTACGGGCTATCAGGGAGGCTGCAGGTATTAAGATGGCGTGGAGGTTCGTCCAGGGTGGCTCCTTATGGGCGGAGTGGATGGCTAGCAGGTACCTTAAGGGGAGGAGCTTCTGGACGTGCAGGCATGACAACAACTTCTCGGTCACATTTAAGACTATTCTTAAGTGTAGACCTAAGCTTCAGTCTGTTATCTGCCGGTCCATGAGGGATGGTGCTTCGACGGACTTGTGGCAGGACCCCTGGGTCGCGGGTCGGTCTTTACTGGATATCCTGGGTTCACAGTTTTCTAGAGAGGCTACGAGGGGCCTCAGGTGCAGCCGGATCATCAGAGATGGAGTTTGGGTGCCAGAGGCTTACCCATTCACGGCTCAGCTGGGTGAGGCGATCCGCCGCATTGATATCGACACCAGCCAGCCTCGGGATATGTGGATATGGACAGGGACTTCTTATCCAGGTGGAGCGAGTACGTTCAGTTTCAGGAGCTGCTTCGAGCTGGTTCGGGTTCGGCACGCCTTGATGGAGGATCGGGACTTCATTTGGGCTAAAGGTATAGCCCGGAAGATGCAGTTATGTGCGTACAGACTGCTGCTGGGGAGACTCCTGACCCGTGACAGACTCATCAGGTGTGGGGTTCATATCCCGGACACGATGTGTGTGTTGTGTGCGGGAGAGGCTGAGTCTATGGGCCATTTATTCTTCGAGTGCTCATTCTCTTGGTATATTTGGGCTGTGCAGTGTGGGCAGTTGGGGAGGGGAGCTGGCATGGCTCGGGACATTCGGAGCATCATCAGCTGGATCCGAGGTCACAGAGGTGGAGAGACGGGGTGGACGAGGCGAGCCTGGGTGCGACTTACTGCTTCCGTTTGGCACATCTGGCGTGAACGGAACAGGCGTATCTTTGAGAGCCTGGTTACACCCGCTAGAGGAATTCTGCATAACGTGGAATTCGATGTATCAGTTATGTCCCCCTGAGTTCTCTGGGAGACATGTGCAGTAGTGAGATGTTGTATTGTATTACCTTTACCGCCTAGTGCGAGGAATAAATTTACCCTTATTCCAAAAAAAAATATATATATATATATATTTTGAAGCAAAGGGTTCTTCTGATTAAATGAAAGGGTTAATACACAACAATCAGCAGCAGTAGTCTTAACTATAGCCTGCTGGTACCACACAAACACATTCTCCTACTACTCCAAACTCTGAATACAATAATTCATCCTTTCAATCATCCGGCCTTCTACGTCTTTCTTCTATGATCAAGATATCAGCATTGATGTTGTTAACTAGACCCGAATATGAGAGAAAACGTCCTTGGAACAGTCGCCCATTGCGTTTTCGCCATATGTGCCATACCACAACTAGTAGTCGGGTTCTCGCCTTCCGAAAATTCTGTTTGCCTTGTGCTCCTCTCCCTCTGATCTCATCCACCACTTCCAACAGGGTTGTGTGTCGTCTATTCAGTAATCCTACCTCCTGTCTGTAGGTTTGCCAAATCCTGTCCGAGAATGGGCACTCGAAAAACAGATGATCTCTAGTTTCGTTACCTCCTCCACATAACACACAGCTTGTATCAGGAATGTGTACTCCAAATCGAAGCAATCTCTCTCTAGTCAGCAACCTGTCCCTTATCGCTTTGTAGAGGTACAATTTCTACTTGCTTGCCGCCTCATTAGCCCATACTACCGTCGACCAAGTTACCGAGGGAAAGAACATTCGAAGTAGCTCGTAGGCCTGTCCCTGTGCGAACGAGCCATCATCCGTGCCATCCCACACCCAGTAGTCATCCCCTTCTTTGTTAAGTATTGGTACCCTGCTTATTTCATCTCCGAACCATTGCTGGATATGTCGGTTATTCACACGCCACTCGCCTCCGGCCATAATGCTGCTAAGCGGGACATCATTCCCGACCATCTCATAGGTAGGCCAGCCGAGACGGTCGATGAAGCTCTGCTTGTTAAGCCATGGATCTTTCCATAAATTGGTTGAGGATCCATCTCGAATGATTCTAGTAACACAGGATTTTATTGTCGATCTTTGGGTTAGAATTTGCTTGAACGTAACGGAGAAGTTATTATTACTCTCCATTACCCAGAAGTTGCCGGAGTTATCATACCGAGCTCTCATCCATGTAGCCCACATAGATGACCCTGTCAGATAGCACCATGCGAGTTTAAGTTTAGCCACCTCCCTAAGAGTCCGAAGGGATCTGAGACCAATGCCACCTTCCTCCCTAGTCTGACAAAGCTCTTCCCATGCGATTGTGTGCATCCCTCCTTTCCAAACAAAATTAGTGCACAGTTTCTCAATTTCTTTCAATGTTCCAAGAGGTATAATGACAGCTTGGAACCAGTAACCTGTGATTGCCCATATTACTGAGCGCACCAATTCAATGCGTCCTCCGAACGAGAGAAGTTGGGACTGCCATCCCTCCAACCTCGTTTGAACATAACTCACCAGCCCCTTGCAATCCAAGTTGGATACATAGTTAATCGACAAAGGAATGCCAAGGTACCTAACTGGTAATTGGCTGTGCTCAATCCCGAGCTTACCCGCCCATATAGCTTGCTGCGGGCAGCTTTTGTTGAAGTAAATTTGGAATTTGTTTTTGTTCAGCTCCAAGCCCGAGCCTTGCCAGAACGTCTCCAGCACTTTCTCAAGAGAAGATACTCCTTTTTCCGTAGGCACCATAAATACTAGCAAATCATCTGCATAGATGAGGTGAGATACAACCGGGTTAATATGACGAAAGAGTGGCGTGATATTTCTCCTGTGCACTTCTTCATCCATTAAACAAGTAAAGAACTCCATAACAATAGTGAATAGATACGGAGACAAGGGGTCTCCCTGCCGCAAACCCCTGCTGCTAGTGAAATACCCATTCGGTTGGCCGTTGAGAATGACGGAGAAGGACGGAGTGGTAATACATTCTTCAATGCGATCGACCCACCAATGATCAAATCCCATAGCGATAAGAACTTTGCAAACAAATTTTCGATTTACCGTATCGTAAGCCTTTCGCAAGTCCAGCTTGATTCACCCCTTGCGACCACCTTCCTTGTTGAAATCGCAAACCATTTCGTGTGCGAGGAGGCAGTTATCCGCTATAGCCCGTCCTTTAATGAAGGCTGCCTGGTTCATAGAGATGAGACTCTTCATAATTTCCTGCATCCTGTCGCACATAATGTGAGTTATAATTTTATAAATAAAATTACAACAAGCTATAGGCCTAAAATCTTCCAACTCGATCGCTCCTTCTTTTTTGGGAATGAGGACGAGGAACGTATGGTTCAGTTCTCTGACGAGGCGTCATGTTGCAAAGAAATCATCCACTACATGGAGCAATAACTCCTTCAGTTGATGCCAGTGTTGTTTAAAGAAAGCAGCGTTGAACCCATCTGGACCAGGGGACTTATTCGGATCAGCACATTTGATGACGTGTTCAATTTCTTCCATCCGAACCTTCCTCCTGAGACCAGCATTACCTGCTTCAGTGACAACTCTTTTGCAAATAATCTCAGGGATAGCTTCCTCCTCTTCCGGCACTGTGTATAGGTTTCTGAAATACTCGACCGCCAGCTCCTTGCTGCGATCGGCCTGCTCTAGCCGATTGCCATTCGCATCAATCAGTGTAGCCAACGAGTTCCTGCTTTGCCGGGCTTTAACTGTTGCATGAAAGAACCTTGTACACCGATCTCCATCTTGAAGCCAGGAGCATTTAGCTCGTTGCTTCAGGTGGACTTCCTCCTGGAATCGGAGCCTGCGAACATCATCTTGCAATCCCGCATCTCGACGCGCCAAATCTGAATCAAACGGGGATTCTTTGATTTGTTCTTGCACTTCCTGAAGATGCTGGATCTTCTCTTCTAACGACTGGGATGGTCGTCGTTTGTTCCACGACCGGAGTTCCTGTTTAACCTGCTTAAGTTTACGGATGATCCTGAACTGAGGTGTACCCGTGATGTCAAGTTGGAGGCCTCTGCCCACCGCCTCGCTATAGCCATCAACTGAATTCCATGCATTCGAGTACCTAAAAGGTCTTCTCCCTGATTTAAGCAGAGGTACCAACCGGATGAAAATGGGAGCATGATCGCTAGTTCCCCTATGAAGACCCTCTGCCCTGGCATTGGGGAACTTTTCAAGCCAAAGCACATTACATAGAGCTCTATCCAATTGGCACTGGACCCTGTTGAGGATTGAACTATTGTTCCAAGTCCAGATTTGCCCCATTCTTTCCATACATACAAGTCCTGACCCGGTTAAGCAATTCTGAAAATCTGCCAGGATATTAGGTGGCACTGGTCGTCCTCCAACTTTCTCATGGCCTGCAAGAACGGCGTTAAAATCCCCACTAATGAGTAATGGTGATTGATTCTGTAATTCAGTAGAAATTTTGATGATGTCTTCCCACAATCGACCGCGAAGACGCCTGTCGTTATGACCATAAACAGCCCCGAAGGTGACTTCGAGTCCACCTTTGTTGATGAAGTTGAGGACGATAATCTGATCCGAGGAGTATCGGATGCTGCCCGTCCATTCACGAGCATCCCACATAACCCATATCCGTGCCGTACCTCCAGGAAGAAGGTTATGTGCACACTCCCAATTGGTAGGAGTTCTCTACTTAAGCCTATCCATCGACTTAATTTTGCTTTTTAGAATAGCCACTATCGAAGCCTTGGTGCGCCAGATTCTCTGCTGAATTTCCTTCCACCTTTCCACCGAGTTAGCCCCCCTGACATTCAAGGTTAGAACTGTCATTACTGAGGGATTTGTCCGTCCTTCGAGTTACGAAGACTCTCTCTAGGACGAGTAGATTGAGTCGTGTCAGTCATCTCTTCAGAGTCCCGCGCATTCTCTTTGGTTCTATCCTGGTTATGTCTCTGCAATCGGGCATGCCATAGCGGATTGTCAGTTGAAAGATCCCATGTGCTTGCGATGTTATCCTCTGGAACGTCTCCATATGCGTCGTGGCTAGTTTGGTCTGTAATGCCATCACCATGAAGTCGAACCGCTTTAGCAGCCCTTCCTCCCGAATTGTCGTCCCGCATACTACATGATGAATTCAGGCTAACCATAGCCAAGTTATTCGGCCCTTCCTGCAGATCTCCATTGGTTGGTCTGTTCTCCCATAGTGATAACTGAAGATTGCCCCCATCGTTATCTTCTGTCTCCGGTACTGATCGCTTCCCTAACAATGAATCCCCCTGTCCCCCAATGGATTCGTTTATTCTCTGTGCTAATTCTACTGTATCCGCTTCCATCACCTCTTTTCCGTCCATCTCCTGCCTCCGTGCTTCGTGACTAGCATCTCTGGATTCTCCGTCTTCCTCTAACGGGGTGGTGTTAGTCGACGAATCCTCTTCCCCTTGGATCTTCCGTTCTTGGCAGTGGGTTATGACATGCCCAAAACACCTACACTTCGTACATGATGGTGGCACCCACTCGTATTCGACGGACTGCCACCTGATCTCTCCGTTTGGCAGAATAAGCTCTACCTGTCTTGGCAGTTCATTACCAGCTTCTATTTCGACAAACACGCGCGCATAGGATAGCCTCTTTCTTTTGGCTGTGAGGATGTCAGTACGCAGGGGCTTTCCCACCATGCTAGTAATCTTCATGATGGCTGGCGTGCTCCAAAGTTGAGGGGATGGCCAGGGAAGTCTTATCCATATAGGAACGGACGATAGCCGGTCCTTTTTAAAACATGATTCGGGGTACCATCTCTTTAACACCACAAGCCGTCCATCGAACGTCCACGGGCCCCCCCTCTAGGACGCGCTCCAAGTCTTCGGCTAAATCAAACTTGATGAAGTAGAATCCGTTCTCTCGTGAGAATATCTCCAACTCCCCTTTAGGCCTCCATACTCTTAATGCATATGCTCTCAACTGTCCGTAATAGGGTTTATTTCCCATCACGTACAGTATTAAAGTATTCTTCCAATACGTCGTAGTCTCTTCTATGTCATCTGCTGTGATCTCCACCACCTTCCGTCCTTCGATCAACTGGGGTTCGACGTATTGTAACTCTACTTCTTCTTGAATCACTGCAGGTTTACATAATTCTGCCCAGGAGATAGGCGCCGACCGCGGTTGATGGGGACTATTATATGCGCGAGTTGTGTTTACTGACCTTTGCGGAGCCGTCGTCGACTTCCCTTCACCCGTTGCCTGATGGTCGTTAACCCCCTGCGGCTTGGTACCCGCTTCCAGCCTAGGATTCACCATACGGCGGTTGGGTCCTTACGGCCTGTTCTGCAGGGTTCTTCCCTCGCCTTGTCTCTATTGATGTGTATTGCCTCCCCAATGACGATCCCTTCTGGCTTGTTGAGTCGGCCGTCGACGGCGCTCCACCGTCGTCCACCCTCCCCCCTCGTCGCGGGGGGCCTGATCACCCGAGTCTTGGAAAACATCTGTCGGCTGGCTTGCCTCTCCATGGAGAAGCTCCATGTTCCGAAACCCTAGATGCTCCATTATTATATATATATATATGGTTCCCTCTGATCTTGCTAATGCTAAGAACGTCATCTATGTGTTTTAGAATCAGCGCATCACCTGGTGTGAAAATAATACCCTCTAATCTTTATCATAATCTTCTTGCTAGGAGAAGCTCTACTAATTATTGTTATATGTTCTGAATCAGTACCCTTAATTGGAATAGTATAATAAATTACTCCTCAACCCTCATAGGTTTTGGTGAAGTCACTGGGACTCAAAGAGAAATCTAAATTCGAATTGTGAACCTCTAGCGCATCTTTTATGCATATTTTAAAAAAGATTTCTAGTTTTCTATTGTGTGAATCCAATTATCTGTGTAGATTTCAACCTGCAAAGATGTATGTATTAAAATAATATAAATATTTAGTACTCAAAATTTTTACTTTATATAATTCTGAATTTTTGGTACAATATAAGAGACTTTACTATTATACTTTAAGTTATTAAAATGTAGCCCTTTTTATTATTATTATCATTATGAACTACCCCAAATATTGTTAGATTTTTTTATTTGTCTAGAGCATCACTTTTATTTTTTTGGTTTGGAACAACTTCAGTTTTATTAGTATTTTATTATAACATGTATTATTTTGGATATTAAATTTTGTTTATTGTTTTATTTCTTGAATTTTGTGTTGAAAATACTATTGTATCATTATCGATAGAAAAAAATAATATAATATGAACATTAAGTTTTAAGGGCACCACTTTTAGGGTTCGCCTCAGGTCTAAAAATCTAAAGTCCGGCACTAGGCAGGTGCAATAACAATTTGAACATTGTCATATACAAATCAATATAAATCTTTTTTGCATGATATCTGTACCAACTTGACTGACCCTTAAGCTATTTCTATCCATTTAACCTCAATTATCCCATAGTTTTGGTATCTATAAATACATTATATCCCCTTGTCTTTCTGTTACCATATATTCCTGACTCATTGAACATTAACTCTTTTTCTGAATAGAGAGCAGCACATCCTCTGTTCTTATTCTTCTGAGAAATGGATAACAGATCTCTGCAATAGAGAATGGCAGGAGGCTTTGTGGGCGGTGACATGGGAAAGAGAGCAGAGAAGTATGAGGGGAGGATCACTGGCCACTTCATCATAGCATGCTTGATTGGACGACGATGACGATGATGATGATGGTGCAGCTACAACTCAAGAGGAAGAATAATGATGGTCCCTGAGCTTGTTCCTGGAGAGACATTTGAAGCGACTGTGGGGAAGAATGGTGATTCTTTAGAGTCCTTACTGTGTGTAGTATTTCCTCTTTCAAGTAACCAACCAACTTTCTTCATTCCATATCTGTTTTTTTTCTTTCCGAAAGTCACTTTTTTGAGATAACTCATCATATTTATTTTAATTATATGTTATGTGGTTTGTTGAAATGAGTTGCAAAAAAAAAAAAAAAATTTGTCTGATTATGCATGGAAGGAGGTGTTCTGATATTTTTTGTTCTAGTTTTGTTTGTTTCATTCAGACATGGCAAGGATAGTAAAGTATCTACTTACAGAGCTTCAAGTAATGAGTTTTACGAGCCCCGGTTAGTCTCTCGACTATAATTGTTATCTTTGGTATATGCATCTTTTATTTTTCTTTTGTTATTTGTTCAGGTTAACTTCCAAAGTTTGATATATAAAACAAATGTTTTAGGTTGATACAGTAAGGAAATTTGTAGAAGCTGGAAAAGAGAAGGGAAGTTCAGTCCGTTCCAGTCTCAATGGAACGCACAATGAGCTGATGAGGCTGCCAGATGACCATGCTTCTCAAACAGGTAGGTCAAACCACTTTGTTGCACAATACAATGATGATTTCATCTCTTCAGAATCAGATCGACAGCTTCTCCCGATAAAGTAGAATTCCTCTTTCTACTTTTTATTTATTTTATGAGGAGATTGATAGGAACAATTTGATATTCTGATGCCATTTTTATTTTTCTTATGATCTTCCTTTTTTATTTCATCCATCCATTTTTCTTATGATCTTCCTCTTTATACATATATAGGTATGTATAATTGTGAACCTAGGCTTAGGAAGGGGAAGAAATTTGTGTGTGTTAATGAAATACTACAGCAGGTAAGTATCAGTATAACCACAGATGGGTAGGGGATACTCATAGTAATTTTTTGAACGCTAACAAATAGGGTATCAGTCTGTTGGAATTGTCAGGTACCTAGGTGTACAGGGGGGGTATGTACACAGTTTAGTGGAATGGTGTGCACCTACCCATGTAGGGGGATGTACAGACACAATGGAGAGTCTCAGTAACTGGTATATGTGTGTGTGTAGTAAGGAGCCTACGTAATTTTGTGTGTTATAGAGAAGTAGTACCTGTGTAGGTTCAGTGGGGTATCGGCTAATAGCAGTAGCAAGAAAGTGCACAGGGGACTAGTATAAATAACAGCAGAGCATGGGGGGAGTTCCTGTGCATGATGCAGGAACAACCTGCAGATTGTATGGGTAGGATCAAGAGGTAGAGCAGTAATTGTTGTGGTAGAAATTGGAACTATAGGTAAATCAGTTAGATTGTACCTGTGCGTGTTTGGGGGAAATTGGTTTATGGAGTCTAATTGACATATAGCTAGGTGTCAAAGCACATTAAAGGGTAAAGGAAATACATGTGTGTGTTAAGTGTATTTAGGTTTGAGATAGTAAATCAGCCTATTGTAGAAAAAGGAAAAAAATACAGTATTAGTTAAGTATTGGAGATGTGACACCAATGTGTGCAGAAATTTATGCATACAGGTATGTTAGACACATAATTACCTGATATTGGATATAGAAGGATTAGGGTGTAGAGTATTGTAAGTCATATACATTGGTAATAGGAACAAAGAAAATAAGAAATTAGGTTTCCAACATCAGAAGGATCTTCACATGGCTAAAAGATGATGTACTTTAAGAAGTTAGAACTTAGGAACAAAAAATAAAAAGATGTAACAAATATATTAAATGCCTATACAGAGGGTTGTTCAGCATTTTCTTGGGGAAGGGAAAATCTAACTCAAACCCGTGCAAGGGTGAGCCATGTTAGCTTAAGGATTATCTACAACATATATAGCAATTGTTTCAGTATCTGATCTACATGATCACATCAATCTCCGAGGCAAATTCCTACATATTGTAGACAGTAACAGCAAAGACTGGCACTGATGCAACTCCTATGGTTGTCAGTTTACAGCCTATAGAAACCAAGATTATATACAACATTGCTAGCCAGGAGTATTTGATATTCAGAAATTAATCTTGATCAAAAGATTGAATCAGTATTCACATCTTCTATCATAATCTCTGTTAAATTTGTTGGGCTAAAATTTTGGTCAATAGTGCAAATTGTCTATTTTGGGACATTTTTGGAACAAATTTAAGAATTGAGAAATAGATAAAATCAAAATAAAACAAAGGTAATTGAAACAGACAAGCCAGTATACTGGCCGATAGAGCAATATTTTATTAAGCTGCAACAGTGATTATTTGGTAGAGTAATCACAGTTACATGTCCAGTTGAACTTTTTGTTTTATTGGCTAACTGGTATTCAAATTAAGGAGATATAATACTAGGATATCACCCATCTAGAAATATTTTTAGTTTGGGGTTAAGACAACCAAGGTTAGAAGGAGAGAAATATTTATCGATCGTTGATGAATTCATGGAAGCTGCATATTCCTACCGGGTTTGGGCCCATCCCTACCTACACCAGCTAATTTGCAGCAGTACAAATGCATAGGTCACTACTTGCTTACAAAAGCAATGCCTACTTACTTTCTGAAATTTCTATGCTGCTTATCTACACACTAGTTACTTGGTAGATGATTATAACAAACAAAAATCTAGAAAGTAAGCAAGATAATTATAATTGTCGTATCTCTATACAACATATTTGTAAACAATGTAGTGTGTATGGTCATGATATTCTCATATGCATTGCCATAAATTGTATACATAAGTTTTTTAATTTCTGCCTAAACATTGTACACACAGGTTCATGGTATTCCCATATACTCTGCATAAATTCTTGATGTATATATGGTCTTTTGTTAACTAGTTATTTTTTATTTTTATTTGCAAGTCCTTCAAAAGAGTTTGGGTTGATTTTACAAATGATGGAAGATTTGCTTAATGAAAAAGCATTTTGGGTTCATTTTTTTAAATGATGGCAAATGATGCTTGATAATGTAAACAATTTTAGATTTATTTTGTAAATGATGGTAGATGAACACTTAATAATGTAAAGCGTTTTGAGTTCATTTTTGTAAATGATGGGAAGACGTCCAATAATGTAAAGCGCTTTGAGTTCATTTTATAAACGATGGGATATAACATTTAATGAAATTAATCTTTGTTGATGTACTTTAGAGTTTACAATATTTTTTTGAACTTAAATAGTTAGTTATATATTGTTTTTGTTATATATGTCTTTTAATTGTACATTCTATATGCAGAACAAGGAAACAATAATTTTAAAATAATTGGGACAGTTGTTATAAGTTTTTGGGATGATTTTGTAACTGTCCTAAAAGTAAATTATATTCTTTTGTGACTATTATCCTAAATTATTATGACGGTTCCAATCCGTCATTTAATAATAAGTAGGACGGCAAAATCCGTCCCATAAGCTTTTGCCACGCCACCCTAATAGCACCGTTTGAATCCGTCCCAACTGCCGTCCCAAATAATGTTTAGGACGGTAAAAGTTCTTTTAAGAACGGTTTTTGGTTGTCCCAAAAGACCACTTTTTTTGTAGTGACATAAAATCCTCAAAAAAAACTTTTAGCAAAATTACTAAAATGGCAGCAGGGCGAGAATTTTCCCCCGCATGCATTACTTGATGGTTATAATCAAACCATCAATAAATCAAATGGTTTTTCTTAACGGTTCAGCTAAAATCGTCAAGTATTATAGTCAAATTTTCTTAAATAACACAAAAAGAGTATTTTCTTGATGTATGTCTAAAACCGTCAAGATAATGGCTTTTCTTAACGGTTTAGCACGACAGTCAAGAAATAGACCGTCAAAAAATATCATTTTTCTTATAGTGAATGGCCCCCAGTTCGTAAGCCATGCATTCCATCGTCTCTGTGATAAAAATCGGATACAGAATGTAGCATCAACGGTCTACAATCTTGCAGCAAATGGACTAGCCGAAGCATTCAACAAGACGATTGTTAAGCTGCTCAAGAAAGTCGTGTCTTCCAACAAGCGCGACTGGAATAAGAAACTCGGCGAGTGTCTATGGGCTTACCGTACAACCGTTCGAACACCCACTAGCAAAACGCCATTCTTGCTTGTCTACAAAAGTGAGGCGGTACTCCCTCTTGAGATCTAGATTCCATCTCTAAGGATAGCTATCACCAACTAGCTGACAGATGCAGACAATCAACTTCGTCGGCTACAGGAGTTGGAAGCGTTGGACGAGAGGCGCCTATTGGCTCAACAACGTATCGAACTCTATCAAGCTCGAATTTCTGGATCTTTCAACAAAAAGGTCCGGGAAAGAACATTCCAAGTGGGTGACCTCGTCTTATCAGTTCGAAGACCAATGGTGATGACTCACAAGACGGTTGGAAAGTTTGAGCCCAAGTGGGAAGAACCGTTTGTCATAGAGACAGTCTAATCCAATGGTGCATACCGACTAGCTAAACCTTACGACAATTTGCTAATAATGTCGATCAATGGTAAATTCCTAAAGAAGTATCATGTCTGAGGTATAAATCGGCATATATTTTCACATCCCCCGTGGGTGTTCATGAGTTCTATTAACGAATTCATCCCTTTCTTATTTCCCCATTAGAAAATATTTCACGTCCATATTACCTCTGAGTTATTTTTCTCTACCCTAACGAAGTTCATGACTACCATATCCATATTACCTCTGAGTGGACATTTCTTACATGACAAACCTCATGTTGTCATAATTATCTGTAGAACATTCTACGTCCATATTACCTCTGAGTTATTTTCTATACCCTAACGAAGTTCATGCCTGCCACGTCCATATTACCTCTGAGTAGACATTTCTTCCATTACAAACTCCGTGGTGTCATAATTATCTATAGAACATTTCATGTTCATACTACCTCTGAGTTGTTCTATACATACGTGGAATCTATCCTTACCATGTCCATATAACCTGTGAGCAAGGAATATTCAAGCATAAAAATTCGGTGTTTACCATGTCCATATTACCTCTGAGTAAACACCCTATCCCCAGTGGAGTTAGCTCCATCCCATCATGTTATGCCTACCTCTGAGGGAATTCTCATTACTGTACAAAATGTTCACAGTAGATAGACAAGTAAAGAAGCAAAACTTAAATTATTCATTCATGAAAAGGAAAAGTTTGTCTTTCTTCACTACAAAAGCCAAAAGTAAGGAACGAAAAGACGAAAGGCATTAACATTGCGATGACCGATGCATGAGTTCTTCCAGTCGACTCCTCAAATGGGCAACCTGGGGCCCGACCAACTCTTTGGCTCGATGCTCTGCCTCTTGTCGCCGACGGTCTCATCCTCGAGCTGGGACAGGTCCTGTCATGCGAGGTCTAGCTCTGTTCGACGAACGCCAATGCTTTCCCTCTCCTGCTAGGGTCTCAAATCGTTGGCGAAGGACCTCTTGCTGGTCTTTTGACTTTTCCACTATCGGCGAAGGCCAACATCTCTTCTAGCTGCCGAATATGTTTCCAGAGGGTCCCGCACTGTTCCTCCAAGGTTGTTCGATGCAGACTTGAACTTCTTCGGCATCATTCGCCTCTTCAATCTTTGTTTCAACCTCGGCAAGCCTGTTAGTCAGATCCTGACACCTCCGTTCGTGCTGGGAAAGTGCAACGACCATTTTGTCTAATTTTGCGTCCGCTAGAGACGAAATGCTGCCCTCAAGACCTTGAAGCTCTGAGATGGTGGCTTCTAATTCTGTCAGAAGTGCCTCTATCGTATAGCTTTCATCTCATACCCCTGATATTCACGTAATGCCACTAGCTGGGCTCTTACTGCAGACCGGGCCCTTCTAAGCATTTGGTCATGTTGTAGGACACCCTCTATACCGCGCTTTAGAGCATGGCGAATGGTCCCCAAGATGAGGTTGGTATAGTAAGCATTATCGGCCATAGCCATTGGGGTTATCGCACTACTAAAATCTGTCAAATCAGCAACACCAGAGGACGTCGCTAAATAGGGCAAATACGTCGCTAAATCCAATTGGCGACGTATTTAGCGACGTTTCGACGTAGTCGCGATTTACCTAGTCGCTAAACACCAGGACGTCACAATACGTTGCTATTGCGACGATAATTAGCGACGCATTCGCGTCGCTAATTCAGCGACTACAAGCGACGTACAATGACTGCGTTTGCCGACATCGGCTAGTGACGTTTAGCGACGTTCCATACATCTATGCTGACCTGGCATGTCAGCAAATTGGCGACGTTCTGTGACGTTGATACGTCGCTTTATTACCGACACATAGCGACGTCCTAGTTAGCGACAATTAGTGACGATCAGCGACGTGGTGACACATATTTAGCGACGTTCCGATACTTAATTAGCGACGTGTATATTCGTCGCTGGACGTCGCTAAACGTCGCTAAATTTGGTAAAGAATTTAAAAAAATACAGCATTTGCAGCAGCACCTACAACAGCATTTGTAGCAGCACCTACAGCAGCACCTACAGCAGCATTTTCCTGGATTCGCTGACCCCTTTGGTGGAACATTCCACTCAACACCGACTGATCAGGAGGAGCATCAAGAACACAAAGTATCAAACAATATGAAACACATATAAAACACATACGAAACAGAATCATGAATACATATGAAACACAATCACGAACACAATCACGAACACATATGAAATACAATCACATCACTCAACACAGATATATAAAAAATTTCAACAACAGTGTCAAACATAATGAAACACAATAACAATATATGTAGAAACACATAAAAGACCCAACAATGGGCCATCACACAACTATATATATATATATATATATATATATATATATATATATATATATATATATCGACTACGGTTGATCAGGAGGAGCATCACCGCTCATGGAAAGAAGGTAAGCATACTGCTCCGGTGTAAGAACCGCCGACGACGATGAAGGAGGAGGCAATACAACCGCTGTAGAAGGAGGCAGTGTAACCGCTGGAGAAGGAGGTAGTGTAACCGCTGGAGATGGGTACGTCCGTGTCTCCTCTAGGACTAGCAGTCTGGCGCTGCATTGCTCCATGCAAGCCGCTATCCTAGTAACGGTGCCGTGAATAGACTCCTGCGTCCCCTGTACGTCCCTCACGGTGCGCTCGAGCTCGTCAAAGCGTGCAGTGACCGATGCAGCGTCCCCTTGCGCCTGAGACCCTGGCTGCTCAAAAATCTTTCTCAGTATATCGTCGCGTAGCTCAGCAATCTGGCGGACAATGGTATCCTCGACTCGGGATGACTCGACCTGTGAGGGCTGTGAATGCGCACTGGCAGAGGGAGCCCTGGATGCCTGCATCACAACAAATATGTCATAGGACCCCGTACCGTAGTATGTACCTCTATAAAGACCACCAACGACAGTCTTCTAGAGCTCGTCCTCCGACTGAGGCGAAGAGGACTGCGATGTACCAACCCCTTCCTCTGCAGGTGCACTAGCACTCGCACGCTCACGTAGCCTAATAAACTCATCCTAGAAATCATTGTGCATCTCTATAAATTAGTACTTACCTAAATTAGCCTAATAAACGTCTAAAGTATTTAATTATTATTAACTATATGGTTATCTGTATATTCTTCAAGTTAACGAAATCTAAATTAGTACTTACATAGCTCTGAGTAGCCCGGTCGTCGATGAGCTTCCCGTCCTTCCGATGGGTGGCCAGGAAGACGGTCACCATGTTTGCGTCCTCACCCCTTTGTACCTGCATGTTTGTTATATTTTATTCTTTAGTAAAATAAAAAATTATATACTCCTACTATCAATAAAATCTTATATATTGTAATAAATTACATACCAGACGACGGAAATGCTCCGTCATAGGAATCGATCCACCATACCACTTTTCGGCCCTCGTCCTAGCCGCCTTCGCCTTCTTCGACCGCTCTCTGTACCGGGGATCCTTAAATCGAGCCCTCATCGTGTCCACTGGTCAGGCGTGATCCAACCAGCAATCGGCTTTTCGGAGCACTGACGAGCTTTCTGATCATCAATTGCATCACGAATCAGCTTGGCGGCGACGACAGAAAACTGCCTCTCAATCTGCTTGGTCCGGTGTGGTGGATAAAAATAAGTCCTCTACAAGAATTACAAATTAAAATAATAAGTTCTAAAAAATGCTTAAAATTATATTAATCATTCTAAATTAACTATCTTTAATTACCTTGAAGTGGGCAAACCAGAATGCCTTTCTCTCTTCCGAGGCATCTGAGTAGTTGATCCTCGGACCCCCATAGTTGGACCTCAGAAAGGAGCCCAACGCTCTCTGTACCGACGAGGGACGATATCTATATACAACGATAATTATATTCATGAATATATATATATATATATATATATATATATATATATATATATATATATATATATATATATATATATATATATATATATACATACATGCATAATATATATATATATATATATATATATATATATATATATATATATATATATATATATATTATGCATGTATGTATATATATATATATATATATATATATATATATATATATATATATATATATATATATATATATATATATACATTTAACTTACTTCGTAGGACCGTCGGCCCAAATCTCCATCCTCGTCTCGTCCTGAGGTGCGCATGGAGGGTCGCTCTGGTATGGATCCGCACGGGCGGGAGTAGGGTCTACCTCCTCCACCTACTCCCCACCTGCCATGCTGCCGTCAGCAATAGGAAGGCTAGGGGAAGGAGTATCAGCAAGCCTGGAACTGCTCGTCCCAGGTGTACTGCCACCCGGACCTGCAACCGTATGATACAATGGAGTGCTCGGGTCAGACGATGGTCCGGAGCCATCCTTTAGTAACAGAGCTCTCTGTCCACCTAAGGACACGGCTCATCCTGACCTATCTCCGCATCGTCCTGCTATGCCTCCGCGTCGTCTTGCCATGCTGATAATAACATATGATTAAAAATATAAATAAATACAATGACAATTTAAAAATATTTGCATACATTGGAGTTCATAATTTAAGTTTACAAAAATCTGAATACTGATAGAAATGATCACAGTTCATAATTTAAGATTACAGAAATATGAATACATTAAAATCACAGTTTCTCAATCATCCTCTGAAAATTCATCTTCTTCGTTTGCCTCCTCCTCCTCATCCTCATCCTCATACTCTTCCTCCTTATCTTCACTAGCATCTCCTTCGTCTTCCCCTTCGGATACTTGTACCTCTTCTACACAAGTAGATATAAAATGGAGAACTTCTGCTGAGTCAACATCAACTGTATTTGGTACAAGAGGCAGCTCGTCCTCCTGATAAGCCACTTCGTCGACGTCGTAGGTATTTTTGGCTTTATTCTTGCATACTGCCCACCAGTCGTACCTCGTTGTTTCCCATCTAGGATATGTTGTAAAATATACGAGTTGAGCTTGACTTGCTAGGATAAATGTTCGTATACTTGGTATCGACGACGGTAGTTAATATCCATAAGACCATGCTTGTCAATTTTCCATCCTTGATCTTGTATCGGATCGAACCAATCAACTTTGAACAACACGATCTTGGCAGGCTCTATGCCATGGTTGTACGTCAATTCCACAATCTCCCGTAAGACGCCATAGAAATCATTGCCTGGAGTGACATCTTTGTAGTTTGTAGATTTGATACACAAGCAACTATTTTTTGTGGAATCAAGATCCAGGAAGCTATCTCTGATGGGAGCATTTGTTGACTTGAACTTAAACCCATTCACGCAATAACTTGGCCATATTTTGACGGCATAAATTGATCCCTTGGCAAGAGTTCTAATAGATTCATTCTCAAGGGTGACGTCCGGACGATCGACCTAAACATGAGAAGATACAAAATTAAGTTCAATGTTAAGTTATTTCTTGTGCAAATACAAATGGAGGAAGATTCTAACTAGCTTCTTACGTACATATGCATTCAACTAAGACGGGAAATGAAGTCTCATTTCTTCTTCTACTTCTTCATCTACAATGTATAGTCTACTTGACCTCACCTCATCATTAAATTTGCTGAAAACCAATAAATATCGGGATACACTCGTTAAATTATAATAACGTAATCAACAAATAGATGACTTGAACGTTGAAGATTTTCACTTACCACTCTAGCATTTCCACTTCATCCTCATCGCAGTTGAGTAATATATATAACTGGGCAGCCCTTAGTTCCTCATCATTCAAATATTTCTTTTTCAGTTTCCCAGAAGGCTTTCCAAGAACATTGAAGACTTTCAATAATGCATCATTATATTCTAGATCTCCATCGTCATTCCTCGGAGCTCTTGTTCTATTTGTAGCAATATGAGGCTTGAAATATATTGAACAAAAGTTTATAATCTCCTCAAGGACATAGGCTTCACAAATAGAACCCTCGACCCGTGCCTTATTTTTCAACTTTTTCTTCAGGTGGTTTAGATGGAGCTCGAACGGGTACATTTACCGATAACCGACGGGCCCACCAACACGTGCCTCATAGAAAAGATGAATTGGCAAATGCTCCATAGAGTCGAAGAATCTAGGAGGGAACACCCTCTCAAGCTTGCACAATATTACTGCAATGTCCTTCTTCTGCTTTTTAAGCCGATCGACGAGCAACTTAGTAGAACAAAGATCTCTGAAGAATATGCTAAGCTCTGTCAGTGGATCCCAAACGACCTGAGGTAAGAATTCCCGAAATGCAATCGGGATTAACCTCTCCATAAAAATGTGACAGTCGTGGCTCTTCATACCCTGTAGTTTGTTCTCCTTCGGGTCAACATATCTTCTCAAATTCGATACGTACCCGTCTGGAAATTTTAGGCCCTGGATCCACCTACAAAGTTTACCTTTGTCCTCCTTGTCCAGTGAGAAAATGGCCTTGGGCTGCTTATACTTCCCACTGCCTTCCTTTATCAAATGCAACTCTGGACGTCTGCATATTTCTTCTAAGTCCAACCTCGCCTTGGGATTGTCTTTCATCTTCCCCTTTACGTCCATCACAGTATTTATTATATTGTCAAATACATTCTTCTCGATATGCATGACATCCAGGTTATGTCTGAGCAGATGGTCACTCCAATATGGCAGGTCCCAGAATAAACTTCTCTTCGTCCAGTTGTGAGCGCGGCCAAATCCATCACACTTGTACCCCGCTGTAGGCTCTTCAATAACACTTGACAATTCTTTAACTTCCTCCCATATCGTGTCCCCGGACCACCGTGGCGGTGGACTGGACTTCTCTACCACGCTAGTACGAAAAGCCTTCCCATTCCTCCTGTACGGATGATCCTTTGGCAGGAACTGTCGATGACAATCGAAGAAGCACGGTTTTCCTCCATATTTCAAATGGAAAGCCTTAGTGTGATCCATGCAATATGGACATGCGAGACGACCATAGGTGCTCCAACCCGATAACATTCCATAGGCCGAAAAATCATTGATGGTCCACATTAGTGCGGCCCTCATTTGAAAGTTCTGCTTTCTGGAAACATCATATGTGGTTGCACCTACTTCCCACAACTGATTCAGCTCATCTACCAAGGGCTGTAAGTACACATCAATGTTCCTATTCGGGTTCTTCGGACCTGGAATAATAACAGTTAGGAACATATAACGAGTCTTCATATTGTACGGAGTAACAATCATAGGCTAACAAGAATATTGTGAGCCCGAAAGTCCAATTGGGGTAAAATCGTCGGAGGAAAGCCCCAATCTGATATTACGCGACTCTGAAGCAAAATCGGGATACACACGATCAAAGTGCTTCTATGCTTCCCCATCGGATGGATGATCCAATACTCCATCTATTTGTTTCCGCTTGTGCCAACTCATATTATCAGCTGTCTCCTTTGCCATAAACAACCTCTGCAACCGCGGCGTCAAAGACAAATAGTGCATCGAATCTGTTGGCTTGCGTGCACCAGAAGTCATTGATGTACTAGTTGCCTTGAAGCGATCAGCACCACAAAATCTGCAGACGTCTTCATCCTTGTCGTCCTTATATTACAACATGCATCCGTTGCGACATGCATCAATTTTTTTATGCCCCATCCAGAGCGATCTCACCATTCTCTTGGATCGGTAGAAGTCTTTAGGTAACTTGCCACCCTCCGGCAATATATCTTAATTAACTCCAGGATTCGGTTGTAGCATTCTTGAGACATGTTGAAATCTGATTTTATGCTCAACAATATTGTAATCACCTCCAACGGTGAATGGTCATCACAACCAGGATATAAAGGAGTCCTTGCATTCTCCAGCAACTCCATAAACTTTGCAGCATCGGCATTCGGTGCCTCCTCAGCTGCATATTGATTGTTCGAATCGAAACTAGGCCCCGCAGCATCGAAAACTATGTTCGTCCACCCTTGGTCATAATCAGCATGCTCGTCGACATCTACATAAGGCTCCACATAAGGCTCCGGTACGGATGCTAAAGGCACAAGTTCTCCGTGTGCGGTCCACTGATAATAATTTGGCATGAAATCCCAAAAATAAAAATGATATGTCACATCCACTTTCGAATGATATTTTAAGTTGCGACATCTCACACATGGACACTTAATTTTTGTACGGTCCATGTACTGAGGGAACGCCTTGGCAAACTGCAGGAACTGTTGCACACCCTGTATAAATTCATCCTGCACACCGTATATGTCATCAGGATGACGATTGTACATCCACAAACGGTTCTGCAGATAGTAATTCATATCTATTTTAAGATAATTCTGCAAAGATTGACACATATAGTAATTCATCAAGACGACGATTGTACATCCACAAACGGTTCTGCAGATAGTAATTCATATCCATTTTAAGATAATTACTACAGAAAGTGAAGACCGACATGAACTGATGCACTAAAATGAGGGGCTCAAAGCTAGAACAAGTAAAGTTGTGCTTTGAAAAAAAAACTCTTGTAAACTCTTTGTTCACAAAATAAGCTATAATTAAAGAATACAGAACAAGTATCGAGTTCGTAACTCAAGTATAGAGCTTACAAGAGTTATAAACTCGATACTTGTTCTGTATTCATTATATCTTGCTTTGTGAACAAAGAGCTTACAAGAGTACAACATCCAAAACATAACTTTACTTGTTACAGCTTTGATCCCCTCCTTTTGTGTGTTAGTTCATGTCGGTCTGCACTTTCTGCAGTAATGACCACAAGTTTTATATTTTTCAATGATATATTTAACATGCTTAATTGCCAAGTGTGGGGACGAATGGCTCAGAACACAACCCAAAATTCATTCTAGCATACATTAGTGTGAATCATCTATGTTTTGTACATATGGTGTAGTATATATTCTTATCGAATCTAGTATCTGAAGGATGTAACCGAATCAATAAGATGAACCCACAAAATGTAATACTAAGACCTTATCTACTACTAAAAGATATAGTGATAGGTTGTCGTATCATCATTGCCGAGGGATGGGGGTCGGAGGACAGTCAACTTTATCTACGGCTATATAGTTTCTGCCTCGCCAGTCGAATGGCTGCAGGGACTATGTCCTGATCACGATGTCGTACCATAGATTAATGCAAATTTCTTATAGCAAATGTCGTACATAGATTTCTGCCTCGCCAGTCGAATGGCCGATAAAAAGGTTATATTCGATTTTTTGACAAGTATGAGAACGGATGACTCAGAACACAACCAAAAATTTATTCTAGCATACATTAGTGTGAATTATCTATGTTCTGTACATATGGTGTAGTATATGTTCTTATCGAATCTAGTATCTGAAGGATGTAACAGAATCAATAAGATGAACACACAAAATGTAATACTAAGACATTATCTACTACTAAAAGATGTAGTGATAGGTTGTCGTATCATCATTGCCGAGGGATGGGGGTCGGAGGACAGTCAACTTTATCTACGGCTACATAGTTTCTGTCTCGCCAGTCGAATGGCTGCAGGGACTATGTCCTGATCATGATGTCGTACCATAGATTAATGCAAATTTCTTATAGCAAATATCGTACATAAATTTCTACCTCGCCAGTCGAATAGCTATAGGGACAGTGTCTGGCTGGTACATGTAATTCAAAATCAGATTAATGGGACAGTTACATCCAAACCCAGACACACCCCTCATATTAGAAACATGTAATTCAAAATCAGACCCCAATGTAGATGGCCTACTGTCCTCACACAGCTTATGACACACTCAAACTCACTGGACTGAATAATTCTATTGGTTTGCCGACTGAACAATATGTTAGTATAGGATTTCTATGACTGATACATATATAAATACACTATGGCTTAATATTACCACCAGACAACCGACTTTTGGTGATACACGCGAACTTAACAGTTTTTCTCATATTGTTGCCATGTATCTTTCATATCCTGTTTATATACTTGTATTATTGCTATATAGACCGTGTTCACAGTTAGCTTTGTATCTTATTGGACGTATTCATTTGAGCCTTGATTGAGTCGTGTCGTGAGTCATGAACCGAACTACTTTTTCCTCCGTGTCTTGAAACCGTGAAGCTAACCTGCGAGTCCACACTAGGGACAAGGGTTAGTAGTTATCCGTGTCTTAAGCTAACCTGCGAGTCCACACTAGGAACGAGGGTTAGTAGTTATTGGTCCACACCCGCGAGTCCACACTAGGGACGAGGGTGATGCTAGCCTGTGAGTCCACACTAGGGACGAGGGTTAGTAGTATATGCTAACCTGCGAGTCCACACTAGGGGTGAGGGTTAGTAGTTGTTCAAACCTGCGAGTCCATATTAGGGACGAGGGTTTGAGTATTCGATTTGGCTATCCGTTGACCTCGTGATATCGTGTCCTCTTGTCCTTCTCCAGCAGTTCATGTGTAGACAGTGTATAGATTCGTGCTTTATTTCACTGCTCGATTTTACTTATTTATTCTGTATTTTTCCCCATGCATAATAAACTGTTAGAAGGGCTCGTTTTTATGTATCTTGCTAGTCCTCTGAGGAGCTGATGATCTCTTCAAAATTAACTTGAGTATAGACAGCGTACTACCGCCGACACTGCAGCGTAGGATGGGCTTGGACACGCTTCGTATCCGAAAAGTGGGTGCGGGTCGTGACAAGAGTTTTTTTGGTGGCCCCTGCGGGTCAGAGCATTTCGTATCGGTTACGTAACTGTACTGATACGAGCCCGCGTAACTGACTAAACCTTAGAAATCTCAATCCACTCTGCCTTGAAAATTCTCCTAGAAATTTCTCTACCATCTTTGAAACTTCGTATTCGTTCTCAATTATTCTCCTTTGCCTTCTTGTACCATTGATTCTCGTCCCTTCCTATTCCGAGGTGACGAATGATCGTGTTGTCTAGGATTCATTAGAAATTCTTAAATTATAGCGTAATATTGCTTGACTATTGAATATTTGGTTGTTTATAGATATGAGGGAGTATAGATGCCATATGCTTAGATATCTGCCTGTAGAATTGTTAGCAACTAGTTAGAAGACCATAAGACTTTAGTGACCGTATTTTGAGGAGTAGTGTGACCAAAGGTAGGTAGAAGTCCTCGAAGTTTCGTAGTTACGAAATGACTAGAGAAGGTTATAGAATATTTTTGAGGAATTAAATTGAGGAGATTAAGGTAATCGTGGACTTTAAAATTTTAAGATATAATTATGAATCAGAATTTCGAGGACAAAATTATTTTTAAGGTGGTTAGATTTGTAGCCTCCCTTACCGAAATTTTTGAAATATTTTTTTATTATTTATTTGATTTAAATAGTGATTTTAGAATTTTTTATAAATAATTATTTAGTTAGTTTTTACGGTAGACGATTTTAGCCATGGCTGAGTTTTGAAGTACCAGACGACTAGGAATCATGGTACGTATAGTGCAGTGGCCTGCTTTGACTAGTGTTTAGCTATGGTAGGGGAATGCCGAGCCATATGAGTGTCCTAACTAGGAAAACCAGGCCAAGTTATAGCATGACCATTATAAATAAGTTTAATTAATTATTATTATATTTATTGACTTGTAGGAGGCCCGTTTGTGTCGATTTAGCCCGAGCTGAGCCCGAACCGAATCCAAGACTATGTGGGTATGCAGTGAGACCAGGGACGGCCATGTAGTCATATTTTATGTGTGTACAAATATTCCCTAAATTATTTTAGGTATTGAGGTACATTTTTAACTATTTGAATATTTGTACAAAACTGGTATTTTATTATTAAATATTGTTTTACAATGTTTGTACAATTTTTTGGACCCAGACAAAGGTGAATAGTATAGATTCACCAAACCACCATTTAATTATTTTAGTATTATTTTATTACTCTGTGGTGATTAAATTAATATATTATTGCTATTAGATATTATTATTTGTTACTTGAGTATTTATTGGTATAAAAATATATGAGGTATATATGTATATGGATGTGTGTAAATATATATATATACGTGTATATAAATATAGGATATATAAATGTGTGTATGTATATATAAATATATTACGTATGTGTGTATTTGTAGATATATATAAATGTATATTATATAGGTGTGTATGTTTATGTATATATATAGGCATGTATGTATACGTATAAATACGTGAGCGTATATATACGTATATATGTATATATAATTAAACTGTAGAAATAATAAACGAAATCAAACTGGCCAGCCCAGCCTAAAACAGCATGGGCCACAGGCCATGTGAAAGACCAACTAAACCCGAACCCAGCAGTAGCGTTCCCAGCCCAGGCCCAACCGAGCCTCTCGACGCTCGGGATAATCACAGCATATATTTATGCGGAGATCGACAGAGAGAAGGAGAAGTAAACCCCTCAAAAACCCTACACAAAATTACGGCGTACCCCTCCAAGCCTTGGGCGACCCTGCCTCAGCCTCCGCGCGCCACCGCGAGGCCATCGCCGGCGGCCACGGCCGTGCGCGCGCGCGCGCACCTGAATACAGAACAACGACAGTAGCAGCAGGATAGCAGCCTTCGCGTCGCGATCACGATGTCATCGCACAACCATTTCTCGAGCCGTTTTCTCAGGTACGACTACAACCTATACGAC
The DNA here is from genome assembly GCA_029216955.1 of Iris pallida. Taxonomy (NCBI): domain Eukaryota; kingdom Viridiplantae; phylum Streptophyta; class Magnoliopsida; order Asparagales; family Iridaceae; genus Iris; species Iris pallida. Next base: position 529,851 of record JANAVB010033616.1, read on the forward strand.
TTTACTTACCTTCAAGTAGGAAGTTTTATTTCGCTGTGTACGCGACGAGAATCGAGGCCAAAGTGGCCGAAAAACCTGTTTAAAACAGGACAGTTTTGTCGACCAAACCCCTAGATTAGAAGGCGATTCTGTGACAGGATATTCATTATTTTCGAAATCTCTCTGAATAGGATTATAGACAACCTATACGGAATTAAAACACTTCTCGTAGTTTTTGATTTCATCATATGTATGCCAGGAAAACGAATCTTGAAAACCAAAGAAAACCATCTTCAAAAACAGAATTATTTTTAGAAAAACCTCCGATACGACGTGCGTCCAGCCAATCCGGGCAACGTGGTCGCGAACTGAAAGCAACGAAAGGTGCGTAACAGCTTCGTGGTCGTGTGGGCTTTGAGGGAATTCAAATTGGTTGCGTGTGCGCGACAAATTTGATCCGTATCCGTCGAAATTCACCGTATCGGCCTCTGTGAAAGTTTTCCAATTACATTGTGCACGCTCGTCAGATCGAGACGAAACTTGCGCCAACAGGACCGTATCGTTTTTCTGGTCCTGTACGCCAAGTTTGGTCCGATTCTGAGATAGTTGATCAGATCGTCGTTTCGCGGGCCCCACGGTCCGACTCAACGGGTGATTTTGTGCACGGTCCACCGGAATCCAAAATTGGACATACGTTGGGTTCGTATCGGAAAACCGGATCCGTAGACATGTAGTTTGATGACTTTAGAGACCTTTGACTCTGGCACGCTTTTCGGTGCAAAGCGGGTCCAACGGAGGACGTCGTTTTTGTCCGAAATTACCGTTTTGCCCCTGTGTCCAGAATTGGACTTAAGGATAGGCAATCCTAGCTAATTTGACTATTATGAGAACATTGGTAATGTTTATTTCAGCTTTCTGAGACAGTTGTGATGACTTGGACTTTCTGACTTATTGATTGGAGTTACATTGTTGGTTCTTCGTGCAACCCCCAGGCAAGATACCTTGCCTCCTTCTACAGTTTATTTACATGCATATTTATATTATTATACAGTTTTACTAGTTGATTATTATATGTGATTTGTATATCATGCCTTCTAGTATATATATAGTCTTGTTTATAATTGGCTTTGTAGTTCATATCGGATATACGTATATATATAGTTCTTGTCCATAGTTAATTTTGTAGTTCACCTTGGATTGGTTTCCTTGTGTATCGTGATTGGGTCATGTCGTGTCATCACTTGTACTTGGACTGAGTCGCATCGTGTCATAGGATGAATAAGTCATATCGGAACTGCTTTACCTCCTTGTCTTCAAATCTTGATGCTAGCCTGCGAGTCCACATTAGGGACGAGGGTTAGTAGTTAAGCTAACCTGCGAGTCCATATTGGGGACGAGGGTTAGTAGTTATTTGTCCACACCTGCGAGTCCACACTAGGGACGAGGGTGATGCTAACCTGCGAGTCCACATTAGGGACGAGGGTTAGTAGTATATGGTTCACACCTGCGAGTCCACACTAGGGGCGAGGGTGATGCTAGCCTGCGAGTCCACACTAGGGGCGAGGGCTAGTAGTTGTTCAAACCTGCGAGTCCACACTAGGGGCGAGGGTTTGAGTATTCGATTGGTTATCCATTGACATCGTGATATCGTGTTCTCTTGTTCTTCTCCAGCAGTTCGTTTAGGCGTAGTGGTTCTTCCAGTCGTGTATAGTCGTATTTTCGTGCTGATTGGTCTTTTTCCGTTTATTTCCTATATTTTTTTTATTGCATGATAAACTGCGAGATAGGCATGTTTTTATGTATCTTGCTATGTCCCCTGAGGACCTGATGATCTCTTCAGGTTTAGTGAGTGCATGGAGTTAGCTATTAGTTCTGGATGGCGGATAGGATGATACGCTTACGGGATTCAGGTATCATATTGCATTTATTATCAGCTCGTGCTTTCATACCTCATCATGAGATATCATGTTTCCTGATTCATTTTTAGACTCTTGTTACTTTCTTAGAGTCTTATCGGACATCTATGCTAGTGGGCTGCAGACCACGACACATACTTGTTCATTCTTGATTATTATTCTTATTGTGGATTGAGTTATAGATTAGCCCTGCCATGATTTGGCAGCTTACCCTAGCCGTGACAGCGTTTACATATTCGGGTTGGACTGGAGTCCGCTCGATGCGGAGCTGGCTTGCTCACGCTCTCGCATCCGAAAAGCGGGTGCGGGTCGTGACATTTAGTCTCAGAAAGTGTAAGCAGTAACATGGTGTATCAGAACATCTCAGGAAACCTAGGTTTTGAATTCGAAAATGCAAGAAACATCAAATTAAGGGTCGAATGTGACTCGTGTACATAATAGCATGCTTCACAGTGTGTGTCGTGTCCTTAAAGTGGGACACGACCTGTCCAAATACAGATTAAATATCTAAACCCAGAACTGCACGCAGGCAGCCTCGTGCTGAGGTGTTGAGCCCCTAAAGGACACAACACACTCCACACCAAATCACGTGCACGTGTCCAATAGGTAGGTGACACATAGGGCTCTGTGTTAGGCACCCTGATATGTGTCCATGTGTCCTCGTGTCCATGCACAAAACGAGTATCAGAGCGTGTCTGCTCGTGTGCGTGCGCGTGTGTAAAGCCAGTACAAGAGAAATATCGTATCCGATACGACACGACACGTCGAGCTACTTAGGGGCTAGCATTTCAGTGTTTGCCCCAAGGCACACGCCAAGACTCGTGTGTCCAAGTGACATGGACACGCAGGAATCGTGCCCGAGCAGCAGGGCATGCGCACGGCTCGCGTGCGAGAGTGTTCATGCCCAAATCAGACACGGACACGACACAAAAAATACCTCAGAGCAACACAAAATCACAGACAATATATAGATCAAACAATATGTTCAAAAACATTTCGAATATATCAAATAAAAATACTTTGTGGCATTTCATCAAACACATACATACAAACAATGATACGTGTCCGATATGGACACCAAATCGACATAAATTTCCAAACTTTTCCTATAGCTAGGGGACACCTAGATGGATGCATCTATGGAATAAAATCAGGAATTTATGGTGATTTGTAGGGATTACCTATAGGGATCCAATCTCCAAGAAAAGTCCTAAATAGTGAAGTCTCCTTCCTCAAGCTATGTCCCAATGAGCTCTTCTCCTTGCAAGCTAGCCTCCTTCTCCTTCTACTCCAGATTTGGATTCCATTGCAAAAGGTTGGGATCAATTTGGTGGAGAAATAATGAAAGAGGAAAGAAATTAGGGTTTCCTAAATAGAAGTTTCTAAAAGAGGCAAGTGGTTGTGAGGAGACATTAAATAGGCTGAAATTAGGTTAGAAATTGGCTGTGGTGGCTGGCCATGTACGGTATTAGGGTTAGGATTTCATATAAATGGGCTTGAGCCTAAGTTCATAAGCTAGCTGGAACAACCCCTTGGCTATAAGTCCAAACTACCTAACTCTCCCAATCCTCTCATGAACCCACACCATGCTAACTAAGTCACTAAAGTCAAGTCAAACTCTAGGCTAGTCTCTAAAGTCACAACTAGCAAAAGTCAGAAATCACAACACCAATGCAATAATTAATAAAATAATTCACAAAAATTAAAATGACCAAAATACCCTCAAGACTAAAATGTGGTAGTGACAACCATATTTCCTCGATATTCAAGATCAAATTCGATCATTATCCCCCAACTAGTTATATGTTCAATTTGTTCAAAATCCAAGATCACGTATGTTCGTCCATCTACCTTAAGTCATTGAGCCACATATTTTCTCAAGTCGTATCGATCTATGCTAACTCAAATATTCGAATCATTTCCATGCACGTTATCATCCAATCGTGCTAAGTTTTTGTATATGATTCACATATCGATTTCCTCAATCGAGTCATTCGTTTGTTACTTTAACTTTTCCTCGATTCCATCTATCTACTCAACCATTTCTGCATTTCGTACTTGCACAATCCCAATCTCGTGCGCGTCATTTCTAGTTTTGTTTGAATCGACTCGTCCAAATCTTCAAGATCATAACTTACTCAATGATACTCAATCTAAGGCTTTGCATACATGTGATGCTTGCTGACATACTCATTGGCACCCCGCATCCTCAATCGACCAACATCTTCGAGCCTATCACATACACCACTCAGGGATGAAGTCATTCGACAAATCCTCAAAACTATCATTCAATTCACAATCGACTACTTCGAATCTCCGTTCGAACCATTCCTCAAATTTCAAGCACGCTCTTCTATATCACATCGACGATAACATCGTCATTAGATAGCACCGTTATCGAAACTACCCAACACTCTTTGAATCGATTCTAACTCATTCTTGCCCGACGTAATTTTGGTGTATATGCCCAGCCCGACTTAGCCAACCGTGCTTATTGAAGTTAACTTTTGTTCAACCAAATTTTCTTTCATACGATTTTGCAAAATATATAGACTTATTGTATGGACATCCTGTAGGACATTTGAGAGAGAGCGCACCAACGATATCAATTTGCGAAAGCAACACAAAGTTAAAGAATTCAATCAAAAGTCCAAGGACGTAAAGCCGTGCTCTGATACCATTATGTCACGCCCCGCTCACGTAGGAGCGATCGTCCTTGCTAAGGCGTGATGTCGTGTGAGCCTAGATTTTGCTCACGCAAGGCGGGTTCTATAACGGCCGATTACAGGCTAAGTGACAGGATTGTCGCGCAGAAGACCCAAGCGGAGACATTGATACAGCAACGAAAATTTGAAGCAAAACACAAGTCATGCAAAATACTCTTTTATTGATATTGAAACAAAGATTACAATGTGGTGCAAGGCCAAGATTAGAATCACTCAAGCTCACTCTTCTCACGTTACAAGTCACTCTGCTCTCTTTTATCTCTCAATACAATTTGAGTAGGCCAGCGGAAGCTTTAGATAGGCGATGTCCATACATTATGTCCCATATAAGTCCAGACTCTATACGGCCGTACGCCTCGAATCGTCAAAAAACTCCGTGCCTCGACGCATCCAAGCGAGCTCCGTGCCACGAGAATCTACCAGTGCCTGTACATGAAAACTGTATGGGTGTCAATTTTTAACTGTACTGGTGGAATGAGCTCCTCGTCCACCAATGCAAAACCAACACATTTATTTAGTTTGTGCAACATAATCCCTTTACGATTGTCTTTCTACTCTTGTCTTAGGATCAGTTTTAGGACATAGACTCTCGGCCTATTTTGTCTCTCTAGACCATCTCGTGCCTAAACAACGTCAACTTATCAAGTCGTGTTTGCCTTTCGGCCCATACTCAGAGACGCAACTACACGATAGTACCCAATTTTCATGTGACTGTGCTACAAGTCCATTGTGCCGTCAACGTGGTCGTATCATGAGACCTATTCGTGTGTCTATATTGAGGTCGTGCCTTGCAACTCAATATGACTTAACCATATTGCCGCCTCCCGGCCCTTGCTGCTTTAATCACCAATTGACCAAATCAAGACTTGTGAACTTAGTGTCACCTAACCAACTTTGCCTAGCAGCGATTCCTGACTTAAACTCGTAGCGACTCAATTCCAACTTGTGCAACACTATGCCAACAACTTAAGACTCGACACCATATCCCGTGCCGAAGCACGGTGTCTACGTTGCACCCAAATCTTAGGCCCAAATATTGTCTTCTGATCTTGCACCTATTCAACTCGACTCAATCCAAAGGCACACCTACGGATTGTCGCCCGTGCCGACCCATCTATATGAAAGGGCACTAGCATCACAAGCTATCCTGGACGTATAGTTTTGTTAATCGGGGTCCTTTCAACGCAAGTAGCTAGCCCCGTTGCAAGTCCCCGCTTAACCTGTGCTATTATCCTCGCACGACTATACCCTATTTCCTCCTAGGCCTAGTCGGTCCCGTGGCCCTGGGTTGTCGCTCTAGGAACCATCGCCCTTGTCGATAAGTTGTCCATGAACATGCAAGACTCGACTCGAACTGACGTCTCACATAGTCATTCTTCTTCCAATGTTACCATCCTTTCAAGGCCAAGTTCAAGACTTCTAACATTGGAGACCGCCTCGATGACCCGTGGTCGTGAGCATTCTTTCTTGTTGCCCTATCATATTACTCAACTCAGGAACGCCTATTTAATCGCCCTTTTTCCAAAATCTATTTGAATCAACCGTGGCTTGTGCAATAAACACTAAGTCCGTGACATTGTGTCTTTAGCCAACTTATGTTCTATGCGATACTACCGCCCAACTCATACTCCATATGACTAGCTTTGAGACCGTAGGACTTCGTGGCTATACCCAGCTGTAGAACTCGTGCTTGCTACTTCTCTGATAGCCTAACATAACTTTGTCTAACTTAATTGTGCAGCAACTTGACGAGCAAAGACTGCGGCAAGCCTTGTATCGTGGGAACGTACCGTACACGCGTTCGACTTTGAATGTAAACCCCCTAAATTTTTACTATGATTCTTTTATAAAAAAATTATTTATTTTGGTATTGGTTTTCTTTTTGGTATTTGTAAGTGCGAATGGGCATATACGAAATAATTTACTCTTTATACAAAAAGTTTTATTATAGAAGAATAAATATATATTTTGATTCAAAATAGTATAAGTAAATATCTTTATCTATGTGCGTCGCGACTGCCAAAACTTGATTCTATTTGATTTATTATAAAAATGCTATTTTATTGTTGTAAAAAGTATATGTGATAAATTAGGAAATATTATTTTATAAATAATATGTTTTAGCACATGCGAAGTACATGAAATTAAATTTCATGTATACTTTTAATTTTTTTAAAAAACTAATTTTAATTACTTTCTATTTGCAAATAGGCTTTTTCAAAGATTTAAATATTTATTGTAATTTTTGAAATTAATTATTATTTTAAATTATAAAAAGATATTTGAATTTATTTGTGATAATTCAAATTATGATTATATTTTATTTAAATAGTTTAATATAAAGATGGGAATTATCTATATTTAAATTTGGATTTATCTAGAATTAAATTAGATTTTTGGATTTTGATTTAATTTAAAGTGATTATCTATTGGGAAAGTTTAAACAATCCCAGTCCTTATCCAATTAGGATCTTCCATCTCCTATATAAGGAGAGACCCATTGTTTACTTTTCTCCATAAAATTCTACAAACCTCACCAACTCCACAACCAGATGTGCATCGTGTCCGTGTCCGTGTCCCTTCCCATCCATATCCTTTTCTATTACAAATACAAGTGATTTTCTACGTATCCGACACCCTGGACCTCGACTTCGCCCCCGTATCACGCAGGACACGATTCCAGTTCCCGACACAATCTCCGACATCACCCAAACCTAACGTAGACCCCGTCGTTCCATGACCACTGCCGTTTCGGCAGGCAACCTGCCTCGCCACCTTCACGACTTCCATCTCGTGTCGGATCTTTCGACTTTGGTCGTCCCTGGCTAGCCTCCCAAATACCACAACTCCATCACCGTCACAACCCTCCTAACCGGAGTCAACCCTCATCGATGTTATTCCTCTACAGCCCGACTTCCCCCACGCCCACAACACCATGCCAGCAATCGCTCGCTACCACCATATCACCGAAAACACAGCCCCGCCTTCCCTATCGCCACGGCCATCGCGGTAGCGGCCACCCAAATCAACATCACCATCATCCGATAAATAAGAAGAAGAAGGACAAAACCCAAACTGACCAATCGACTCACCGCCCCCCGCCCAGTCCTCACCTTCGTGCCGCATCGAGACTCCACAACCAACCCCGCTCGTCGCGCCTACCGCTGTGACCGCCCACCTCCGGTCACGCCTTCCTCCTCAGCGCTTCCGGCCGCGACCGCCGCGTTGAGACTCCGCCTCTTGCCCTCCGCGTCACCAAGCCTCCCGCCTCCCTTGCAGTCAGAGTTACCGCCGCTGCCGCACAAAGTCCGCCCCATCCGGACCTCCCCTGCTCCTTCTCCGACGTGAGCCTCTACCGCTGTGCCATCTTTCCGAGAACCCCGCGCCGACCCGGATCTCCGGCGCCTCCCCACTGCCAGTCGTCGCCCTCCGGCAAGCCTACGCTTCCTGCTCCTCCTCCCTTTTCTTCATAACCCCTTTTCTGACTCTCTCTCTCTCTCTCCTTCTTTCGGTTTTAGTTTTTAGGGGAATATGTGTGATCACTCTCTCTCTCGAAAGAGAGAAGAAAGTGAGCAGTGATATTTGGCTTTGGGAGAAAGGAGGGGGTCCGATTAATACCACTCTCCCTCTACATCAATAACAGCACAGGGAACTCTGGGTTTTAAGTATTCCCCTTTTCTCTTTTTTTGGTTATTGTATCTCGAAAACACATGTTACCAAAACTCTCTTCAAATACATCATGGTCCACCTAGTCTTTGACAGTCCACTTGGGCTTCATTTTCTATTATTTTATGTCATATGTTAATTTAATTTAAGTATACCTCAATTTTTTAGGATTTTTTAGGATTTTATTTGAGTTTATTTGGCCTTAGAATGATTTTTAAATCATTTTCAGTAATTAATTATCCAGTCATACCCAGTCAGCGCTGGCCGGGCCCACCCGTCAGCCATTGCAGCGCCCACTCAGTGGGTGCTGACTGTACCCGCCCTATATATATATATATATATATATATATATATATATATATATATATATATATATATATATATATATATATATATATATATATTCGCTGAACAGTAAACCCTAATTTAATTTTGGCCGATTTTGAGAAAACTTGTTCCAAGGAGACCCCCGACTTCCCGAGGCGATTGCGGACAACTCCGACTTCCTTTTTGCGTGCCATTTTTTTTGTTGGATTCGTATTGAGGTATACTTTTCGAATATCTAATTTATTTTTATTATCTCTGAACCTTAATTTCTAAAAAATTCGTAGAGATTCGGTTGTCCGAAACTTGACACGTTTTGGTGTTTTCAAGATTCCGGGAGGACCTGAAATCGAAATCATGAACCGTTTGAAGTTTCGGAAAGCTAACACAGAGCTCTACGACATATATTTTTTTCAGAAATTAATTCGTTCATCTAATATTTTAGTTATTCTGATGAACTCAGAATTGATTGGTGAATCACCATTTTGGTCGCGATTAGCCATAACGGCAATATCTTTTGACCAAAACGTGAATTTGCGGAACGGTTGATTCCAGGGCACTCATGGTGCTAAAATCTACCAAGGTGCACTTTCAAAACCTTGAGTTCACTACAGTTGACTAGATAGTCAATGGTACGTCTCGATTTGTATGCCATGGTTTCCAAAATTGGAAACATGACTTTTGATGGCCAAACTTGCATGTTTAGATTATATTCAAATTATTATTAGGTTAAATTAGGTTTTTAAGTAATTTATTTTAGAATTAACTATTATTGTATTAGTAACCCATTAGCCACTTATTCTATCAATTTAGAACTAGAACCTTAGAATTGACTTGTGGTTTTCGTGCATGGTTCGTGGTACGATATATGTTATAGGTTGACAGCTTATAGATCAACAATCCCCTCATTCTCGACTTATGACTATAGTTTGTGCAAGGATTCAGACAAGTGCACTTTCTGATTACTTTCAATTCATAGTAGTCTTTCCATGTCATGTTTATGCATATGCTCTCTTACTTATTGGCACATTGTTGCACGGATTAGTGTCATGGATCTCTACATACTTTATATCATGATTGTCGTGTTTCTGTATTTCGTGACTTGTTCGAGTCCATGAGTACTAGTCGGAAGGGGAAATATCTTAGTAGACATGTGGACTACCCAGAACTATCCCCTGTATCTTTCGTAGAGAATAACAGCTGCACACGACACATGTAGGGTTCCTGATTTACCCCTAGTCGTTCACATGTCGAAACTAGTATTTTAAAACACATAGATAGTTGTCATTATTTGTTTTTCTCGTTTTTTTTCACCACTTGCCATGTCATCCTAGTTACATGTTCTTTTTCTAACTGATATATCATGTTGTAGAGTTATCTGCTTTCTTTCGTTATTTGCCATGATATCGATCTTATTTTCTAGATCATCTCACATATGTTATTTTTATGTCTTGTGAATTCTATTGTGTTTTTGATTTGTCGTCGGTTTGTGTGCTTGTTCCATTCCTGAATGGAAACCAACATTTTTCAGGTTAGCTATGGCTTCACTTAGCTTTGGGTTATATGGGTGTACTTGCAGGCAGAAACCTAGAAATGAGATAGATGTGGTATCATTTACATTAATTGTAAGAACCCTGTACTTTCTTTAAATATAAATGTTGTAGATATTGTAATCAATTTTGAAATATGAATGAACAATAAAGTTTATTTTGAACATTTATTTATTGTGGGCTTGACAGCGTTCTATCGCCGATTCTGTGGCGTAGGCTGGCTTGGACACGCACTCATATACCAAAAAGCGGGTGCGGGTCGTGACAAGTTTTTGTGTTGGCCCATGCAGGTCGAATTTTGCAAATGATTGCGAACTTGTGGTAGTACTTAAGTTAGTTTTACTACTGCAAACCTGCGACTAGGAAGTGCTCATTCACAATTAGGATTGATTTGATTTTAGGAGAATACCAGGACTAGGAGTCCCTTATTTAATTCTATTATTAGGTAAATAAGGTTGCTACATAGGCCATGTAATTATATTATATTTTAATACGAGGGTATGATCCAAGGTGGGTAGAATATACATTTGGTAAGTTAGGCCTTCATAGAATTAAATTCCTAATTTTGATCATATTTTATGTCATTTTATTTTCTGCCTTCTCTAAACCTCGTTTTATTTTCAAAACTATTTTGCGATCATTTTGTTTTCAAAACTGGCACTTTTATTCAAGGATATATACTTACATTTTCTTATCATGTTCGACTTGTTTGAATTTATAGAAGCTCCTTGAAATTCTTATGGATATAGTTGAAATAATTTTTGATGACTTACAATGGTAAGGCAGATGCGCATTGTCCCCATTTATTTGAATTATAGAGACTGCGGGTTAACTGCAGTCAGAAGCGCACTAGCGTGGCATGATCCCTAAGTTGAAATAATTTTAAGTATGCGTAGGTTGTCAAATATTACTAAAACTATATCCTAGTTGTATTATTGATCTTTTGATTTATATGTCAATATTGGGTAGAGTTGGTAGAGTGTTCGATAACATATTATACTTGATTCATGAAACCAAGGGTTCACGGCAGCTAGATGTACACTGGCGAAGCATAGATTCTCGGTTAAATGACTTCGGATATACTTATGATTTTCGAATATCCTAGAGGCTATATCTTTTATTGGCATACGACTATTAATTTTTCTAAATTGATTTGATGTCTTACTTCTTGTTACCACCTTCTCAACCATTGGTAGTTTTCTCTTTCTATCATATTTCGATTCTATCCTTAACCAAGCCTCGATTTTGACTAACCCTTTTGACTATAATTTGTGGAAAATATTTTTTGTCGTGCCTAGTCGTATCCATTGAAATTTCGAGGACCAATTTTTTTAAGGTGGATAGATTTGTAAGCCCACTTTCCGATTTTTTTAATTTTATTTTGATTATGATTAACTTTTATGGTCATTAGGATTTGTACCTAAGCTCATAAGAGGTCTATGAGCATATTATGATCATTTGGCCCTTATATGGTTTATATAAGCATTGTTTAATTATTTTATAGCTTATTATAATTTTTAGAGATTTTTAGATATTTATTTATTAAGGTTTAATATTTTAATGACTTTCAAGATTTTTACAATGGGCTTATTTGAGACTATTTTGAGACCCAGTATTTTATGTAGGATCTAGTAGGTTATAAATATTTTCTATAATTTTATACAAATTTTTAGGAATTTTAAGATATTTATTTTATTAAGTTTTATATATTTTAAAGGCTTCCAATATTTATTATGAGGCCATTTGAGACTAATATGAGGTATATTATTTTTATTTATATTCTAGGAGGTTAGATATATTTTCTGTAATTTTCTACAATTTTTTAGGAATTTTTAGGATTTTATTTGAGTTTATTTGGCCTTAGAATAGTTTTTAAATTATTTTCTGTAATTAATTATCCAGTCATACCCAGTCAGCGCTGGCCGGGCCCACCCGTCAGCCATTGCAGCGCCCAGTTAGTGGGTGCTGACTGTACCCGCCCTATATATTTTATATATATTATATATATATATATATATATATATATATATATATATATATATATATATATATATATATATATATATATATATATATATATATATATATATTCGCTGAACAGTAAACCCTAATTTAATTCTGGCCGATTTTGAGGAAACTTATTCCAAGGAGACCCTCGACTTCCCGAGGCGATTGCAGACAACTCTGACATCCTTTTTGCGTGCCATTTTTTTTATTGGATTTGTATTGAGGTATACTTTTCGAATATCTAATTTATTTTTATTTTCTCTGAACATTAATTTTTGTAAAATTCATAGAGTGTCAGTTGTCCAAAATTTGACACATTTCGGTGTTTTCGAGATTCTGTGAGGACCGGAAATCGAAATCACGAACCATTTGAAGTTTCGAAAAGCTAACACAGAGCTCTACGACATATATTTTTCTCAGAAATTAATTCATTCATATAGTATTTTAGTTATTCTGTTGAACTCAGAATTGATCGGTGAATCATCGTTTTGGTCACGATTAGCTATAACGGCGATATCTTTTGACCAAAATGTGAACTTGTGGCACGGTTAATTCCAGCGCACTCGTGGCGCTGAATTCTACCAAGGTGCACTTTCAGAACCTTGAGTTCATGACGTTTGACTAGATAGTCAATGGTACGTCTCGATTTGCATGCCATAGTTTCCAAAATTGGAAACATGACTTTTGTTGGACAAACTTGCATGTTTAGATTATACTCAGATTATTATTAGGTTAAATTAGGTTTTTAAGTAATTTATTTCAGAATTAACTATTATTAGATTAGTAACCCATTAGCCACTTATTCCATGAATTTAGAACTAGAACCTTAGAATTGACTTGTGGTTTTCGTGCATGGTTCGTGGGTCGATATATGTTATAGCTTGACAGCTTTTAGATCGACAATCCTCTCATCCTCGACTTGTGACTACGGTTTGTGCGAGGATTCAGGCAAGTGCACTTTCTGATTACTTTCGATTCATAGTAGTCTTTCTATTTCATGTTTATGCATATGCTCTCTTGCTTGTTGACACATTGTTACACGGATTAGTGTCATGGATCTCTACATACTTTATTTCGTGATTGTCGTATTTCCGTGTTTTATGACTTGTTCGAGTCCATGAGTACTAGTCAGGAGGGAAAATATTTTAGTAGACGTATGGACTATCCAGAACTATCCCCCGTGTCTTTCGTGGAGAATAACAGCTGCACACGACACGTGCAGGGTGCCTGATTTACCCCTAGCCGTTCACATGTCGAAACTAGTATTTCAAAACACATAGATAGTTATCATTACTTGTTTTCCTCGTTTTCTTCACCACTTGCCATGTCATCCTAGTTACATGTTCTTTTTCTAACTGATATATCATGTTGTAGAGTTATCTACTTTCTTTCGTTATTTGCCATGATATCGGTCTTATTTTCTAGATCATCTCACATATGTTATTTTTATGTCTTGTGAATTCTATTGTGTTTTCGATTTGTCATCGGTTTGTGTGCTTGTTCCATTCCTGACTGGAAACCAACATTTTTTAGGTTAGCTGTGGCTTCACTTAGCTTTGGAAGATACGGGTGTACTTGCAAGCAGAAACCTAGAAATTAGATAGACGTGGTATCATTTACATTAATTGTAAGAACCTTGTACTTTCTTTAAATATAAATGTTTTAAATGTTGTAATCAATTCAGAAATGTGAATGAACAATAAAGTTTATTTTTAGCATTTATTTATTGTGGGCTTGACAGCGTTCTACCGTCGACTCTGTGACGTAGGCTGGCTTGGACACGCACTCGTATCCCGAAAAGCGGGTGCGGGTCGTGACAGAAACATCTTATTGCATCTTGTTAGTAACTCGGCCTGTGATAATCCTAGTTAGTTAAAATATGAAGCCGTACTCATTGTTTGGCCATGATTATTGGATAGAGTCCAGTCCAGCCTAGTCTTGTCTAGACAATGCCAGTATATGGTTACTTCAGTGCATTATTGTTTATGCTTTACTCTTGTCGATGAATGGTTAAGAACTAAGTTCTGTTCAGGTGAAGGGTTACAACCCCGGTCCTTGTTTGGTTTATGGGTTGTAACTTGGTTTTCGGAATAGTTTCTTAGTTTTCTTATCATTTTTCATCTTATCTTTCTAACCCTGTCTTCTTGTTACTTAATCATGTTCATTTATTTATATCTTTTGTTTATTAACATGCGGGTTTTAGTTCCTAAGTGAAGCCTCCCTTGTGGCACTTGCTCTTCTGGGTTCTGGCCCAACTAGTTTTGTATGGCCAAATTTTGGAGTATCACCCGAGGATCTATTTGTCTTCCAGCCAGATGGTGAACACCAGACGTAATTCTGGCAACAAGTGGGTATCTTATTTTGTTCTTCCACTCTATTGTAAATTATTTTTTTGAGGTATTTAGCCGCCGAGCAAGTGTTAGCTCGTGTTGAAACTTAAATTCTGTCTGCCTAGGGCTGTTACATGATTGGCAAATCCTAGGGTTGATCATGTATGACTTACCTCTTGCTAGTATCATATTTTGTATGACTAGCTTCATGATCATCTGAATATGTAATGTTTGGGATGTCTTACTTTGTATGTCTGATGATCTAACATCTTGTACACTATTTTCTTGCTTGAGATTGAGACACTAGGCTTGTTCTTGACCATAGAGACTGATGGATTGTAGTTTAACCCTCATGCATCTAGACAGCCATGTCCGTATTGTGAGTGGATTGTATTTCAATGTACGTGGCTGGCTGTGTCTGTCCTCCACTCTCCAGTATTCTGGGTCTGGGGCGTGACAAGGACTACGCCCGCTAGGTGACTTACCTAGACATCTTGCTTAAATTCTTTCAGCACAACTTTTAAATTGATGTTGCATAAAGGCCACAATTTATCTGACACAAAAGTTCAGTTCGAGTCGACGATGCTCAAAGACAACGGGCTTTTTGATACAAAAGTTTAACTCGAGTCGACAGTGCTCAAAGGCAACAATCGTTTTTGACACAAAAGCCTCTACGATGCGTCTTACGTTCGATTCCTATCGAGTAGGAATTTTTTAGCCAATTTTCCAACTTGTCCATCTCGTAACATTGAATATAAGTTCGATTCACGCAAGCTCAATTGCTAGGTGTATCCAAATCCAACGATACAACTCGAAAGTCATTCTCTTATGATCGCTCTCGTGTATAGCATAATCGAGATTGCTTATCCGTATTACCATATTTGTTTGTGAAATTTTTATTTCGATCATCGACCAATATAATTATTTGAGCATTCATCCGACCAATTCTCAAAATTCGACTATAAAATTCTCAATCGAAGCTATTCCACCAATTCTCGAAACAATTATTCGATTGCCTAGACTTATCATCAACATGAACTATATCATATTTGTTCTCGACTAAATTATATATGTGACATCTTATGGGTCTGTAATATTCACTTTGATTTGGCGGTCAAGTCTTCTAGGGTCAGCTGTCCCGAAGCTACGCTCGATAATTATGGATCATTAACAAAGGACAGTTACTATGAACCATGCTATATTATTTTGGAGCCAAATCACATTCCGTCGAATTCTATGGGACTACCCAAATTTGGACATAATCATCTCTATCTGTACAACTGAGGCACAACTATCCTTTGCATAATTCATGTACTACCATCGATGTAATTCACGAAACATCTACTCGTTTATGGGCTGAGTTTATCTACCCACAGTCAACAACCAAGAGGCTATATGCATCGAAAGAATCGTCAATGACTTTATAGTCTTGCCTGATCAATCACAAAGTTTACGATCAACCAGTTTGAAATTCTTATATTGCTACTTACAAAAATTTTGGTATCGTAGGCCCGCTCAATTTTGTATCCTCAAATTGTGCTTACGTTTTCTTGCGTATCAATTTCGATAGCACAAGGGTTGACTTTGAATCGGCATCAACGTCAACTTAACTCGCTTGCATACATCTAAGTTCAGAACGAACATTTCTATATGCATCATATCGTTTATCGATTCGCCAGATGCCGCTATATTTCGATCATGTAACCGAGTTACCGATTATCCAACTTCGAACCCTCGAGTTATACGATCATGCCCTCTATGTTTCACGCGTTTCAGTCGTACTCAATTGAGTTTCATCGCGATATAACCAACTATTTTCGTAGGTACGATTATCCGCATCAACCAACTTTTCATCGAGTTTGTAACTTGTGCAATCCGATTACAATTTGCATTGACCAACATTTCCATCGAGCTCACAATTTGTGCGATCCGATTACAATTCGTATCGACCAGCATTTTCATCGAGCCCATAATTTGTGCGATCTGATTTCAATTCGCATTGACCAACATTTTTCATCGAGCTCGCAAGTCGTGCAACCCGATTATTATCTCGAGGCAAAACCATTTCGCTAGTCCCGGACATTCGACCGACTTATAAATTTTTGTCCGACGTATCACTCATTGATACAAGTCGACGCCTGATCGTTCTAACCGATTATCGAATAGCACTTGCATCAACATACCGTTATACAAATTTATAATCGAGTTTTGGTACTAACCCGTCCGTTACGGAGAATTCTTCCATAATTTACGCAATGTGTCGATGAAATCCATCGCACAAGTGGTATAGCATGTACCACTCATAAATCGAGTCATTCATTGCATAGGTGGTATGACATATACCACTCAAAACTTACGTTATTTTTTTCGCATCATACTCGGTAAGAATCAACAATCTATTCGGACTCGCTATTCCGTAGTGATCATGCTGATCACAATCGTAACTTTCGATTAAATCAAAATCTGACACAACTCGGCCAATGTATACATTTTGCCTATTCAAGTTCAGCCGAACCGATTCGTTCCTGTCGATTCAATACTTTTAGTTCCATCCGTTGCATGTCGTGCAACGTTTTATTTTTGACATTCAAAGCCAATACTTGAATCCGTTCAACACTTCGATATCAACTTTCGTTTTCATTGCAACACATAAATAATAATTCAACTCGTTTCAATTTATGCAAAAAAACATCCCACGACTTTTGTTATATCGATGCAACCAATATTTCTCATATCGACGTTATTTCATTGAAACAACAAACATCTCAAATCATATTTCATGACTTGTTGTACTTGCAGCAATAAATATTTTAATTCACATCTCACAACTGGTTCAATTGCAGCAACAAACATTTCACAGCTCATTGCACTTGATACAAGCAACATTTCACAACATCGCTCAATAACATCATGTAAATTTTAAAATAGTTACGGCAAATTTACATGACTTTGTATTAGACTTATTGTAAGGAGCATCCAGAGCAGCATCGAGTAGAGTCAAGAGTCATTCGATCGTGGTAGACAATATTTTGGAATTGAAACGAAGCAAGCATCCTGAGGAAATTGAACCTAGAGCTCAGATACCAATTTATCTTGCCCCGACCCGGAAAATCGTTCGTCCTCGCTGGGGCGTGATATCGTACGAGTCTGGAGTTGCATTCGTATAAGGCAAGATGATAGGTTCTAAAAAATGGTTATCTTTGATTCAATATTAACAGCGAAAGAAACAGAGTCACATTTGAATTACACATAGCATACGAAACAATTCTCTTTATTCAATAAACAGCAAAATTACAAAGGCTTTCAATAGCCCAAAAGAATATGCCAGATTGGCTTACAACACTCAAGTTTTCTCTTGTCCACAGAGGATTTTATCGTTCTAAATATCATGTCTTCTATATCTCGGCCACATTATCCCGTTGCAAGTCCGAGCGTCAATACGGTCGCATGCCTTAAAACGCTACGGCATTCCATGCCTCAGCGCGTTCAAGCGAAGCTCCGTCGCAAGCAATCCATTCCCTACATCCTGTAAGAAATCTGGTAGGGGATAAGTACTAATCCTCTCGAGTACTGATCAGACCCACTTTACTAAATCGACATTAAGTAGATATATGAATCATGCAGCTTAAGTTGTGATCTTTCTATCTTTGCCTTAGGCTCGATTTCATAACATATTCAAAAGCAGTAAAGCATGTATTTCATGGCAAGCATGTTATCATTTGCTCTCGTAAGAAAGTAGGCAACATATAGCAATCTCGTGTTGCTTTTTGGCACGATTTTTTACCAACATCGATGCACTCACCCTTGCACCGATGCAAGGTGAATACGCCTACCATCTTTTCCTATCATGTTATAAGTACTCTTTGTGTAGGATCTCTGTGTGCCTAAACCATTCATCCCACCGGCCCCTATCTATATGAAGATCATTGACACTCACTACGTCAGAATGGACTTATGTTTCTTGATGGCATTGCAACGCTACCCATTCAGCCTAGGTTATGATCCTTACTGAAGGTCCCGCAATGCTCGTTCTCCCTTGCCATGATAAACATTCCTCCTAGGCCGTACAGTCTCGGTACCCCGGCAATCATGTTCGAGGAAACAAAACCCGTGCACGGTCTATTTTCACAGTCTATTTGATCATGTAATACGCATCTACTCATACAACCAAACATAGTTTGAGTCTGAAACTCAGACTTTTTTCGCATTTCTCACATTCTTTCTATGTTCTCATATTCTTTGTATGATTTTCCTTTTTTATTCGATGTTTTATCGCATCGATTCAATGTTCAAGTGAATGACCTGAAGGTCCCAAACATTTCCCAGGCAGCATACTATACATTTGGCAATTCTGTGGCATTTGTTCCATAACTGCTTACTTTGCACATGAAGTATGTCTTTCGATGTTTCTATGACTGTAACTGTCTATTTTCAAAAATGAGGGTAAATTTTTCATTTTTCATATTCCTATATTTTTGTAAATATTTATTTATTATTATTGTATTTTGGGGGTTTGTTTAGTCGGGTTGGAGTTTCGTCTAGTTTTGACTTGTGTTAGTGGCCCGGGTAGTTTAAACTCAAGTCGGGACCCAAAGATTAGATAGGCATAGCCCACAAACTCATCTCATTAGGCTAGTGCATTTAGACTAAACCCACATGACAAGTTTAGTCATTTAAAGATTAAAAACTTGACCCTTTTGACCCCAAACCTTTGCATACTCCTAGTTAACCAAAGGGAGACTTGATGAGGGCAACTTAGACATTTCCCAAACCCATTTAGGGCTCCCATATGGCATCCCACCTTCCTATTAAAGCCCCACTTCATCTTCTTCCTCTTTCCATTTTTATTTCAAGCCCTAATTTAGGAGCTTTTTCCCCAAATTGCTCCTACACCCAAATTTCCTCCAAATTGAGCCAAATTTGTTTCATTCTCTTCCCCTTAGAGATGAAAAGCCTCTATTAGCTAGCTAAGAAGGGATTGGAAGGATTTGGAGCCTTGAAGCTTGGTGGAGATCTAGATCTAGGAATTTAGGAATTTTATATTGAGAATCCATCTCCCTTTTGGTATGAGCTCTCTAAACCCTTCCATTCCATTTCATTAGTGTAACTACATTCATTTAGGACCCCAATTGCATTAGGGTACCATTAAAGAGGAGATGAGGCTCTCCTATTCCTATTTGAAGGTTTTTCCCCTTTCATTTTGATACAAATTGGGGAAAATCGAATTTGTGACCACCAAATATTCGATACGTGTCCCCAAAGGAACTTTTGTGTCCTTTTTGAGTCGAGATTGGATGTATATATCCTAAATAGGATACGTGGTGTTGTGTTATGTTATTTCATGATATACGTGGTTAGATTTGGGTATATACATGTGTTTCTTTTGTCCAAAACAATCCAAATTCGTCATAATATTCATCTACGTTTTTAGTAGTCATAGCAACTTAGAAATGTCATAACTCCTAGGTCAAGACTCCGATTAATCTTCCGTTGTTTTTTAAAGAACCGTATCGAAGTTAGCTTTCTAAATATATATATATTAATAGGCCAAATCCATACTAGAACTTTCTGTAAAACTGTTTGAGTGTCAGCTATCGACGAACGTATTTCGGTGTTTTCGCGATTCTGGGAGTTTCTGGACACGAAAATACGATCCGTTTGAAGTTTCGGAAGGCTAATACGAAAGGCTATGACATACTTTAATCATAGAATTTAGTGAATATGTCTAATAGGTGCAGTATTGGTTTTAAGTAGAAAACTGACTATACGACATAGGCATTTTGTGTATCCTATGAGCCTATGTAGTATAGATATCAAGTAAATGTAGGTATCATAGATTGTCAAGAATACGTATGATATAGTACATATATATATATATATATATATATATATATATATATATATATATATATATATATATATATATATATTATTGTTAGGTAATATGTGTTAGTTAGTGTGCGTTAATGTTGATACAAATGGCTAACAAGTAAGCCAAATATAGATAAGTTATGTGTCAAGGTATTAAAGTTGTGGGTAAGGTACTAGTGTAATACTTGGGTACCATGAGGATATTGGTATCGTGACACTCAAGTATCATGAGTAAGGATAAGTGAGTATTGGGACTTAAGTAAGGTATCCTATTTGGTATCAAATATTAGTATTAGAGTTAGTTGGATAAGTATATAGGAGGATAAGGTATTGGTCAAGATACTAAGATATTGGGTATTAGAACTAGGTAATAGATAATATCAAGATGTCAAGTGCTAAGAGTAGGATGATTGTGTCCATGTGTGTGTGAGTGGTTAGATATATATATGTTAGAATACCTTAAGTTAGTGTCTAGAGTATGGTTAGTGTTATATGTTAGATAGATGGTTTGATATTATAGTTAGAGTTTGTTAGTTAGATGTCTATCTATGTTAGAGTTAGATATCCTAGGATATAGATATCTAAGTTAGATATGTTAGAGTTAAGATACTTGGTATCTTGAGATACAAAGTAGTATCTTAGGATACTAAGGTAATGTGAGATATCTTAGGATATTGGTTTACCTTCACCAAGGTAGTGGAGTTTACCCTATTACAAGGTAAGATATTGAGTTACCTTCAAGGTAATAGATTTACCTTCAAGGTAATGGAAATTACCTAAGGTAGGGGTAAGGTAATAGCAAGGTATTGGTAGGAAACTAGGATAGATGGTTAGAGACTAGTCTAAGGTTTATTTAGGATCTATTAGCCTAGGTTAGTGGATTATTTACTAGCCTAAGGTAAATATTACTAGGGTAAGGGTATTACCTAGTATCCAAGGTATTAGGATACTTTGGTAGGTAATGGTTAGAATTGGGGTATTACATAAATGGATAGGATATTAGGATATAGGCTAGAGTTGGTATCCTAGATTATAGGATATTATCCCATAGATAGTGTATAAAGTATATCTATATATATGTTGAGTTGGTTATCTACCATTTGGGGGGAGAAGGGTATAATGTATATGTATATATTAGAGTATCTTAGGATAGTTAGTATCTTTAGATGAGTTAGCTAGTATCTTAGGATATCTTAGATAGTATCCTAGATAGATATGTTAGTATCTTGGATAGGTAATTAGATACCCTATGTATCCTAGACTAGAAGTTAGTATCTATGTTAGAGTGAGTATCCTATGTAAGTTGGTATCTTGGTTAGATGACTTGGGATAGCTAGTAGATGTTAGAGAGTGGGTATGATAGTATCTTGAGGGTATCAAGAAAGTAGGATATTAAGATATGGTTAGAGTGGTATCTTGAGATACCCAAGTAGTATCTTAGGATATCTTAGATTTACCTTTTTCCTTAAGGTAATAGTTTACCTTCAAGGCAATGTATTGGGTTTACCTAGGTAACTAAGGTTAGATATTTAAGTTATTGGTTAGCTAGTAGCTTGGGGGTATATAGATAGTTACTAGATATCTAAGTATGGGTATTGGGTATTAAGGTATGTTTACCTAGATTATGGTATTTGACTTCCAACCAAGGTTTGGTATTGGGATACCAATAGGACCAAGGTATATGGTATCTTGGTAGGTAATGGTTAGGAATATGATGCTTGACTTAGATTTGACACTGTTTGACCAAGGTTGACTGTTTTGACTCAAAGTCAACTGCAAGTCAATATTGGACCTAGATTGGACTATGAGTTGATCAGAGTTGACAAATTGACCAAAAGTCAACTGTGAGTCAACTATTGACCCAATTTGACCTAGAATGGACTAGGAGTTTACCAAAAGTCAACTGTAGGTCAACCCTTGACCTAGATTGACATAGTTTAACTTTGTTTGACTTACCTTAACCTAGTTTGACTTACCTTGACCTAGATTGACCTTGTTTGACTTTGTTTGACTTACCTTGACCTAGTTTGACTTTGTTTGACATACCTTGACCTAGTTTGACATTGTTAGACTTACCATGACTTTGTATGACTTTGTATGACCTAGTGTGACCTAGTGTGACTTAGTATGACTGAGTTTGACCTAGATTTGTATAGCATACACTAGAATATCATGCCATACACTGTCAAACCCTAATTAACTCATGTATATCTCATCTTTAGGTCTGTGATATCACTCTAAGCATCGATTCTCATTGACAGCTCAGGACCACAGGCGAGTATATTCTCTGATAGTTTTCATTGTCTTAATATCTGTTATATCCGATTCAGTTGTAGTGTTTTACTTGATTTCCGACACGATGGTACACGGACTAATATACGTCAGATCCTGTAATGAGATGTTATTCATGGACTTTTCTGGTATATGGGTGCATTGGTCTATCTTGTTTCCTGTACTTGTATAGACATTGATTTGGAAGTAGGCTGCCCCCCTGCTTTTGAATCCTGTGTCATGATATGTCATGTTCGGATCTATTATACTACTCGGAGATGGGGAGTTATTAGTAGTTATGTGATCAATATCCCTCATGTATTCCTATTACTACTTGTGCATAGCTCCACCCTCACTATACGTAGGGTATAGCCTGGCCTGATACTACTTGTGCATAGCTTTCCATTTTGGCCAGCCTGATCTCCGGGTTTACCTGTGCTTGATCTTGTGCATAGTCGGTCAAATGGAACAGCATGATCCTGGCCCAAGCCGATCACATAACGCTCTAATATCTCAAGACACCGTTTATGTTTATATTAAATATTAGATATTACTGTACTATTCTATATTCCAGTATTTTATACCCTGACATGATATCAAGTTTTACGTATCCTGTTTATATTCCAGTCTTGATATTTCATCTTGTATTCCATTATAATTGTCTTTTATAGAATTTGTCAATTCACATGGAACTGTTGTTAGCATTTATACTTGCTCATATCCTGACAGAATAATCCCGTTGATGTTTACAGATGATATAGAGGCTGACTGCTCGACCTTCTATGGGTTTGGCATAGACGCTGAGTACTACATGGACATCCCTGTGGAGCCGGTGCCCATTGAGGATGCACCGCCTGCTTAGACTTAGACTAGTTAGGCTTGACCAGACTGCGATCCAGCTAGTACTTGAGACTTGTAGTATACTTTATATTTTGGGATCTTGTGTTATGTTTTGAACTCTAAACTTGTGTTGTGATCTTGCATCTATTTCCAGTTTATCTTTCTATCTTATCTTATCATATTTCGTGCTATCTTCTTTAGATGTCTTGTGATTGAGTTATGACTTTATATACCTCCGTGCGGAGATGACATGTTTATATATTGTGTCTAGATGTTGTATATTATAGACAACCTATACAGCGTTCTACCGTCGATTCTACGGCGTAGGCTGGACGTACCCATGTGCTTGTGCCCCTAATCAAGGTACGGGTCGTGACAATGACTTAACATTCAATAATACACGATTCGTGCATTTGATGCGTGCCGACACGATCTTTTAATGTGCTAGACTTATGTTCATTCCCTTCGACTTGTGCACTTTGAGGTACGTCTCGATAGAGTATTCAATGTTCTATAACTCATGCACAAGCCACTCGAGTCGATATAATCTTTCCATATTCTAGCATACTAACTCATGCGCGGAGGCATGTATTTGATTGATGTTCAACGACTCGTGTCTTGAGGCACGTTTTGATCCAATTGTTCAATGTCCCGTCACTCGTATATTTGATGCACTCGTTGATAGAGTTTTCCTATATTTTTATGGCTTGCACATCGAGGCGCTCGCCTTTATGATATTTTGATATTATTTAGCGACTTATACATTTGATGTAAGTTACAATTCAATTGTTCTATCTTAGTGTTCGACGCGCACTATGGTTTCTCTCAATTGAGCCACGCCCGTGGACTCGATAGGTTAACTTAGCATAAAACGGTGCATTTTAGTTAGGCATGACGGAGTAGAAATGAAGGGTCAAAGTCCTCCCACCTTAGCCGATATTCCTTGTCATTTCATCGAGCCGATGCGACTCGATTTCATAACTTTGTTGCACGGCCAACTTTTCTGACTTTGTCATTTGAGCACTTCGTGCTCCGTTGAACTATCCGACTAATTTGACCTACCATGTCCATGAGTCAGTCCATTGTAAGATGATGTTTTGGTTCTGTGGACATTGTCACAAACAATGCTCAAGATCGACCTTTTATAATTCAGCGTAAAAGCTTAACATACACACGAAACCAACTAAAATTAATACTTGTCCGAAACGGACTTATGCTTTGCATCGATTCGATTCATTGGGTCTTCGAAATGACTCAATGCTTTCTTTTGGGCCAACTTAACGCTTTGTATCGATCCGACTCGATGCATTCCTCGAGTCAACATAACTCTTGTATCAATTCGCATCGATACTTCTTTGGGTCAACGCAACATTTCGAGTCAACGACTAAGTATAATGCACCGTGCGGAGCGGGATATTATATCGTGTTCATTGGATTTTGTGTAGCTCCCCTTCTCAGAAATTTTTTTGAAATATTTTTTATTTATTTATTTGATTTAAATGGTGATTTTTAAATTTGTATTTTTATAAATAATTAATTAGTTAATTATTACGGTAGATGACTTTAGCCATGGTTGAGTTTTGAGGTACCAGACGACTAGGAATCATGGCACGTATAGTGCAGTGGCGTGCCTTGACTAGTGTATTAGCCATGCCAAGGAAGGCCGAGCCATAGTGATGTTCTAACTAGGAAAAACAGGCAAAGTTGCGACTTGACACCCATTAAATAATTTAATTAGTTTTTCTAAAATTATGACTTTTTAGGAGACTCGGTGAGACCGAACTAGCCCGGACTAGGCCCAAACAGAGCCTAAGCCCATGTAGTCATGTAGTGTGTGCAATGGTGTCCATGTAGATACATATTTCGTAATCTAGTTAAATCGTCCAAATAAGTATTCTTGTTTGTTATAAAGAATTGTTATATAGTATAGGTTACTCACTATGCATTTGATAATTTCATATTTGATAATAGAATAAATGTATATTTTCTGCGGACAATAGGATTAACAAGCACGGGACTAATATGTGCACATGAGTAATTTACATAGAAAATATTTTATGATTGCAATATTTTTATAAGTTAGAAAATATATTATATATAATTTTGTGGTAAATATATACAAATAAGTACCTATATTTTTTATGGCCCAATAATATATATATTATATAGGTATTGTATATATCTACTGTAGATGTATATAGGGATATTTTATAGTCATTTATAGGTGTGAATGTATATATATAAATATATAAAATATATATATGGGTGTATACGTGAATGTGTGTGTATACGTGTATATATATATATATATAAATATATATATATATATATATAATATATATATATATATATATATATATATATATATATATATATATATATATATATATATATATAATATATAAAATATATATATGGGTGTATACGTGAATGTGTGTGTATACGTGTATATATATATATATATATATATATATATATATATATATATATAGATATATATATATATATATATATATATATATACGCATACATGTATACCTACTATTATATGTATTTATATATATACACATACACATATATATTATATATATATATATATATATATATATATATATATATAAAATATATATATATATATATATATATATATATATATATATATATATATATATATATATATAATATATATATATATACGTGAGTATGTGTATGTATATATATAAATATATATAATATATATGTGTATGTGTATATATATAAATACATATAATAGTAGGTATACATGTATGCGTATATATATATATATATATATATATATATATATATATATATATATATATATATATATATATATATATATATATATATATTATTTGCTAAACAAGAATAGAAAAAGACAAAGAAAAAGAAATAGAAAGCAAGCAGCCAGGCCAGCCCCGCCTTCCCCCTCATGCCCAAAGACTCGACACGGACCAAGTGAAGCCCAGCCCATGAAAACCTACAGCTCCCCACAGAAAGTCACACACAACAGTATTTCAGGACACAAGCCCACATGCAAAAGCTTCCCCAGCACATCATTGGAAAAACCTTCCCCGCTCGGCAACACTCAAACCCGTTTATATGTATATATGCGTATACATGAGGAGGGAAACTCAAACCCTAAACGACCACCTTCCTCCGCGCCGCCGTCGTGGCGGCCGACCGCTGGCCGGAGGCGGCCTGCGCAGCGATAGAAGCGACAGCAGAACGCAGCGTGCGGGCGAGCTTCGTGCCGACTTTTCATCGCGTACACACGTTCATTTCATGAACCAGTTGCTCCGGTATGTCGACAACCCTTACGGCTTTAATTCCCTTCAATTATATTGTATCTTGATGCCCTAGGTTGTCGGCAAAATGATGCTAAACTTGACCGAAAACCTGTCCAGAAACAGGGTATATAACAGTCCATTCATCCAAGTTTGACGATCGATTTCGATCGATCCAGTACCATATTAGAAATTCTATTTGAACATAGTTATAGATAACATATAGGACTTCACGACCCTTTTTGTGGATTTGGAAATCATCGACTACGTGTCGAGAAATCGAATCCCGAAGTTTGCCGAAAATCTATTTTCAAAATCACAAAATTCATCGATACGACGTACGTCCCGCCAATCCGGGCGATGTGGTCGCGCACCGTATGCATCGAAAGATGCATACGGATATTGCGGATGTGTGGGCTTTGACAAAATTCAAATTGGTCGCGTGTGCGCGACGAATTTGATGCGTATCCGTCGAGATTCACCGTATCGACCTCTGTGCAAATTTTCTAATTACTTTGTACATGTTCATCAGATCGATACGAAACTTGTACCAACAGGACCGTATCATTTTTTTGGTCCTGTATGCCAAATTTGGTCCAATTCTGAGATAGTTGATCGGATCGCCGTTTTACGGGCCCCACGGTCCGATTCAACGGGCGATTTTGTGCACGGCCCACCGGAATCCAAAACTGGACATACCGTTGGGTTCGTATCATCAAAACGAATTCGTAGATATGTAGTTTGATGACTTTAGAGACCATTAATTCTGGCACTTTTTTGGTACAAAGTGGGTCCAACGGCGGACATCGTTTTTGCCCGAAATTATCGTTTTGCCCCTGTATCCAGAATTGGACTTAAGGACATGCAATCCTAGCTAATTTGACTATTCTGAGACTGTTGGCATTATCTGTTTCAGCTTTCGGAGACAGTTGTGATGATTTGGACTTATTTGGCTTACCGGTTGACGGTTTATTGTTGGCTCTTCGTGCTACCACCAGGCAAGTATACCTTGCCTCCCTCTACAGTTTATTTTCATTCTTATAGTACACCTGTTATAGTATGTTATCTTTAGTTACCTTAGTTGTTATAGATTTA
Source organism: Iris pallida (assembly GCA_029216955.1). Lineage (NCBI taxonomy): Eukaryota > Viridiplantae > Streptophyta > Magnoliopsida > Asparagales > Iridaceae > Iris > Iris pallida. Next base: position 557,731 of record JANAVB010033616.1, read on the forward strand.
TATGATACCGCGTTTACCAGTTTATTGTCTTGCTTGTATATAAGTATTTTATGACTTGATAGTGTAGTTATACCAGGCTTGTTTACGTCATGGATCATGCTAGAGTTGTCCTTACCTATGTCATGACTGAGTTGTACCGTGTCTTCACCTGTATCTTGACTGAGTCGTGTCTGCAAGTATGTGTGAGTGAACTGCTATTCCTTTGTCTTTCC